>JAGFNQ010001097.1:76069-204566 GCA_024364735.1 Boesenbergia rotunda
AATAACGAATAATCGAGAAAATAAAAATTAATATTGAGCCCAAAGGGCCTAATATGGATTCCATATCAGGCACACATTGTCCCAATGTGTAATTTTTTCTTGATTCTCCGTTATTACATTTTAACAACTTAGATAGGTCGAAATAAACAATAAATAGCATATTTGAACTCCTTATAACCTCATAAATCCACGGGAACTGAAAAATTTACAATCGGAGCTCTCTAAGTCAAATCAATGATTTTTAGTCAACCCCCACGAGAACTCCGATTGTAAAAATTTCAGTTCCCGTGGATTTTTGAGGTTACAAGGAGTTTAAATATGCTATCCATTATTTATTTCTACCTCTCCGAGGTGTTAAAATGTAATGACGAAGAATAAAAAAAATATAATATTGGGTCAAACGTGGGCCTGATATGATTCAACCAATAGGCCTAATATTAGATTTTTTTTCTCAATTCTTCGTTATTAAATTTTAACATATCAGAGAGGTCAAAAAAAATAATAGATAACATATTTAAATTCCTTGTAACTGAGAAATCCATGTGAACTAAAATTTTTACAATCGGAGCTCTTTAGGTCAAATCAGTGGATTTTGACCAAAAATCACTGATTTGACCTAGAGAGCTCCGTTTGCAAAAATTTCAATTTTCGAGGATTTCTGAGGTTATAAGGAGTTTAAATATGTTATCAATTATTTATTTCGACCTCTCTAAGGTGTTAAAATGTAATAACAAAGAATCGAGAAAAAAATCACACATTGGGATCGTTGGGCCTGATATGGATTTCATATAAGGCCCACGTTGGGCCTGATATAATTCATATCAGGCCCAATGGGACTAATATTAGATTTTTTTCTCAATTTATCGTTATTATATTTTAACACTTTTGAGAAATTCAAATAAATAATGAGTAGTATATTTGAACTTCTTGTAACATTTGAAATTCATGGGAACTGAAATTTATGAAATCGGAGCTCTCTTGGTCAATCAGAGTGGGTTTTGGTCAAAATCCACTGATTTGACCTAGAGAGCTCCGATTGTAAAAATTTCAGTTCCCGTGGATTTCTGAGGTTACAAGGAGTTTAAATATGCTATCCATTGTTTATTTAACCTTCTCCAAGATGTTAAAATGTAATGAGGAAAAATCAAGAAGATCACACATTAGGGTTGTTGGGCCTAAAATGGATTGCATATCAGGCCCGACGTGGGTCTGATATGATATTTTAGTTTTAATTTAATAAAAAATATTTTAATTAATTTAAATATTAATATTCAAATTTAAATCTAAAAAGTATGCATGTTTGATGTTTCAACTCATTTTAATCATTTAATGATAAATTTTTGTTACATTTTATTTTTCTTTTAATTATTAAAATTTATTTTTGAAAAAAAACTCGAGTCAAAATTAAAAAGCAGAGAACTTCAAGAACAATACAAAAATAACATTGGTAGATCGATGCGCCACTGGACGGAGCTGGTCGAAAATCTCCCGTAGCCCCAACTAGTCGACGTCCCAGCCGTCGTCGTGGTCACAGTTGACGACGACCCGATCGAAGTCGAAAACTTTCATATCAAGCCCACGTTGGGCCTGATATGAAAAATATCAGGGCCAACACACGCCTGATATGAAATATGTCGAGCCCAACGTGGACCTAATATTTTTTTCTCATGTTATGTATGCATCCATCTAAAAGAGAGAAGAATAAGAAGAGGAAAGAAAAAGAAAATGCATGAAAAAGATGGAGGAATGAAAAGAGAGGAGAGGAAAGAGAAGATAAGTTGCATGCATAAGAGAGAGAGGAAAGAAAAAAGTGATTTCATGTATATAAGTTATATTTGATAGAAGGGTAAAATGAGAAGAGTTCTGAAAAAAATATTTTTTTGATAAACACCAAAGTAGTTTGTGCTTTTTCGTTAATTCGAAAAGCTACGTGCGCCAAATGTCCAATTCTCTAAAGTTGGTCTATTAATTATTTAATTATTAGGATTTTTTATATTTTTATTGTCAATAGCTATATTTCAAGCCGTATTTAAAGATTATTGCCTTTCCCGAAAGATTCCATGTCGCCACAATAGGACTTAGAAAGCTGGGCCGAGTCCGTTAAGGAATCTTGGCCTCCAACTCTCATTGGAACCACGGCCACAGTGACAAATTTCTAAAAACACCTTCCATAAAGTTTACTTTTTTCTGTAAACCATTAATTTTCTTTAATTTCTTTTGAGACCCCCACAACAACATGAGTCAAAATCTGCCTCTGCTCCTCATCATCATCATTATCATCCTCAATCCATGAAATTTTCCTTCCCCCAAACCCTTCGAAAGGGAACTTTGAATTTGTCCATGACATGCCAAATAATTCCAGTCCAAAAACCAACAAGAAGATGAATGGAGACATGACCACTTCCAAGGACACAAAGATCTGACCTGTTCCTTTCTTGTGTGGCATCAAATTCATATGAAAAGGTAAACTATTCCTATTAAGTTGAAATATACATGTAATTATCACCGAAAACTACTTCCATTAGCTTCTTTCAGGTAGACTGGGAGCATCAAGACCTGTCACTTTGGTGTCCCCTCCTACTTAATGAAAAGTCTTAGAATTGTAAAGTTTTGAGGTGTGAATTGAAAATAATGGAATTCTAGGAGGCATGTTAATTGTGAGTGAATGAATTTTAGAGGCAATCTATTTATTGAGAATTTGCTAAACATACCTCTATTTTCCCATTATAATAGTTGTATAAATTGTTCTAGTTGAATTGAGCATTCTAAGAATCTAAATGTTGCAAAAGTGGATACATTTTTTAAAATATATATAATATTAATTATATTTTTATTAACAAAAAAGAAAAGTAAAGAGAGATTGGGTTGGTGGGTCCAAATCTTGTTTAGTCTTTAGGGACTTCATTTTACCAAACCTTATCTTTTTATCTCTTTGAAGTGGGGAAGATATTAGATATACTGGACAACAAAGAATGACGCCATGCCACCTTAGTAATCCATAATGATCCAATTAATCCGCATTCTTTTATCTAATCATCTTGTCCTTTTAAACCTAATTAATTGCGCTTGTGATTCAAAGATGATGAGGGAGGTGTTAACACATCGACCAAGTCTTTAATTAAGACTTTATTAAATCGTCAAAGGAGGGAATTAATTATTAATCAAGTAGAAGAATGACAAACTAGATTAGTGAAGCATATGATGAGGTTATTTACTTGTAAATGGGAGTCAAGGATATCTCTCTTTTGGACCCATTCCATCCACAACACTTAGTTTAGTCCTATAGATCTATTTATATATTATATATATAAGCTTGCCCAATAAAATGAGTTTCTTGTTTTATTTGAGAACCTTGGTTAGAAGATAATTTTGATCACTAGTAATATTTAAAAAAGATATAGAAAAGACGGATTAGTTATTAGATTCTCCACGCATCCGTGATCTACATTGCATTTATTTTTTAATATATATATGTGACAAGAAATTGTGATTGATTCTAACTATATTAAATTTGATGTTTTGTTTTTTTAAAAAAAAATTTCCTTCCTTTTTTGAGCCAATATCCACATGTTTAAATAAATTTCGAGGAAAAAAAACTATCTGCCACTGATATTATTCTTTGAAATGTAATATAAATCTAATTGTTCATAAGTATTATATTGAGGAATATTATCTCTTGTCACTTGAATTTAATCCCTCGTTTGGTGCATGAAATGGTGGTGGGGAAAGAAGAGGACAACCTCGCTAGGTCCTTGAGATATATATATGAAGACAAACACTTAGCTTGTAAACAAAAACAATGTATCATTAGAGGAAACAAATTAATTATATTCACATGGACATTCAACTTTTTCTACTTAAATATTGCACTCACATTATCTTCATATTTATATCTATATATCTCCTAAACTTTAAACCGGCCACTTGTTTTTTCTTCAAAAGTTAAAAAAATGCATCTTCAAAAGTTAAAAATAAACTCCTTCAACATGAAGGGGAAAAAAAGATGTTCCACAAGATATAGATCAGGTTATAGTTATTAGCTGTTGACTTCATGCATGATGCTTGTCTGAGTCATATCCAAACCAAAAAAAAAAAAAAAAGAAAATTAAAGAAATAATGAAAATCACTGCGCAAGGCCATTACTTTCATTAATTAAAACAGCAAATCACAGCAATTACAAAAGAACTAAAACTCCATCAATTAGTCAGACTTAAATCTGTTTAGAAATCCAAAATAAAAACGAAAAGAGCAATTTATATACACAATTGCGAGTATATAATTAAATCCTATTAGAATGCATGTATAATACTCATGCACAAGGCCAAGTCTCAGACGAACAAGACATGAGAGGCTCAGGCAATAAGATCAATGAGGCTACCATATGAATCAGAACCAAATCTTAATCAAGTTCAACCGTAGAATCCATAGCTCGTCCAGTCGTCGTCGTCGAAATCATCGAAATGCCGCGACACGACGGAGGAGATCTCGGTGGTGTTGCGATCAGTGCTAAGGCCGGTATCCTGCGAAGGACAGCCCAAGGATTGGTTCGAGCACTGCTCCACCTTACAGTGCTTCTTAATCATGGCACTGGATGCTGCAGCTTCCTCATCGTAATTGCTCCCGGCAGCCAGAGCCCTGAGCATTGCCTCCTCGTCACGGTGCAAGCAGCTCAACTGTTCACGAGGAGGAAGAGGAATACTTGAGATCGCCATCTGTTGCTGCTGCTGGTGGTGGTTCTCATCGAAACCTTTGAAGTCAAAAAGTGCCGCTGCCTGATCTTGATCGAGGAAGCTCGAGCCCGGCATGCCGATCATGTTGGCGTACTCAAGGTAGTTGGGGAGATCCATTAGGGGAGGCAAAGTGGTAGACTGCACGATCTCATCCGGGGTAGAGTTTTTCTTAAGCACCTCCCCTAAATTCTTGTGGATCACCCTGCAAACAACCCACTCCTCCTGCAATTAATTAATTCAGAAACTTTCAAGTCGAGATCTTAGGATTGTGGATTAATTTACAAGTAGATTATACTGTGTATGTATATATATACCTTTGCAGATTTGGGGAGACTGGGGAGGGAATTCTTGCCTTCGAGCCTGAACTCATGCATGACCCAATTGGTCTTCTCGCCTTTGGGAGCTCTTCCTCTGTAGAAAACAAGGGTCTTCTTCATGCCGACGAGAACACCCCCTTTCCCCCTGTAAATCTCCTTATCCTTTCCCGTGGCTTTCCAGTAGCCAGTTTTGGTAGCCCGGTTGGTTCTCATCCCCGTAGGGTACTTCCTATCCCTGTGACAGTAGAAGTACATCTCCTTCTCCCCCATCTTCGCCTTGCCTGAGTGCACCCACCCCATATATATATCGAACCAAGTTAAATTAAATTAATTACACTAAAATTAACTGAAAATAAAATTCAGATTCTCCCTTACTTGGAAGATCCCAAGGCTCGCACTTGTTGAGGTCCACCTCTCCCATGGCCCTCGCAGTGAAGCCATGGTCGAGGATCTTCGGCGTGAGGTAGTGGGTGGCGATCTCTTCGTCCGTGGGGTGGAATCTGAAACCAGGAGGCAAATCCATGCACTCATCCTCCATCGTAGTTGCACCCTAGCTCGACAATTAAGATTTCAGGATCCCCAAGGAGAGAATTAAGGAAAAAGGAGGAGCTATAGGATTATTAAGAAAGAAGAGAAGAGAGGCCAGGAAGAGGAAGAGTTAAATAGAATCAGGAAGCTAGCAGTGACAATACAGATATCCTTGTTGCCCAAGCCACTTGCAAGAGAAGCCTCCATGGAGCGGGATGTCCCACAACTAGATAGATAGCTAGCCAGCCATTTCTTTAATGTTGCTGTCATCGCCCATAATATTCTCCCCTAGCTCTTATTTAATAAAAACACTGTGCCTAATTTGTTTTCATCCTCTCCAAAGTTAATTAATTAAGCCCAACCTCTCGATATATTAACCTTTCATTTTCGCATTATCGCCATGAACAGGCTTTCTTTCTACTGCTAGTTGACAAGGAGGTCGCCAGAAAAGATGCTGTGGACCATGGCTTCCCAACCCCTCTGTTTTCTTTTTCTTGTGAAGGTACGTAATTCTCTGAACTGTTTCAGAAATTTACTTCGCGATTGAGTGGAGAGAGAGAGAGAGAGAGACTCATGCAGTGCACGGCTGGTTACATGCAGCTGAACCTAATTAATAGTTGGCCATTATATTTATTAATGGAAACTGAAGAATTCTGCATGCCAAAACGTTAGGCTTGTCAAATCTGGACATGGATACTAGAGTTCAAAGCAGAGATAAGGATGTGCTTTTTTTTCTTTTCTTTTCTTTGTATTTTTAATCGATAGAAAGCATAATTTTTTTTGTTTTATTTTCGAAGTAATGAAAAGGAAGGAATAAAAAGGGCCTGGAAATGGGTCCATGCTGAGATAGAGGATATTGTAGGGCTGATATCAGCCTTTTTTCCATGTTAATTATTTTTTTTAATATATATATTTATATTATAAATAAAAAGCAAGTAGAATTTCGTTGGAACCACTATATTCTAATTCTATGGCCAGGAACTAGCCACGTGCCTATACGGATCGTTTTCATATCGGCCAATTAATTAAGTATTGAGGAAGAGGTTGAAGAAGGGGAGAGTGATTTTACTTAAAAGGCAATAGACCAGGCCTGGCTTCAATCACACCTCTGATTAATCGGCAAAACCGTGTGGGGACCACCTACCGATATTCAATTCATTGATTAAATAATTGATTTTTTTACTTATAAATTTCTTTTGCAAAAAGGCGCTTTACATTTATTTTATTTTCTTGTATACCCGTGACTATGACTATTTCTGTTCAATTTATTTACAGTGAAATTTATTTATTTTGAACAGTTAGAAATTGGTTAAACGCTTTCAAGTAAATTGATTAGGGGTGAGGTGGAGATGACGGGGATGGAGACCGAGTTGCCTAACAAAACTCATGGAGAACGTCGACTTCGACTTCCATGCTGACTCATCCCGACGTCATCCGGTGCCGCCGGTGCTCAGGTCGCCTCTGCCATTTTCCACCGACCTTTTTTTTTAAAAAAATAATATATATATATATATATATATATATATATATATATATATATATTTAATATTCAATGTTTCCTCACTTCGAAGAACAAATTTCACTCCAAGTTGCGAATAAACCCAAACAATTAATGGATTAATCATGGAGCGGGATTGCTTTGCTTGCAATCGAGTGACGCAAATTACAGGAGGAAATGGTGGCGCGACAGTCGGGCGTGGCGTCGAACGCACGGCGGTGGGCGGCGGCATTTCGGTGAGATGCCCGGCACGCCGCCGTCCTCGTTGGCGACGATGAGCTATCACATGGCTGGAAGTGAGAGATTAATTCATGTCATTAACCAACCAATTTATAGTTTAATTGAGTGATTTGGGTAATAAATTAGGACTACAATTGACTCGAAAAAAGTTGGTACTTTTCGGCAAAACCAAAGGAAACAAAGCAAATATGCAGTTATCAAATATATATATATATATATATTCAAAAAACTCAAAAGTAGAAAGGTAGAGGATAAACATTGAATTTGATAAATATATATAAAAAAAATAGAAATTGAATACAGTTGGATCCATCATTCTTTTTTAAAATGTTGAATAAACGCTGAAAAAAATAAAGAAAGAAATAGAGGTTTCGATGAAACTAGGATCATCGTTTTAATCATCATGCTAATTTTAAACAAAACGATAGTTTAATTAATTATAACATCATCAACTATTGTGACCCTAAACTAGATCAGTAGGACGTATTAAATCTTAATCGGCGGAATGACACGTGGCCACCGCGTGTTGCGGGATTAATTGACAGCTAATTAAACGCTTGTCGGGCAAGTCTGGGGCATGTGTTTAGGGATTAAAGTGTAAGTTTTCTGAGGCCTGAAATTAATTAATGAAATTTGAGTTTTTAATTATTTGATTTGATTAAATTATTGGGTGGAGTTGGAACGATTCGCTGAATTCAGGGGGAAGGGAATCTTGCTCACGCGTCGAGAGGACTATATGACTAATTGTGTGTTTTTAAAAGAGAGAGTTTTATATAATTTTTAGCAATGAAATTTATTCTCGATCGTCAAATTTTCCCTAGAGAATTAGCACACAATTTTCTTCTAAATGTGGTTGCTCGATTGTTTGATCATTAATTAGTGACATACTACAGATGATCAGTCGATCGATTGGCGGCGGATCACATTGCATGTCCTTTAGGTCAATATATACCTTAATATTATGGCGATCCATGGATGCCGGATCACATGCAAATGTTAAGCAAGTTGACGTGCAAGTGTAGCTAGGCTGCATCAATAATTGTTGTCTGATTCATGCGGTCTTAATTACCTTCATCATTTCATGGAACACATGTATGTACCATGAATTAGATATTACTGCTGATCGATCAATTAACCATGTACGTCGGATACAAATTAATACCTTGTTGATATTTAACTTTCCCGTGACCGCGGTCAATGGTGGAGCCAGGAATAGTAGCCCGCCAGGGCTAAAATGTCATCAGAATGTGTCTCCGGGCTAAAATGTCTTTCTTTTGATTTAAAAATTCAAAATAAAAGGTGTAAATAGGTAAAATAGTGATATTAAAATGTAAAACTAATGTAAATTTCATTTTGACCCCCGGGCTATAGCCCGGGTAAGCCAAACCTTGGCTCCGCCCTTGACCGCGGTGATAAGGTAAAATATATTTTGTAATTTATCTATTTATATTTAATCGGTGCTAACTCGTCTAACATGAATATTATAATCTTTGCTCCAATTAATCATGCACGCGTCATTTAAATATGAACATGATGGTGAAATATATATAATTGGTGCCTCCATTAAATTAAGCTGCATTGCAGTAAGTAATTGTTAGGTTAAGTTAGATCAGTAACTGCTGCACGAGGTTGAATTATATCTTTGACTTGCTCATACATTTATGATGATTAATTAGGACTCTAATTATAAAGGAAACTGATTGACTCAGTTAATTCATATAAGTATAGGATATTGATGTTAATAGACCTGATCGTCGATTCCCAATAAATACGAAATGAAATACAGAATGTTCCATTGAGTATTTTAATTCCTGCTTATACAATATTGTTATCGAGTAAAATCCTTCGTAATTTATTTTGCTTTATAGCTCAATGGACGATTTCATTATGGAAAATAATATGCTCAGTAAAAAATTTCAAGGAAAAACTCAGTGAATGACGTGATATTTTATATGCAGCCATCCTCGACGGATTCACCGTGCTCCCCAGGATATAGTTTGATTCGGAACGGCGACCAAAAGCTACCGATGGTGTTCGAGCGATAATCGAACATATACATATAAAATATCACATCATTCATTAAACATTTCATTAATTTTTTCACTGAGTGTATCATAACACTTTCTTTATTTACTACCCAACAAAGTCGGTACCACTTTAAGAGTAATGATACGCACAGTGAAAGTGAATGCCTCAGTGAAAACTTTGACCGTCAATCGACGGCACGTCCGACGTCCGATCGTCGATCGGACACTACCGGCGGCCTTCGGCCGCCGCCCCAAACCAAACTATACCCTGGGGGGCACGGTGAACCCGTCGGGGATCGCCACAATTCCGATCTCACATCATTGACCGTCGATGGTGTCCGATCAGAGGCCGCCGGTGGTGTCCGATCGACGATCGAACATGTACACATTAACTACACGTCATTCACTATAATTTTCACTCTCCCAAACTCACTCTTCAAATCATTTCCTCCACTTTAAATGGATGCCTGACACACGCATGCAATGGGGCGAGACGAAAGAAGAAGAGTACTCCAACTGTTCATCTTCCAGTCAGGCAGTGCATTGCACTTGGAAACAAGGGACCAGGATATATATATAAACGTGCTCAAATATTCATGCATGAACGAGAAAAATGATTGGATAATTATACAAATTGAAGGATTCGCGTGACAGACGGGGAGGGTAAACAAAACGTGTGATCAGCAAATTCACTGGTATTCACATGAATGATGGTTTGTGAATAAATAGCGTCATAAAAGTGATATAAAACCACTACAATGAACAAAGAACTATGTTTGCAAGGCAATTTAACTTATAAAAAGTATTTTAAAAACAGAATTTTATTTTGCATCCTAGAATTTGGTCATTTCTTCAAAACACCGCTGTATTTTCAAAATCAACATTTTATCGCCTTTTGCCACCTAACACGCACCAGTTGTGATGCAAACTTTGCTGAATCCCTACAAAGTTACAACTAAAAAAGAGTCATATGGAGCTCTCCTGTCCATTGCATTCCCCAAATGATTGTGATAGAAGCTCCACAAAATCCTTTCAGACAGTATGTAGAGATACCATTCCCTGTAAGTTACAACTAATGAAGCTGGTCAACAAATTCTAAGAATGACGGTGACAAACATTCGAGGAGAAGCCAATTGTTCTGGTTTAGATAATTTAATTTCTTGATCAGAGACCTTTATTGGGTAGATACAATTAAAAAAAATAAAGAAAAATAAGTAATAAAAACATTGACACATGGGCTGCATTTAAATCAATATCCTTTTGATGGCAAATTACTATAAGAGAATTGGGAAATGACCCACATAGAACGGTGGACAACAGTCATGCTTCTGTTGCATTCAATCCTCGCACAGCTAGTGAAAATATTTTACATTCTAGGAAAACAAAAACCTTATGTTGGCGCATTAACTCATACCAGAAAACAGAAAAAATTAACGATCGTCATGCTAAGGATTTCAGTTCATATTTAAAGTAAGTCCATACATGCGGGCACACCTCTGTAACAAGTTGAGAGGACTATTTATATAACAATATCAAGTTCCACTTGACCAATTACACTGTATGATCCAAACATCACTACAAAAATATCAAGCAATAGCGACGGACTATTAAAAAGGTCCGTCGCAAGTGGCGACGGATATATAGTATCCGTCGCCAGAGTTGCGCGGCAAGTCAAAATCCTGAAAATAGCGACGGACCTGGTCAACGTCCGTCGCTAGTGCGACGGATAATATAAATTCTCCGTCGCTAATTGTAAGCGACGAGTCAAACCGCCTCAAGGTAGCGACGGGATTGGTCAAATCCGTCGCTAATCAGCGACGGACAAGTAATCCGTCGCAATATTTCTTAAAAAGGGCGACTGGCCCTTTCCCCGCGGCCACGCGAACCCTAGCGACGGTCCTTTTCTCCTCCGGCGATTCTCCGTCGATTCTCCTTCGGCGAACCCTCCTCCGATCCCAGGTACGCTAGCTAACCTCCATTTGCCGTCAACTCCGTTTGTTTGTGCTAATCGGCGTCGTCGTCTTCTCCGGGCAGCCACGGGTCTTGGCACGGCCGCGCGCGGCCTCCCGCTGCCGGGCGCGGCCTCGCATTTGCAAGCGGCGCGTGCTGCCGATCGCGGGCCAATGCGGTCGGCGGCCGCCTGCTGCGGCCGCGCTGCGCCTGGTGCGGCCGCGCGCCGCCTGCTGCGGCCGGCCGACGGCTGCTCCGCCGTCAATTAATTAAACCAAATTAGGGTTTAATTAATTGAATTAATTAGATTAATTCAATTAATTTGATTAATTCAATAATTGTTTGATTTATTGTTTGAATTAATTGAATTTAATTTGATTAATATTTGATTTATTTTAGGTTAGATGATTAATTGGTTAGATGATTAATTGCTTGTTTAATTTACTTAAACCTTTCTCTTATCTTGGTTAGATGATTAATTGTTTGTTTAATTAGATTAATTGATTAATTAATTAGATCTTGTTTGATTAATGTTAGATTAATTGTTTGAATAATTAAATTAATTTGTTAATTAATTCTTTGATTACTTAGAATAATTGATTCATTATTTATATAATGTTTGATTAATTAGATGTATTTTGTATGTAGTATATCATCAATATCACATTTTCATATGCATGGATGATAATATGTGTGGTTTCATTAATTTGTCTTATCTGAATTCAGATACAATGTATCCGAACAAGGCATGGATGTATAATAGGTTAGACAATGGATTTATCCGTGACGAATTTTTTGCTGGAGTGGAAGAATTTGTAAACTTTGCAAAGTGTCATCCTGAGTGTTTGAATGACACAGAGTTGAAGTGTCCATGTAATCAACGCAAATGTAGAAATACAGCTTTCCGTGATGAAGATATAGTGAAAACTCATATCGCTAGGTATGGGTTTGTTCCAGATTATTACAACTGGTATTGTCATGGAGAGCCGTATGTATATGAATTTGGTGGACCTTCTGTTGCATCATCATCGAACTCAATTGGACCAGAGACATCATATAACCCTGCTGATGCAATGCAATCAATGGTTTACGATGCAATGAATGCTTTTGATCAATCAAATGTAGAACAAGTACCTACTTCTGATGTTCAGAAAATGTATGACATGTTAAAGGCTAGTGAAAGAGAATTATGGGAAGGTATTCCTTCTGGTCATTCTCAATTATCTGCAACTGCAAGATTATTGAATATGAAGGCAGAACATCATTTCTCAGAACGATGTTATGATGACATATGTCAACTTATGTCAGAGTTGCTTCCAACTGATAACTGCATGACTGATAGTTTCTACAACACTAAAAAACTAATCAGAGACTTGGGTTTACCAGTTGAGAAGATACATTGTTGTGTCAATAATTGCATGATCTTTTGGAACCAAGATAGTGAATTGATGGAATGCAAAATCTGTAACCATCCCCGTTACAAGCATGGTGCTCGCATGGTAAATCAGAAGAAGAAGAAAAATATTCCTTACAAAGTCATGTATTACTTTCCTTTGACTGCTAGACTCCAACGTTTGTATGCATCAGCAACAACAGCAAGTCATATGATCTGGCATCAAAACCATGGACATGATGGAGACATTATATGTCATCCTTGTGATTCCCCTACATGGAAACATTTAGATTCAATATTTTCTTCCTTTGCTATGGAACCACGTAATGTCAGACTTGGACTTTCTGCAGATGGATTTCAGCCATTTGGAAGTTATGGACAACAATATTCATCGTGGCCTGTTATCTTAACACCATACAACTTACCACCATGGATGTGCATGAAAGATGAATTCATGTTTCTTACTGTTTTAATTCCAGGTCCTCAAAATCCAAAAGGGCACATAGATGTTTTTTTGCAACCTTTGATAGCTGAGCTGAATTATTTATGGAATATAGGTTCAGAGACGTATAACATTGCTACAAAGTCAAACTTTTTAATGCATGCAACATTGTTATGGACTATTAGTGATTTTCCTGCTTACTCAATGTTATCAGGATGGAGCACAGCTGGAAAGTTAGCATGTCCACATTGTATGAGTCAGTCAGATGCATTTTCTTTGCCCTGCAGTGGCAAGATTTCTTGGTTTGATAATCATCGGAAATTTTTACCTCTTGATCATCCGTTCAGAAGAAATAAGAAATTTTTCAAAATGAATGAAGTAGTTAGGAAGCTACCTCCAGTTGGGATGTCAGGCGAAGAAGTGTTAAATGAAATTGATAGTTATGGATTTCTACCAGTATATCAGGATGGATCAGATGATATCAACAATTATATTGTTAGAGTCAACAAATGTGGTTGGAGGAAAAGAAGTATTTTTTATGAGCTTCCCTATTAGAAATATTTACTCATTCGTCATAATTTGGATGTGATGCATATTGAGAAAAATTTCTTTGATAACATCATTAATACTGTCTTAAATGTGCATGGGAAAACAAAAGATACAACAAAATCTCGTGAAGAATTAAAACAATTAGTGAGCAGGCCTGAGTTGCATCAGAATGAAACAACTGGTAGATATCCGAAGGCTTGTTATACATTGGACAAAGAAAGTAAGCAATCATTGTGTTATTGGTTGAAAAACATAAAATTCCCAGATGGATATGCCTCTAATATGTCTCGTTGTGTGGATACGAATAAATCTAAAATGGTTGGAATGAAGAGTCATGATTGTCATGTGTTCATGCAATGATTAATTCCAATAGCTTTCCAAGAATTACTTCCTAATAATGTTTGGCAAGCACTTACAGAATTAAGTCTTTTTTTTCAAAAATCTGACTTCCAGAGTTGTTACGGTAGCAGATATATTACGCCTTCAGACAGAGGTTCCTTTGATACTATGTAAGCTTGAACGAATATTTCCACCAAGTTTTTTTGATTCAATGGAGCATTTGCCTATTCATTTACCTAGCGAGGCACAGATTGGTGGTCCTGTACAATACAGATGGATGTATCCTTTTGAAAGGTTTCTTAGAAAGTTAAAGAATAATGTGCGTAACAAAGCAAGAGTTGAGGGATCAATATGTAATGCATATCTGGTTGAAGAAGCAAGTTCATTTTGCTCCTATTACTTTGCTGAAAATGTGAAAACCAGACATCGAAAGTGTCCACGCAATCAAGATGACATTCCATCAGTTGACCCAGACATTCTTTTTATTTTCAAGTATCCTGGAAGAGCAATGTGTTCAACTCTATCTAGACGGTTAAATGACCAAGAATATCATGCCGCCAGGACATATATCCTCCTAAACTGTGAAGATGTCAAACCATACCTAAGGTATTATCTCTTGTTGTAATGAAATTAATATCAAATGATATAATCAAAATTCTGGATTGATATCAAATGAATTTATATGTCAGGTTATACCAACAACAGTTGTACATTCAAAATCCATCGATAAGTACAAATGAGGTAGATCGAAAGATAGAAGAAGATTTTGCATTTTGGTTTCAAATATATGTAAGTGAGTTAATATGCATTTTTTGTTAACAATTCTTGATTACTTATTAATCTAATTTGATCAACCACCACTATTATAGGTCAATGATGATAGAATTTCAAATGTACAAGACGAAAGAATTAAAAATCTCGCATTTGGACCTCTTCGTACTGTGACAGTTTACTCGGGTTATTGCGTGAATGGATACAGATTTCATGTGAGCCAACGTGATTCGGAGATGCTAACGTATAATTCTGGCATAAGTGTCAAAGGATCAACAGACAATAATGATAATGAATTTGACTATTATGGCAAGCTAGAGGAAATTATCGAAGTTGAATACCCGGCGTTACCTTTCAAAAGATGTGTATTATTCAGGTGTTCTTGGTATGATCCAACTCCAAGGACGGGCACAAGGAAACATCGGTTATACAATTTAGTTGAGGTTAATTCAAGCAAAAGATTCAACAAGTTCGAACCTTTCATTTTTGCGGTGCAAGCTGGTGAAGTATTTTATCTGGAGTACCCAACTAAGAGAAGACGACCTAGTGAATGACTTGCTGTATGTCAAATGAAGCCTAGGTCAACAATTGAAATGCCAAATACGATCACTGTCCAAAACTCTGATGCTTATCAAAATGAAGAAGTTATAATCAACTCCGTTGATTCAGAAATACAATCAGCATCTCAATTACTTATAGATGAGAATGTCTCTTACGAGGAAATTGATGATGGTGAAATATCTAGCACTGAGGAGGTCGATGTATCAACGGATTCAAGCGATGAAATCTTGCATGTTAATTTAGATCCATCAGATTAGGATGAGTTAGATGTATTGAACATTAACTAATCAGAGTTTGTATTAAGATGAGTTGTTAATTTAGATCATTCTGCTTGTATTGAACAGTTTTATACAATGCTTGTTTATCCCTTTGCTAGCTTTATTTACATTGTCTTTATTAGTGTTTATTTCCATTTGCCTCTAATATGTCTCATTTGCATGTTTTACCTATTCTACTTATCTGCCTAAACTTTGTGTATAATCAGGTCCCATGGCTGCCCCCCGTGATCAGCAGATTAGACTTAGAGTTGTCGGTGATAGGTATACCTATTCTTGTTATATATTTTTGATCAAAATTTGCTAAGATATCTAATTTTTTTCTACAGTTTTATACCTGATGGCCATCAGGTTTCTTCGTATATTACTAAAAAATTTAAAGAAAGACTGTCCACATCGCCGACATGGGGTCACATTGAGAATGTTTTGAAATTATTCTATTACGGGGAGTTTCTAGTAAGTAGTTTATATGTATATTTAATTTGATGTTATAACTGTTTTATTTTTGATACTAACTGTTTTATTTTTTTTTTAACAGAAAAGGTACACCTGGGAGGAGGGTACACCAGAGGAGCAATTCAAGAGGACCTGGAATGCCTACTGCTCCAAATTGTACAGGGACATGGTCTACAAATGGAGAAAGAAGGCTGATAGGCCTACAGAGGTCCCTGAGACTATTTGGACAGCATGGCGGGCTGTCTGGGATGCCCAGCACTGGCAAGAGAATGCTGTGATTGCTCGAGGCAATCGCAATTCAGAGGTTGCTGGCCCCAGCACGGGATCCACGAAGCACACTGCTGGATCCCGTTCCATTGTCCAGCATGCCAGTGATTTGGTAAGTAGTTTTTATATAGATTCCTATTAAAGACATTTAGTATATTTTTTTAGATGTGTGTAAACATTATATTTTGTGTTTACAGGCTGCTGAGCTACAGAGACCTCCCACTAGTTGGGAGTTATTCAGCAAGACCCACAAGAAAAAAGATGGGTCTTTTGTCGATCGTCGCTCCCTAGCAATCAATGTAAGTATATTAATTATATTTTATTTGTTTTGACATTTTATATAGACTAATTAAATTTTTATTTCACAGGAAGCAATGACCACTAGAGTTTCTGAGGCACAGGCGTCTCAGCCTGCTGCAGAGGGGGAGGATGCACAGCCTCTTTCCACCGACGATGTGAATCGGATTTATTTTGATGTCGTCGGTGGGAAGAGGAAGATCGCTTGCTACGGCCTGGGCTCTCAGGTAAAGGTTACATATGATCAGATGAGAGCTCCAGGGGTTAGGGGGCATCCACCATCCTCCTCCTCTACCTCTAGTGAGGTTCGTCAATTGCGAGAGGAAAATGAAGCCCTGCGGACTCGACTCACGTCGATAGAGTCGACGTGTGCCGGGAGGGACGCAGAATGGGCTAAGACGAGCGCAGAGTGGGCTCAGAAGGACGCAGCGAGGGATGATGAGTTGAGAGATTTGCGGGCTCGCCAGGCAAATACTGAGAATATATTACGTCAGATGCAAGCTTTTGCAGCTACCATATCGCCGATGACACAGATGGCAACCCTTCCCGCCCCTCGTATTGATGCTCCGGATACACAGATGTCAGCCGCTCCCGCTCCCGCCCATCGGTTTGAGTCTCAGGAGACACAGGATCCTGAGCATCCCACTGAGGAGTAGAGATATTATAGTGGTATGATCAATTTTTCACCTAATTTTTTTCATAATGATTGTTTTCTTATTACTCCATTTTTGTTTACAGATTCGACATTATCAGAGTTGAATTCAGATTTCATCTCTTCCTTGAAAGGTATGAATATTTGATATTATTCCTTTATTGTTTCTTATTTGTTATTTTTCATTTACATATTTAATATTTAATTTACTTCTATTAGAGTTATCTGCTATTACATATGCTTATTTCATTTGTTATATCTTATTAGTATCAATTCAGATTTCTTATTGTTTTATCTTCTATTGTGCAGGAATATTTTTCCTTTCCATCCATTATTGACTCTGATAATCATGTACGTAATGATTCTCTACTAAACTCTCATTTTTGATGTATAAAGTTTTTTTTTTTTACTTTGACGTTTGGATGCATTTGATATACATTTGATATAGCTTTCTTTTGATACGTTTGCATTGGATTAACCATTCGAACCTTTGGATTGTATACGTTTAGTCACTAATCAACGTTTCGATTGTATACGTTTGGAAATTAAACACTCGATTGAATATTGGATTCAAATTGAAAGTTTGAATGTACATATACATTTGGAAATGAATGTTTAGATTGAATTGGATTGTCTTGTATATGAATGTTAATGTTTGGATTGGATTGACTTGTAAATGAATGTTTGGATTCTTGTGAATGTTTGGATGTTGATATATCTATTATTGTTTCATATTGTTTCATATTTGATTGGATTGTATTGATGTATATATGGGAAGTGGAAGAAACAGATATTGGATGTCAAAATTTTCCAGGTTTAGCGACGGATATTTTTTAAAATCCGTCGCGATTTGCGACGGATTATTGACTTTTCCGTCGCTATAAAGATCAATTAGCGACGGATGTTGACTGAATCCGTCGCTATTACGATATATTAGCGACGGACTTTGACCATGTCCGTCGTTAATCCGAATGATTAGCGACGGATCATTGACCATCCGTCGCTACTATTTTCTCCGGCCACGTCACCCCGTTTTTCTGTGTTTGCGACGGAGTATATGTCCATCGCTAAGGTAGCGACGCAGAGGAAAATTGTCCGTCGCTAAGATAGAGACGGAGAGAAAATTATCCGTCGCTACTATAGCTCTGCGACGGGGTCTCAGCCGACGGCGCTAAATCCGTCGCTACTCCGTCGCTATTTGTGTTTAGCGACGGAATAGCGACGGATTTAGTCCGTCGCTATTGCCAGTTATTTTTGTAGTGCATAGCACCCAATGACGAATATACGTATCTCATGTAGGACTAGATTTTTATATTCTAACACTTGCAGGTGGGCTCCTGACGGGGTTTGAACTCAGTCATATTGAAGTTAAAAGACTGAGGAATTCACTTAAACAGTTTTTTTTCCCAGAAAACATGATAAATCAAAACTAACATCGCATATGAATATGGCCCAACATTGGAAAACCAAAAAGAAGAGGTTTTAAATGAAGTAGAGATGATTAATTTTTATCACTATCGATCCTAGGGGAAGATTGAAATGCAACAATTGAACCTGGTGAAAGACTCAACTGCATAGGAAGCCTTGGGTCATCAAGGGTCAACAATGTGATGCCTCAAGAGCCAAGATAGGTAGGTATCTCTACAATGGAGCAATCACCAACATCCATCAGCTACCTCATTTTACCAGCTAGACTATCAGGAGCATACGAGCAGTTTCCTATCTCATATTTGGGGTTTCAATTGGGAAATCACAGGCCGGAGAAAAAATATTGGAGGAATATATTAGATAAAGTGGCAAGGCAACTGTAACCATGGAAAAAGATATACCTTAAAATTGGAGGAATGTAAACACTAGTTAGTGTTTGAATAATGCCACAGTATAGAAACTCACAATGAAAACAACAAAGATTCAAAATCTGGTTTCATGTTCAATTTGTGCCAAAACAAAAAATCATTAGGAGCTGGGTACCATAAACTTACAAAAATAATCGAGTTTTAGTTTGTAGTTTGGTGGTAGAAATTGTTGGTGACTAAAAGGGGGAAACAAACTGGCATGGTCTGAAATGATCCAAGTGTCCAATGGACGTTAGTTGAACAACAGCAAATGATCCAAGCTAAACAAGCAGTAGTCTTTCTTGTGGAAAGGTGAAATTAGGGGATATTTTCTGCCAAAGCAATAAAAAGGGAACATGGTGATGATATGACAATAAGTTTCTGGCTGGATAGATGGAGTGAAGAAATTTTATTATGCAACGACTTCCTGCAGGTTTTCAGAAAATGCAGATCTCAAGTCTGGACAGTGTCACAAATAAAATATCACAAATTGAAAACCGGTTGGCCATCAATAGCTTGAAAAATACCTTCTTGGTATTTACCAGAATTTATAAGGAATAGATGTCAACTTAGGAGTGTCTGACATTGTCAACCTACATTACATCATGAGAGCTCCAAGGTGAGTTTGAATTTAGAAGAATATCACTATGCTGATAATGGTGCAAAACTTTATTTTTCTAAGAAGTTCATTAAAAAATAACTGTGCTTTAGAAGTACTTCAATAACAATCTAAGCATGCAAGTTAGTGATAAAACAGCCTCTAGGATAAAGCGTAGTCCCATAAACAGTGAGTTTAGACTAATTTACTATAGTTGGTTCCTGACTATTAAAATAAGTATATCTTCCCATTATTTGTTAATATCTTCCCGATAATAAATTGATAACTTACCTAATTAGGAATGTTGGAATAACTACTACTTATGGGATCACTTATTCATATAAAATTACCCAGGGTAAATCAAAATGATATAGTGGAGATAAAAGCTAGATTTTCAAGAGAATTAATAAAAATAAAGAAGCTTTCAGAAATGATTTCAGAAGCGTGGCGCAGTTTCTGTACCTGAAATACAAATTGGCTTAGAATTACAACAAAATATGACAAATATCCCAGTGTTAAGTGTGAAAATTCACCCTAATAATCTCAGTCAAAAATTTATAGAATACAAGCTATGAATACAATGCCATAACAGATTGTCTTAGATCCTTAGTTCACACAATGATTAAGCACTTGACATTTGGTATTGCAAACAATCCTTTTTTTAACCTTCCCTGAATTGAATCATAGTAAAATAGTCAATTCAACTCAATGTATCATAACATTTATGCGATTCATAACCAAAGTAGCTCCGACTCAATTGAAGGAGAAACCAATCAAAGACATGACAGGTATTAAATTCACTCAAAGTGCCTGCCCACTCAAAATTCAATTAAGATGCTTCAAATCTCACAAGAATATATCTTAAAATAATTTCTAGCAACATTTCAAGCACAACCATATGCGTAACCTCCAAAAGATATGATTATAGAGAAAGGGGAAAAAGAAGAAAAATCCAACAAACCTTTATGATCGGAAGGAATTCCCATAAAGATCATCTTATGTCAAAAACTGTAAAGGAACAAACTTGAGCCAGAAACAACAGCACCCCGTAATTTCCCTAATCCACGCTGTCGAAACATGGGAACACCGAACGAGCGCATGGAATCCAACGAAGAGACGAAGTCAAGAACGAAAATGAAGGGATCCATCTAACCAGTGAAACATTTAATGACATTAGGAGGGAGAACATGAGCTTCTGATCAAACCTGTGTCGAGAGTACGGAGGCCGCGGAGCCACTCGTGGTACCGCTGCTGTCGACGGCGTAAAGCATCTCGGCTTTGTTTCTAGTGTAGCCATTCGACGTATCGGGAGGCGCTTCCAGAGACAGGCTCACGTCCGACACCAAGGAGCCGCTGCAGAACTGTCGTCGCCGGCGATCTTCCGATCGGTCTTGCTCCGACGAAGCGTAAGATCTAGACTAGCAGCGTAAATGGGCCGGGCCTCGTTAACTGGTTATAATTGAGAGAAGGAGAGTAATGGGCTCATTTTCCGTTTGAAGTCAATTAAAAAATATATAAAATATACTTAATAAATCATAAATCAATTTAATTAATTGGAAGTATTTAAGTTCAAAATTTTTAATAATAAAATAGAAATCACAGAAACGAAGCCAAGGGATTCCTCTGCTAACAATTTGTCACGTGTTGCCAAATGGTCAACATCTTTGACAACACTCGGTTGAAATTATTGACCGCATAATTTCTTGATTTTTCTCTATGGAATTCTACCAATTATTATGACCAACAATTTGACTACCATCTTCAAAAAATTAGATTGGTAGGTAGAGAGAGAAAAAATATCATAGACATATACTACATGAAAAAACAATAAAACTAAACCTTAAAAATAATTCAAAAGAAATTAAAACTTAATGATAAACATAAAAAATAGATTTATTTTTCTACTTTCCTTACATATATCTTTATTTATAAACTTTACGTTATAAATTTTTTATTTTAATAATTAAATACTTTTTATAATTTAAACATAGCATTTTCATAAAAAAAATATAAAATATATGTCATATATTTTTTTACCTTCATTTCATATATTTTAATTTATAATTTTTATTTTATACTTTTTTATAATTAAATACTCCTTATAATTTAAATATAGTATTTTTGAAAAAAAAATATAATTTATTTAAATCTTGTAAATAGAAGACAACAATTAAAAATATATATATTACAATCAATCAACATCAACGGGCCAACGGCTATATTACAATTTTTATAAAAAAATCAAAAATTATGCACTAAAAATTTATATATAGAATATACAGAGAGAGAGTTAAATATAACAGATAAATATTAATGAAACTTATCAAAATTTAATAAAAACTTAGTTCTTAATTTTGAAAAAACTAAAAACTCAAACCGCCAAATGATAATAAATTTAAAAATGAAGATTTATTTTTTTTACATCCAATAATTTAGTCCCTCATTTGATGCTCTTATATTTAAAACTACGCAGAAATTCTTAGGGATAGAAAGTATATGGCTTTTTACAAATAAGTATGGAGTGGCTTAATACTATTTTATGTATATCCCCAAAAGTAGAAACGAAAATTTCAACCGATGAGAAAATTAAACTTGAGAGGAGTAATTTGTGGAAATTAAATAGTCAAGGTGGCTCATAAGATTTAATTAATTAATCATTTAATCGACTAAAAAATGCAAAAATTAAAAAAGCACACATCATTTATAAAAAAAAGTAAATAATAAATTGAATAATAGTCGAATTTGAAATAATGGATTCGGTCTAAAAAAAAATTTCTCATCGATCGTCAAAGTAAATACACATCATTTATAAAATAGTCATATGTGTGTTTTTTTCAATTAAAGTCAAATAAATGTTTCATTTAACCTAAATTATCAGAAATATCCTTATTTTATGTTTGATTAAAAATTCTATATACACATCATTTATAAAATAGTCATATGTGTGTTTTTTTCAATAAAAGTCAAATAAATGTTTCATTTAACCTAAATTATCAGAAATATCCTTATTTTATGTTTGATTAAAAATTCTATATTTGAATCGAGTTTTAAGTTTTGAAACTTATAGCATCTACAATGTTTATTGCTAAATTGTAGCATAATATCATTATATTATTTTGATTTTATTTTTAAAGAATGATGACCTAGTAAAATAAATGATGTGAATTCATGATATCCATTACATTTCAAATGAATATTATTTAATAATAATCAGCCTTGTGAAAATTAGCATGTAGCTTTTATAATGTGTGGAAGCTAGTTGTTCTACTTAATGTTATTTTGATTTCGTTTTTCTGAAATTGATAACCTCGTTAAAACACCATTTTAACGAGCAAAACAAACATAGAGATTCTATGACACCCACTACATTTCAAATAAATATTATCTAATTACGATAAGTCATGTAAAAGCTAATTGGTAATTATTGCAATGAGTAGAAGATGATTTGCCTACAACAATGACTTTTTCTAATTTTTTTTTTCTTTGAGAATGATAATCTAATTTAAATACAATTTCAATGAGTAAAATAAATAAAGGGGACTTTATGACATCAATTTCATTTCAAATGAATATTATTTAATTATAGCATGCAACTTTTACAATGTGTAAAAGCTATATGTTATCTTCTATAACAGAATTTATGTCATTTTGATTTTGCATCTCTAATGGTGATAACTTAATTAAAATGATAATTCAAGGAGCAATACAAATGATAACAATTTATTATATCTATTGTATTTTTTCAAATAAATATTATTTGATCACGATCCACCTTATAGAAGATAAGGTATAGCTACTATAAAGCATAGAAGCTAGTTGTTAGTTTCTACACTAATAATTTTATATTATTTTGATTTTGATTTTTTAAGAATGATAATTTGATTAAAATAATATTTAATTTTAACCAACAAAATAAGCCAGGAAAATTTATAATACTTATTATTTTCAAATAAATATTATCTAATTAATGGCTATGTGTAGCATATGATTGTAATTCAAATTCTTAAATCCAGTTTAGAAACATTTGTGTTTGGTTTGTATCAGTTGTTTTATTTCATTTCTGTAAAATTGATTTTGGAAAATATTGTTTCATTTTAGTTATTTCAGAAAAAACATACGTTTTGAAAACTGAAAAAAAAAAAAAAAAAAAAAAAAAAAAAAAAAAAAAAAAAAAAAAAAAAAAAAAAAAAAAATAAAAACATTTTAAATACTTCACGTTAAATGTTTGCCTTTAACTAAAAATGGGACCTCCATTTCAAAAATGTAAATGATGCGTCCATTTGATTATTGTTAAAAATAAAAAATAAAAAATAAAAAAAATCCAAGCTTACTCTATTCAAAATTAAATTTTGGAAAACTTAGAAATTCAGCGCAAGCGAAGGCTCCGATGGATTCACAGGAAAGTTCGTGGGGAGTCGGTTTGAGATGGGAAGAGTCGGCGGCCGCCCGCCGGTCTCCGCCAAAATCTAGTAGCTGCATACCTATCTACTTTCAATCCAGCACGTGCAGAATGAACAATCGCATACCTAGCGAGTGACGTTACCTCGACAGCGACAACTCTAGCCGTAGGCCGTAGGCCCACGACTTGTATATCCGCCGCATATGCCATTCTCCTCTTCCACCTCCCAGCCTATGCGTCAAACCTCGTCTGGAAATATTTGCCGGCGGAGCCTGAACCAGCTGGAAAAGTCTTCA
The DNA here is from genome assembly GCA_024364735.1 of Boesenbergia rotunda. Classification (NCBI taxonomy): domain Eukaryota; kingdom Viridiplantae; phylum Streptophyta; class Magnoliopsida; order Zingiberales; family Zingiberaceae; genus Boesenbergia; species Boesenbergia rotunda. The sequence goes on from JAGFNQ010001097.1 coordinate 100,490, forward strand.
TGCACGTGTCCCATGTGCCGCCCGCCCGCACAGCGACGCCCGCCGCCTTAAATCCAGCAGCTGCCACCGATCGGAACCCTGGAGATCAGCTCAATTCGATGAGGAGGAGAAGCGACGACGCCGAGGCCGGGCTGCACCTGCCGCCGGGGTTCCGCTTCCACCCCACCGACGACGAGCTCGTGGTGCACTACCTCCGCCGGAAGATCGCCGGCCACCGCATCCCTGCCCCCATCATCGCCGATGTCGACCTCTACAAGCACGATCCGTGGGACCTTCCAGGTGAGCAATTTCGATCGAACACCTAAAATTGTCATGATGCCATTCTTTTTCTTTCTTTCTTTCTGCCTAAATTAATTTCTTGAGTGTGTTTGTGCGAGCAGAGTTGGCTTTGTATGGCAGCACAGAGTGGTATTTCTACACGCCGAGGGATCGGAAGTACCCCAATGGTTCCCGACCGAACCGAACCGCCGGGAGAGGGTACTGGAAGGCCACCGGAGCTGATAAACTGGTGTCGGTTCCGGGGAGTGCCGGCCGGATTTTTGGCATAAAGAAATCTCTGGTCTTCTACCACGGCAAGGCACCCAAAGGGGTCAAGACTGATTGGATCATGCACGAATACCGCCTGATAGATTCCGATCAATCAGCGAACAAGAAAGGCAACCAAAGAGTATGTCTCCTATTCAATTGTTTCATCTTTATGAATTATGATCAAACACTTTAGCAAGCCATGAAACCAACCAGAGTTTGCGTTGTGCAGCTGGATGAGTGGGTCTTGTGCCGCTTGTACCATAAGAAGAACAGTTGGGACAAGATGCAGAAAAAGCGAGACGTTGCAGCAGCATCATCCTCTGGAACAGCAATGGAGTTCTCAATGAACTCTACTGAAGAAGCAAGGTCAGACAGTCTCTGGACTTCCGAATCTGATGTCGACTTCGGAGATCGAATTCAACCTGCCAGGATCAACCCATCTCACGACGTTCCTAAAGTAATTCATCATCAGGGAAGAGCTGCCGATCCCATGATAAGCAACCTTCAAATAGTGGAAGGAATGAAAGAAGAGACGGATTGGTTCATGGACTTGAACCTCGAAGGAATTCAGGGTTCTATGGCAACACTTGGATCGACATCTGAAGCTGACGTCTCAAATCCGTACTATCGTTCCACTTCAAGCATGCTGCCATTTTGGAACTAGGGAGGGAGCAGATTCATTTGTTGTGTACATTGGCTAGCGATCCGTACACCTTCACCAAGGAAAGAAAACATGAGAATAAGAAGGGAGTTGGAGGGGAATTATTTTAGATTCTGACGTCGAATACCATAAAATTCATTTGTTTGTTTGTATTCTCACTTCACAGGGAATGGTAGAATAGATCTACATTATTGTAAAGCATTTTGTTGGCATTCTGAGTATGATGTTATTTTGATGTAATATAAATGCAAGTACTTCAAAATGTTTCAAGCATGGAACCTAGAGCAATTTAACATTTGTGGCAAAGGATTTGTTAGCATTCCAAGTATGATTCTTATTTTTTATGAATATAATGATAAAAGCAACTCAAAATGTTTCAAACCTAGAACTAGAACAATTTAACTACAATCACTAGAAACATGGATGAATATCAAATGTTTGTGCCAATCTCACCTCAACGTTACACCGATGATAAAATGAGTGGTTAGCAAGGATAAATCAAATCCAAAATAAAGGGAAAAATTGTGCTTCTTTAAAAATGGCCATTGCATCCTCAGATAAATCTTGATCCTCCCGAAGCAACAAGTGTGGCAACGAATCAGAGCAAAAACAAACTCGGTCAGTGACCAATATTGAAGTTGAATACCCATCAAGTATATGATAGAATCAATTACGCAGTTGCGACCCGCATCACATGTGATGCTCCAAGGACTGTTGACTATCGCGCCGATGCAACTTCAATGGCACTACCCAGTGGCCATGCCGCCTCAACAAAGGCATCGCCGTACTTCACTTTCTTTACCAAAGTGATCTTCTGATGTGGATCCAGAGCTGTTAGATCATACAAGAAAATTAGTAATTGCACGAGCTCATGAATATAGAGATCAGTCTCGCTAGGTTTAACATACCAAACCCATCTACAAGCAACGTGAACTGGTACACTAGATCCATGCACAGATAAGGGAGATTCTCATAGTGGACTCGAGGATATCTTACTTTCGCATCATTAAAATTCAATTTGCAAACGCGCTTTGCAGCATCCTTGAAATCTTTCGGTTTAACTATCGCAGCAAGTACTTGGTGATCGACAAAGCCAGCCTGAGAATAACAAAAAGAGCATTTGATAAAAAAGAACAAATTGATAATCTTAGGTTGAAAGGATCTGTCAAAGATGATACCTCAATAGCCCTATCAAAGAAAAAGGATGCAACAAATAGGTTTTTCTGCCCGTCTCCACCTCCACCATTCCAAACACCACCAAATGTACACTTCATGTGGAGACATTTTGGTTCATCGATGTTGAGAGCTTTAATAACATCACTCCTGCATTTTGGAAAGCTAGCACCAGAAGCTGAAGAAGCTGCTTCGTATTTTTCATTGCCATATTCATATGATCCTTTAAGAAAACAAAACAATGAATTAGAAAAGTACCAAAATACCTTCACTCCAAAATCACGCTTAAAATTTGGCAAACTAAGATTTTAGTCACAAACCATCTATTTTCAAAATATAAGGCTGTTAATGCTGACTAACCCAGGAGATTGAGCAACAACTTCATATCTTAGGTTGACATCTAAACAGTATATAGATTGAGCAGAGTGGGTAATCATGAACTAAACACAATTCTATAGAAAAGAAGACATTACGCTCAGTCTCTCAAACCAGTACATAACAGACAATGAACAAGATCTCACTCCAGCCCTCTGAATCATCTATTTTAGGACCCCCAAAGATTCAGATTTGTCACCATAAAAGGCAAAATTCAAATCGTAAACTGAAACCTGCTGCGAATATCGATAGAATATTAGTTTGTTTTAATATGCAAGAATGCGAATAAAAGATGGCACAAACAAAGCAGAGTAACACGCTTAATAAAACATATTGTAAGGAACAGACTAGTTCCCTTGAGGATATGCACAAAAGTTTATGATATGAAAGCATGTCTCTAAAGCAAATGTGTGAAGAAATGACTAGCAGACACCCCCCAAAAAAATTGAGAACTTTGGAAATAATATGGAAGGTGAAATGCAGAGTGACTGACCTCAACTTACCATTATAACCTTCCAAAATGCAGTTACTGTACCCATCACCAGCCTTAAGAATCTCTGCACGAGCAGCCAATAGACCATAGTGCAAGTAACTACAGAGGCAGGAAATCACATCAACTCTAAATTTATAGAATGAAGAAAATAATCCAATTATGATTATATTTTAAACTTGTCCAAACAAACTGCTACCATGAAATCTGGAAAATTGATACCAGAACAAAAGAAAGAGCTAAGATGTCTCTTGTAAAACAATACAAAAATGAGAACCATAAAATGACTAGATTTGGTTTTATAAGAAAATCTTAATTTTAAAAATCATTCTCAAATATCTTCTGACAAAGATGTCAAACCTGTGAACATAAAGGTAATAAGTTGTTCCCTTCAAGAAGAGTTGTTGCACATACGAATCTTCTCCATTCGAAACTTTCGGAGCAGTTGCGGCATCATTTTCTGAAATAGCATATGCCATTTGAACAGATCCACCTCCTAGATCAATTACTCCAACAGTGTCCTGGTAAGAATTTCCTAATTTCCCCAGCAGATAATTGACAGTGACCTACATAAATGAACTTTTTCATCATGAAAAGAAGCCATAGTCTATTCAAATAAGAAACACTCCTAAATTCATATCTCAATAGGTAAATCGTGAGAAACAGTGAAGTGTGTAGGGAAAAAAACTCAGGAAGAAGTTGAACACAAGTCAAGGTCATATGTTAACTGACAGAGGTATTTCCTGTAAGATCATAGAACCATCACTAACTTCATAATGGATAACTTTCATAATTTGGGATGACCATCACAAGTCCAAATTGGGATAGAATCAAATCAATATGAGCAAAACAAAGCAAGTATACTAATGCGAACCACTGTCTCAGTAGTCAGTATGCAAATTGTACTTTTAAACTTTTTAAGTATGTCCAAGGGTGCCTTTTCTAATGTTGGATGACTGATCTATATACTTTTTGTTCACCAGTATTCATAGTTGAATTAGTCAAATTAAACCTCTATTTCCTTGCTCATGGTGGTCCAACACAGATGCGGCATTGTTGAATCAAATTAAGAGATCGATAGATCAGCTAAAACTGTAGTCAAGGTTGGTCATATAATAGGATCAAAACTCTGAACTAATCCAGTTATATATCAACATTATTCAATCTCATTTCACTTAGTTGTGTTTTATTCTTACACTAATGACCAATGATATATTATCATTTATCAGGCTATAAGTATATTTACACAAGGCAAAACTATAGCATCATATCAACTAGTTGCACAGTTCAGGAACAAGTCATAACAAGGTCAAAGTTTAGATATTGGATCATCAAAATTATTTTATTTAAGAAATTAAACTATTATAACTTCAATCTTGAGTCATTTGAGATTCTATCAGAAAATTACAGAAAGCTCACTTGCAGCAATGCCAGTAAAGATGTATGGCTGTGGTTGGTTTAGGAGGTAAAATAACTCCACACACACACACACACACACACAAACACACAAACTCTTTTCTTGCTTTACAGGAGATAAAGGAAAAAGTTTGGAATCAATAGTCGAATAGAGGTTTGGAACAGATTACATAATAGAAGGACACAAGGGAACCTGACTTCTATAAGTTTCTTGTTGACAATAAGTCAAGTGTGAAGAATCTATCGGCAACATTTTAATGTCCAATTCCATGAAGAGATCTCTTATACAATTTTATCAAATTTCTACTTTAGTCATCAGTGGAGCAGCCATTATCAAGAATGCAAGGACCCATGGTGACAAAATTGTTATTCCTTGAAGAGATCTCTTAAGCAATTTTATCAAATTTCTACTTTAGTCATCAGTGGATTAGCCATTATCAAGAATGCAAGGACCCATGGTGAAAATATTGTTAAAACAAAAAAAAACACTTATTGGATAAATTCCAAGAATTAATCTACCTTAACTATCTTATATATTTGTATCAGATATCAGTTATATATTTATTTGTTGGATTGGATCTACGAATCCTTCTACCTTTTATGTCAGATATCCATATCAGATATTATTTAATTTTTAACAGATTGAATAATTTGTAAATAGGCGATGTACCAATTAATCAAATTAACAAGTATATGTCCCAAACCAAGTTGAAAAGTTTCGGTAATTTTTTATTTATATATTATTTATTTGTTGTATAATTTAAAAATAAATTATATATTAATTTATTAATTCAATTATTGAATAAAAATCGTTATAAAAATTAAATAAATGAAAATTAATCTATTAATAACTCGAATTAAACCTTACTAAGTTATTAATACCCTTGGTGCACCAATAAAGTTGTTGTCATGTGACATTAAAAATAATTTTCGAAAATTAATTAATAAAATTTATTTAATTTTAAATATATTTTTAAATATTTTATTGATATAAATAATTATGGGAGGGTCACGGATTTTTCGAGTCACGAGTGTGCGGCCGGCAAAGGCGCCGTCCAGCTTCCGACTTCTTGCGGAGGATCGCGAGGATAAGATACTGCCGGTTTACGAAACTATACGAAACCCTCTTGCAATAGACATGAGATCCGACATTGGCGGAAGTTCATGCACTGGGCCGTCTTTTATTAATTCTAAAATTCAATATATCTTACAAGTGCAAAATAGTCAATATAGTTTATAGATAAAAGAAGTACAATTAAACAAATAGTGAAAAGACAATTGACTTGACAAAGTACATAACATCTCTAGATTGAAAATATATGTTATACCATTATTAAAATAGCAAATACAAATTAGTTCATAAGTTGACACTTTAGTCGACCAAGTGAATAATATCACAATTTTGGAAACTATACATTGGTTAATGAATAATTTTACATGGATTGCCTATAGGACTTATTGGAGTAATTGCCAACAATATACAAGGACTGTAAAAAAAATTCAACACAAGTACCAGTGGTGTCTGCTCTTCCTTCTTTCAATACACAATATACAAGATGGAAAACTGCTCTTCCTTCTTTCAAGAAGTAGATTACCCAACATATAGTTGGGTCTGCTTTCAAGAAGGTTCGACAGACTTAGAAAGGTTGCAAGGCATGTCTACTGGAACAATCTATTCTAGTTTATCAGGTACATGATATTATTCGTCAACTTCTAAGATTAGATTTATCTTTGAGGTAAAAAAGTTACTGTGTTATTCGCATGGGCATAAAGTGCAGGGCCTACAACAGTTTTAAACTATGCCTGATTTATATATTATCTACCTGATATATCAAACAGGTAGCTAATCCATATAAGAAAAATACAATTGGCTTGCCCTGGTTTTCTAGAAACTTTTGCTAACAGGATAAACAGAGTTACTATGTTTCTGATAAAAACAAGATATTAGAATTATATCAAGCAACTAGTGAATAAAAGAAAGAAAATATATGTTTTTTAAGATGGGAGGATTACTCAAACTTAAAAGCACTCCTCGTGAAGCACAATAAAACTGAGGTAGTGCAAATAAAAGTTGACAAAAACAATCATAGAAGAAGCAAATCCTTATCTGTCTACATTTATTTAACGAGACAACATCAACTACTACAACTGTATGTTCCAAGTATTTGGCATCAATATCTATATGCAAGGTCATATAACTAGTCATTCTTATCTCTTTCAATATCTTATGGAAATTTATGATATTTCCTTCGCCAACTCTAACTGACTTTACTTTTCTAATTATACATTCATCCTTTTAGTTGCTCATGTTATATTATAAGAAACGACCTAACTACGAGCAAATACTACCCATTAACTACTAGCAAATACTACTGAATGAGTGAAGTTACAGCTATATGAGAAAGAGACAATAGTTCTAAAGAAATACATAGACAATAAAGTATATTTAAATTATATACCCACTGAAAGGCACCTTCCTGAGTTCCATCTAGAACAGTCACCCAATCTGACTGGAACTTCAGCGAGCTCTTTTGTTGCAGGAGATCTCTGACCTGGATGTGAAGGTTGACAATGAAACCATACAAAAGCAAAAAGGACAAAAACAAAAATGAAATGATGAAGAAAGAATCACACGATGTGGCATAAGAAACTCACTGCTTGCAGAATATGTTCTGATGTTACTTCTCCTAATGCTCTCAGACCTGCTGTGGCCTGCATAAGGATCATATGTAGACAGCCGTGAACAACAGCAAGTGCGCAGTTCATACTACAATGTTCTTTAAGCTCCAATAGCCTCAATATGGTTTACCCCAACTCTGACAGGTGTTGCCGGTCTCAATGCAACAGGAATAGCGCTTTCGGCTTTCTTTAGCAATGGAGTAAGTGACTTAGCAGCCTCCTGAGGATCCTTAGCATAAAAACTCAAGCCTGGTTTCAGCTGCATGTGCAACAAACGGAAAATTCATTGTTTGAAGAAACAAAAGACAACATGTACTTTCCAGAATGCACAACTAGTTCTTTAGACAATGAGAGTAACAAGATGGCATGTATCTCAACTATTTGAGTTCGGGCATATTGATCTGTCGATACCATTAAGTTATATGCAATATTATCACTTGCAATGCCACTTTCTAGCCTCACGACGGAAGCGGTTAAATTTGACTGTGTTTTTGGAAGTTATAATCGAGGCACATGACAAGTACTCATTGCTCACCAGAAATGAGAAAAAGGCGTCATTTTCATACATACCTGATCGAAGAGTTCAATTTCGTTGCCAACGTGAAGTAGATCAAGATTCTCGTCGAAGCAGTAAACATGAACCCTACTTCCCGAACTTCCCGCATCGAAGATGACAGCATAACTCTTCGATCGGACGACGCGTACGCCGCTTCCAGGCACTTCTTTCCTCCCAGGGTACGCAATGGGAGAAGGAGCACGGGGCATGAGGTAGAGAACGAAGGAGACGAGAAGAAGGGGAACGGTGAAGGTGAGGATGACGCCCCGGAATCGATGGATCCGGTCCCGGAGGGACTCCTGGCGAGCGCGTTTCACTCTGGAATCATGACCGTCTTGGGACGGGGCGGGGTGTAGGAGATCCGCCGCCGACGGCGACCGGCACCGTATCTGGCCGTTGGATGGCGCCGGGGGCGGCGGCTTCAGCGATGCCTCCAGCCGCGGCTCCAGCTTTGGCCACCGAAACAATTCACAGAGAAGGAAAAGAAAGGATGAGCTCTACCAAAGGAGAACAATTTTCGATGGCGACGAGGTCGATCGCTCTCCGACTCCACCCTCTCGATGGACACGAAACGGAAGAAGAGAGGTTAGAGTTGAGGTTAAAGGAAATTTGTAATACTAAAAGGGTTTCGATGCAAAAAAAACATACGATCGCGCGTGCGGGTGCGCATCTAGCTTGGCCGCACGAGAGAGAGTGGTGTGGATCCGTCGGATGGGAACAAAAGTAGAAAAATTGTGACGATTGACGCCGTTGGATTGACCTAATCCGCTAAAGTTTAATTACGAAGTCGAAGGCTTGAGATCGCTTTTCCAATCACGAGGCAGGTAGAAAGGTGGGCAAGGTTTTTTTAATTTAAATTTCTGTTTTTTATCCAACCATGTAACAAACTTTTTAAAAATATTCAAATACCATATTTTTTAAAACTATTAAATTACATAACTAATATTCATTTTATTCCTTCGTATTTATCCAAATCAATTACCACCGTATAGCTAGCAATCGATTCAATCATTTTTAAAATACCTAGATTTTTTTAAAAGGTCAATATATATTTAAAAAAATCATTACTATTAATATATCATGTCAAATTGATATTTGAGAATATATATATATAATCAAAAGAGTTAAACAAACACATAAAATTCAATTTCATATTATTTCAAACTCTCTAGGTCCATAAACCATTTTCGATCGAACCGGCTAAAGCACGGAATGACATAAAAAATCTTATGTATTCATTTAGTTTTTTAAAATTATATTCATACACTCAAATATTAATTTGACATAATATATTAAGAACGGTGATTTTTTTAGTGTGCATATATCTTAAAAATCGAATTCATATTAAAAAATTATTGTACTAAATATATTGAGTCAAATTAATATTTGAGAATATATGTATAATCTAGAAAACTAGACGAACACAATGAACTTGATTCCATATCATTTCGAGCTCTCTAAGTTCATCTACTAATTTTGCTCGAAACCGGTCAAAATTCATTGATGATGAACCTAGAGAACTCGAACTGACATAGAATCAGGTTGTATGTTCTCCTAATTATATTTATCCCCTCAAACATAAATTTGATGTATAATATTGAAAGTAATGATATTTTGAATACGAATATATCTGAAAAATTTAATTCGTGTTAAAATTATGACAAATACACACATCAAACGAGGGAGAAGAATGCCAAAAAAAACTTGGTTTAAAATAATAAAAAAGATAAAATTTATTTAAATATAAATGATGATATATTAATAAGTGATAGAGCCCCATAAAATAGAAGGATATATATATAACTGATACTACCTAGTGAGATAAGTCTTGATTATTATTGTTAAAAAATTAACTATACTCAATATATTTGATCAATTTATATATGAGAGAACAAAGAAAATCAGACGAATTAGAGTAACATATAGAATCTAATTTCTTGTCATTCCGAACTCTTTAGGTGTATCTATCAATTTTGTCTGAAATCAATCAAAACCGGTTGATGTATCTAAAGAGTTCAGAATGATATGAAATTAAGTACTATGTGTTGGTCTAGTTTTCTTGATTATGTTCATGCCCTCAAATATCAATTTGACTGAATATATTAAATATAGTAATATTTTTAACACGAATAAAATTTTTCGGACATATTCGGATTTAAAAAATCATTACTTTTAATATGTTATGTCAAATTGATATTTTAGACTTCGAATGTTCGAAAAACTCGCATCTCCTTAAATATTTAGCAATGAAGTACTGTGTTTTTTAAAAAAAAAAATTGTGTTTGATCCTGTCGCGGAGTGGAGTGGCAGCCCAACGGGCCAGATGGGCCTCCCGGGAGACACGAGCCAATGAGGTGGCCGGTCGTCGATCGCACTTAGCATAACCCCTGCAAAACAAGGACCGTCAGCAAACCCGCCGGGGGAATCCCCGGTCAGGCACTCCGACGATCAAGTCAGTCTCGAGTACAGACGAGCGGAAACTGAATGAAGACGAGGCAAGGGATGCGAGAACTCGCGCGCGCGTACCTGCGGTAGGGGGGAGTGCCGAGCTTTTATAACCGGGGGGAGCTGACAACCCTTGTCCGCACAGGTGGGACCAGGGAGTGTCTAAGCCCTCACGGTTTTGCTTTTGGACTTTACCCAAATGACTTCATACTAATGGATATATCTTTTTCTTATCAGTCCATGATCTTTCTCATTTGTTTTCAATGTGGGACTATATTTACAACCTTGTAACCCCAACAGGAACTAGGCAGTAGAAGTTCTAGCGGGGCTAAGCGGTGGAGAACTTAGTTTATAACTCAGCAATGGAAGTCTTAACGGGGGCTAGGTAGTGGAAAGGTCTAAGTGGGTTGAAGGTTGATCGGACACTTGGTAATCAGAAGCCAAACGAGAAGTTGATAAGGAAAAATCTAAACAGGTCAAGGAGGACCAGACTTAGTGAGAAAGTCTAAGCGGTTGAAAAATTGAATGAACACTTGACAAGGAAGTCTCAGTAGGTTGGCATCAACATGATATTAGACAATATGTGAATTTAATATTAGAAAAACTAAAATTAGGATTAATAATTGATTAGTGAGGGCAAACCCTAGACCCAAACCTTCAGGTTTTGGTGCTTTAATCAATTGAGCAATGCCAATCGATTAATGACCATTACTAATCGATTGAGAGCTCAATTCACAAAATAGAAAAAATCGGAATTGATTAGGTAATATGTTTCAACATTCTTAATCGATTAGGGAAATTGATTAGCTGAGTTTTTCGCGAAGTACAATAGACTTCTGAATCGATTAGCTTAATCGATTTAGATGTGCCAATTGATTAAGGTAATCAACTAGATGGTATTTCGCGTGAGCACAGAAGGTAGTGGAATCGATTGAGGTAATCGATTTATACCTCATTAATAGATTGAAAGTGTAGGACCGTTATACGTGAGAGGAGGGAATCACATGTCATTTTAAAACTATCGCTTTTTTGAACTTAAAACAAAACAAAAACAAAAGTGAGTGCAGTGGAAATTAACGAAAAAACAAATATAGAAAATCAACACGATTCAGTTTTACTTTGTTCGGAGCCTTCGGCGACTCTTACTCGAAGGCCCAGGTCTCTTGGACATTTCCGATGGGCAATCAACTAAAAATCTTCTACCGGTAAACTCTCGGTAGAGTGATCGAGTACAGATGAGTAATGAGAAAGTGTAACAACCCTACACTTCCCTTTTGCAATATCGAAGGTACACAAATTAAATTAATTTTACCCAACGCGGTAGTAATTTTCAAATCATGTTCTAGTGTTGGCATTGTCTTTCGGCAGCGGTTGGTCGTAGTTGAGTCGTATCGCAGCAGGAAGATGTGGAAATAGAAGGTCATAGCAAGATCAGAAGTAAAAGATCTATCTTTGGCTTACGACAACACTGCCCTTATAAAGGGCATCTGAGGCACCTCAGTTCCTAACTGAGGAACCTCAGTTCCTAACTGAGGCACCTCAGTTCCCAACTAAGGCGTCTTGGATTCGAACTGAAGCGCCTCGGATCCGAACTAAGGTGCCTTAGCCCGTTGAAATCTCATCATCAGCGTTGACTTTACGGAGGCATCTCATTCACCTGAGGCATCTCGAGTCCAAACTGAGGCATCTCGAGTCCAAACTGAGGCACCTCGGGTACTATTCATTCGAGGAAATTTTTGTAGAAAAATCCCTACAAAACTAAGTTAGTTCAAAAATAAGTATACCCTGCAAAACAAGATTAGTAACATACAATATAGACTAAATGATATGAGTATTAAATAGATTCTGTCTTCCCAAGACCAGGATCTAGTCAAAGACCTCAACTTAGAGATTTAAAATGGTTCTAAGTTGGACCATGCCTAAAGCTCCTACCAGGGACTCGTCTTCACCAGAATTCGCTCCTCCAGTGACTTATCTCACTTACCTGCCAAGCATTTGGTCCTCTAGACCTGTTTGGACTTTCTCTGATTCTGCATAGTGCCTGATCAAGTTGATCCACTAAGACTTACCTGCAACACTGAGTTAGCATAATATATAAAAAGACAGTTTAAGTAAAATAGTGTTAGCAATATGTGTGATTTGCTGGTCTAGTCGACCACGCGCGGTCGATCGAAAATCACTTGGTCACACATTACCCAACTCACCAAGGCTTCCACCACCCATCTTCACTTACTAGGGTCTAGTTTCACTCACCAGACTTCCACCACCCAGTTCACTCACTAGGGCCCGACTTCACTCACCAGGATTTCTACCACCTAGGTTCACTCATTAGGGTCCAGCTTCACTCACAAGGTCTTCCACCACCACCTAGCTTAACTCACTAGGTATATTGTTAAACAACAAAATCCTAGAGACTAATTGCACTAATAGAAGGCTCTTCACGAGACAACAGAAAGCTTCTAAATCGATTAGGTTAATTGATTAGAAGTTGATAATCTATTCTTATGGCTCACCAATCGATTAGATGGGCAAAAAAGATTTGTTCTATAGGTTTTGAACAGCCGATCTGACATGACAATCGATGTAAAATATGGAATTAAGAGGGTAAAAAGAGAGAAGTCCAAAGTTGAGGGGTAGAGCTGTGAATAGCCAAAATTGGAGGGCTTTTTTCACAAAATGGCCACCAATTTATTCCGCCCTTCTAACATCGAAGTCGAAGCCAACCGTTCTCCCCTCGCCATTGGAGCTCGGTGGAGTAGAAGAGTTTTCCTTAGCGTTGTTCTTTTGGCCAGCAATCCTTGTCGTAGCTCACCCGATCGCAGAGAGGAGGGGTGCTTGGGCTCGACTGCCGACTAATGGAGTTTGGAGGTCACTAGGGTTGTTCGTCGGCTGATCTTCGTCAGGATAAGCTACTGCGGTCTTTATCCATTAGGTACATGTTGTTTTCTTGGACTATGTTGAATAATTAGGATGGATTAGCAAGATGAATTCGTTGTTGGTTTGGATTACTACTTCATATAGTGATACTTCCCTATATTGATTCATTTTAGGAATTGGATCCTGGGTTTCGAATTCATTTGGGTTTCTTTGCTGGATTTATTGCTTGAGTTTCGCATCTGATTTGGTAATGCTTTGTTTTGGATTGTGTGTGGCTAAACATTGATTGAAATTGGCTGGTCGTGGTAGGATTATGTTTTGGAGTATTTCTGTTTTGATTGGGAATTTTGGTCTTAGATATCAGATTCGTGTTGGAAGCTTGATATGTTAATCATTGCCTAGTTCTTGTTCTATTTTTGTTACTGTCATATAGTTGCTTTGAGGTTAGGAATCAGGTTCTTGTCATTTTGATCAGAGCTGTAGATTTGTATTTTTGAACTTATTGAGGTTCGGTTTCAGAATGTATCCCTTGGATTTCCTTGATACCATGGGTGTTATTCTTGTAGTTTGGTTTTGTATTTGTGATGCCCTACGGTATAGCACAGTGGCTTATTTAAGATTAATTCATGGACTTAGGATCTGGTTTAGAAGAATTGATTAATTATTCTGTTTTAGGAATTGAGGTTGTTCTGCCGTGAGCTATTGTTTAGGTTAGAACAACTGTGGGATTACAGCTAGAGTGCAGTTTGAGGTTCTGATGGAATGGTGGATTAGTGGAAAGGGTAGCAGGGTTAACTCTGATTTAATAAGGGAATGAATTTGAGTTGAGTTAATTATTAATTAGATTTAATTAATGATCAACATGATTGGGATGATACTAGCTGAGTTTAGTATCTAAGTTAGATAGTATCATTTGTTATGGTAGCTAAAATTATATCCATGATACAAGACACTAATTGACTTGGCTATTTTTGCTACAGATATTATTCTGGACGGGGGGTTCTCGACGTTGCGAGCACTGACATTAGAGGTGGGTACCTTTGACTCTATCTCTGTAGATATTGTCATTTTCTATGCATAATTTATTATGTGTAGTAGTAGATTATGTTTTTATCTGTCTCTTATTTTTTCTGTTTGATACTTGTTGTTTGATCTTTTAGTTAATCACTGATTATTTTTATATGGTCTCGATACTTATTATTTCTCGCACTGTAGAATATACATGTATGCATATGAACATAGGAGTAGTGACATATCATCTCGTACTCTACATTTGGTCGATCACTAATTATATCTTGCATGTACACTTAGCGGTTTATTTTGTAGCTCACGATGTATGTTTTAGTTCTTAGTAGGACTACTAGGTGGGTGTTGAATGTGTTAGTGCCATGTACCATCCTTGCACATTTACATAACTGGCCACCCTTGACTCCCTGGTGGTCGATACAGGTCGTCAATCATACAAGACCTAACCACACAATCACTCAGGGGTTAGTAATTATCATTGTGTGGTCAGTTTTGCTCCGTTATGTTCCGCTCAGCCACTCATGGGTTAGTCGTCATTGGAGCGTGGTAGTAGGTGGGGATTCCTCCTTTGTTATGTGATACGAGGAGATGAGAGCGAAACTCCCCCATATGATATAGCGTAGGAGTGTTGTCTCCGACTGCATCCTATCCACTCGGCCACTCCGGAGCAGTAGTGGTGGAATGCGTACAATCATCATAACCTTACCTACTCGGTCATTTACATATGACATTTTATGATAGCTGGACTGACGTCAGGGGTGACACATGTCACTGCTATTGGAGCAATCTAGGTTCCCTAGGTTTTGATGTTTGAGAAAAGGTTTAAGTTAGGTTTATTGTTGTATCTGATATGCATTGTGAGTATGCAGGATACAGGTATAACTAGGAAAGTCCAAGTGAGATATTGGCAAAGAAGGAAAGTCCAAGTGGGATCTTGGCAAATGAGGAAAGTCAAGGACTGAGGATAGAAGGCAAAGTCTTGGCAAAGGAAGACTCGACAAAAAGGACCGAGGCCGAAGGAAGCTCCAAAAGGCAAGTCGTTGAAGAATGGAGAGACATCCGAGGGACGCGAGGCTGATGGAGAAGGCTAGAAGGCTAGGTCTAGGTCAGTTGGGCGAGGACGAGTACAGAGAGATTGTACTCAGGGCTAAAACCTTAGGTTTAGAGTTTGGACAATCGACTGCTGCTGGGAGCAGTCGACTGGTAGAGGTTACAGAAAGCTCAGTCGATTGATCTTCTATGCAGTCGATTGGTGTCGGCTGAATTCGAATGTTGGGTTGTAACGTTCGAATTCAACAGCTAGCAGTCGACTAGTATTGACACCAATCGACTGGTAACAGCTGGATCAGGAACGAGCTCTATTTAAGAGAGCTTGGTTTGACTGAGTAAAGGTTGACGAAATTAGCTTGGGTAAAACTTATTAGTAGTAGTATACAAGTGTTCAGGTGTGCTTACGAGTTTGTGGCGAGGTTTCTCCACTCACAAGAAGCTAGACAAGCTAGTTGGAGGCCTTCAGGGGAGTCATCTACCGACGGATCGGGATCGTCCATCTTACGGACAATCGTAGAGTAGGAGTGTCATCTCCGAACTATGTAAATCAGTTTGTCTCTTCTTTGTGTTAGTTTTAGTTTATTTGTATTCCGCGTGCGCGCTAACATTGTAGGAAGAGAACCGAGAGATTTGGGGTCATCGTCTATTCACCCCCTCTAGCCGTACGATCAAAGTCTCAACAAGTGATATTAGAGCGAGATTGCCTGTCTACGGAATAATCACCGAGAGAGCAAAATGATATAGGAAGATGGATTCGGAATGTCCGCTATGCTAGGATTCTCGGATCCCACCTCCATACGATCGAAACGATTTCGATTATTGGAGGAAGCGGTTAGAGGCTTAGTTCCAAATGGATTGGGACCATTGGACCTTATTGGAGGTTCCATTCGAAGCTCTGACAGACAAAAAGGGAAAACGTCTCTGAATTCGATATTGGACCAAGGATCAAAAGAAGAAAGCGAAGTCAGATAAGGAGGCAACAAAAATTGTTTTAAATTTATTACATTCTTATATTATGTCACGTGTAGGTGAATACAATAATGCTCAAGAGCTATGGAGAAAGGTGATAGCTCTTCATGAGAATTCTATACGAGGACAAGAAATAAAGGAGCCAAAGGACAAGGGCTTATTATTCCAAGAAAAGGAGAAGGATCAATCGGAAGTTGAGTTGAGTTCAACATCCGAAGAGGAGGAGGAAGTGAAATGGTCCACATCCTCAAGTGAGGAAGAAAAAGAGCAATCTAAAGTGGAGGAGATCTTGAAAGCTCAACCCTCAATCTCAACTACAGAGAAGAGTGGGAAATCACACATCAAGTACTTTGAGTGTGAGGAGATGGGATACTACATGTGTAGGTGTCCTTCACACAAGAAGATAAAAGAGGTAAATCCTAAACCTGATAAAGTTTATTTGAAAACTAATGTGGGTTGTAGGAATAAAGCTAAGGATAAGAAGTATATAATTTGCTTTACATGTGATGAGCGTGGTCATTATCATACAAAATGCTTGAGAAAAGGAGTGCTCAAGAAGCTAGGACATTTGAAGAAATTGGAGAAGAAGAGCTCAAGTCAAAGGGGAGCTTCAAAGATAAAAGGGATGGTAATCCCTAATTTAAGGTTTAATCCAATTTCTAATTCATATATGCTTGTTAGAAATAATATAGATTATTCACCCAAACATATCATGGATTTAGGTATAATGATAGGAATAGGGTTAACAAGATAGACAACTCTAGAAAATCATTACCCAAGGCTAGACCCAATATGATCCAACTACTATGCCTAAGGGGAGGAAGGTAGTAAATGATCAAGGCATTAATCCCAAGAATGGGAGACATATGCTTAGGAAGGTGAGTAAGTTTGGGATGTCCAAGATGAACATGTTGACTCTAGGGTTAGAACCCTAGAATTAGAAAATCAAGTCTTGAAAGCAATACTTGAGGAAATGGAGAGAATCCTAGATAGGTTCATTATTGGACCTAGGAGACTTGACATGTGTTTGGGTGGTCAAAAACTAAAAAATATCAAATTGGGTATATCCAAGGCAAATGAAAAGAAATATGCTAGGGTAACATATAACTATGGTAAGAATGGTAAATCCAAAAATGGCAAAAATAAGTCATTTAATATTAAGGGAAAGAAGAACTTAATCAAGGACAATGTGTCCAAGGTTGATGAAGTTAGGTTTATAGGCCAAGAATCACCAGAGGTACACTGATATCGTCTTGTATTTGTTGAGTCACCTAGGGAGGTGACTAAGGTTAAGAGCTCAAGGGGAGCTCTAAGAGTCTATTTAGGACCCATGGTCAATGAATCTAGGGAAGATATCTCCCGGAAGTCTAGATGCACCATGGAGTATGTCAAAAGATTTGGAGACAGATTTGAATCTAAATCCTTGGGTTTTGGCACATTCGGTTTGAGTTTCTTGTAAGAAATATGACATTGGGGTCATATTGCATAAAAAATTAGTTTTGATATATAGATGTCATATAAACTAATGCTAATGATGCATTTATGGGTTGGTATCGATAGATACATCAAAAGCAAACCATAACTAGAGCTTTAGGTCAAGTTTCAATTGAACCATTTAGCTAGTTTTGGATTTTATGTCAATCTTAGGATTCGAGATATATATATATATATATATATATATATATATTAAATATATTTTTTTTCAAGTAAATACGGGTACCACAAACCTCTCTACAAAATTTAGAAATTTTTGAAGATTTATGGAATTTCTAATGTATTTCTGAAATTGGATTCAAAATGCAGAAATGGGCTAATATCAGGGTATCAGTTGACTGGTGCAGGGTTCAGTTGACTGATAATTCTGTAAATTACCTTTCGATAGTGGTTAGTCGACTGATAACTGTCTCAATCGACTAATACCGGCTGAAATTATTTTTAGCAAAGTCGAAAAATATCCAAATGAGTGTAAACTTATGTATAATCTTATGAGGGGTTAATACACAATGTTTATAGTCATTAGAGGTTAAAGAATCCAATAATTAGAATCTTGTTGGAACTCATTTTGATGTATGCCAAAGGGGGAGAAGTGTTAGGTTTAAGTGGGAAACCAACACACCTTTGAAAGAAATCAAAGCTTAAGGGGGAGCTTAGGTGATGGGGGAACAATGGTTGCTCATTTGTTGGCAAAGGGGGAGAAGTACCTTTGCAAGAAAATCCAAGCTCAAGGAGGAGCTTAAGTAAAGGGGAAGCCTAAGGTTAGGTTCCATGATTTATGCATGTTCATTGTATTGTTTCTAACTTAAACGGGTTGCCAAATATCAAAAATAGGGAGATTGTTAGAGCAATCTAGGTGTCCTAGGTTTTGATGTTTGGGCAAAGGTTTAAATTAGGTTTATTGTTGTATTTGATATGCATTGTGAGTACGTAGGATACATGTACAACTAGAAAAGTCAAAGTGAAATCTTAGCAAAAAAGGAAAGTCTAAGTGGGATCTTGGTAAATGAGGAAATTCAAGGACTAAGGCTAGAAGGCTAAGTCTTGGCAAAGGAAGACCCAACAACAAGAACCGAAGCCGAAGGAGGCTCCAGAAGGCAAGCCGTGAAGGATGAAGAGACATTCGAGGGACACGAGGATGATGGAGGAGGCTAGAAGGCTAGGTATAGGTTGGTTGGGCGAGGACAAGTGCAGAGAGATTGTACTCGGGGCTAAAAGCCTAGGGTTTGGGCAGTCGACTACTGGTACAGGTCACAGAAAGATCAGTCGACTGATCTTTTGTGTAGTCGACTTATGTCGGTTGAATTCGAACGTTAGGCTGTAATGTTCGAATTCGATAGCTAGCAGTCGACTGGTGTTGACACTAGTTGACTGGTAATGGCTGGATCAGGAACCAACTCTATTTAAGAGAGTTCGGTTTGACTGAGCAAAGGTTAATGAAATAAGCTTGGGTAAAACTTATTAGTAGTCTACAAGTGCTCAGGTGTGCTTGCGAGTTTATGACGAGGTTTCTCCACCAACAAGGAGCTATACGAGCTAGCCGAAGACTTTTCAAGAAGTCATCCACTGACAGATCGGGATCGTCCACCTTACGGACAGCCATGGAGTAGGAGTGTCATCTTCGAACCATGTAAATCGGTTTGTCTCTTCTTTGTGTTAGTTTTAGTTTATTTGTATTCCGCGTGCACGATAACATTGTAGGAAGAGAACCGAGAGATTTGGGGTCAACGTCTATTCACCCCCTCTAGCCGTACGATCAAGTCCCAACAACTATATCATGTGCATATGATGCATGAGATTGCATTTGAATATGTTTGTTGCATTTGATCGAGTTATGATTGCTGTACTTGGATGACATACACATACATGAGGTATTTTGTATTTGATTTGGCGATTTGCATTTGCTCGTGTCTACGAGTTATATGCTCCACTACCCCGCAGGTGGAATTGAAACTGATATGTATCATACATTCAGTATTATAGATATGTATATTCTGTTATACTTATGAGACTGCATCCGGTTGTTAATTTCCATTCTGCTATGTTCAGGATGATGTTGCCAGGAATCAGTGGCGAATCCAGACAGAAATTTAAAAGGGTGCTCAAAAAAAAATTTTAAAAATATTTTTTCTATCAAATAAATATATCAAAAGACTAAAATACTATTGTATAAAAATTTATGAATACCAATAAAATAATTATTCCTAGACATCACATTTATGAATTATGATACAGTTTCAAGATGATTATTATAATAGATTATAGAGAATAAAAGAATATTTATTAATTATATTGAAGTAATAAAGAACGCTAAAATATAGTTACTAGCATTAGCATTAAAATGATTGATTATTTTTTATTGATTATTTTTAAATGATAATTTTATAAAAAAAGTTTAATAAATTTAAAACGTCACAATTATATATATATAGAATTGATCAGGTGCGGACCGTGGTGACCATCGGTTGACACCATCGGTGACCATCGGCAGCCTTCGACCGCCGTCTTCGAACACAACTATAACCCAAGAGTGAGCGATGAACCTTAGGGGGTAACGGTGAACCCGTCGGGTAGCGATGAACTCGTCGGCATTAGGTAACGGTTGATCGGTCAGGTTGACCGATCAGGCAGCTGTTTGATCGGTCAAGGAGGTCATGACCGATCAGGAAAATCAATTTCATATATATATATATATATATATATATATATATATATATATATATATATATATATATTCAGAGCAAGGGGTGCTTACGCACCCCCTCGCTCCCCCTTGCCTCCGCCGGTGCCAGGAATGCTTAGTTGCTAGTCCCCGGTACTCGATGACTCCGGCTTTAGTTTCCGTTTTATTTTCGAATATTTGTACACTACATTTCATATACTGTATTTGTTTTTACGTCGTGGACTTGTATTTGCGTTGTATTGATGCGTGGATTGTGCTTTTGAGTCCTTTGTTGGACATTATGTGATGTATTTTGTTGTGCATCGACTCGGATGACAAATCAGGTAAGTATTGTTGGATTTTATGCTATCGAGCATTTTCTTTCTTATGCTCCAGTTGGGATTGACCGATATATTTTTATTTGAAGTCAGAGACCATATATATATTGTGATGATGTGTATGTATATCTGCTTCAAATTGTCCGTCGTATAGGGAAGGTGTTGTTTGATTTTATATTGGGCCAGCGACTCCTCTTGGAGGCGTGACAATCAATTAGGAGTAAGACTAATAAATGGGGAGGCATTTTCCAACTTGAGAGAAACCCTAAGGGGGTTTGACGGTGTTTTTTATAAGTTAATTCTCGAGGGTTTTAAAGCATAGTGTTGTTACATTTCCATCCACCAAGAGGCAATCCAAAATACGAAAAGAGCAAGCAACACAAGGTTTCTTATTGTAAACCTTAAAAGTCGTTCTCGATTGTATTTCGTATTTGCATTCTTATTGTATTCTCATGCTTGAGCTTGTATAAGATTTCTCAGCCTTCCGGAATGAGTTTTTCATAATGCATTTGTGACAGTAAGGAGTGAATCATTGGATTAGTCACTTAAGGAGGTAGATAATATCAAGTAAAATCGAAGATAATGATTAAAAGTTTTGCTTCGAATTTTTCGTTGTGACGTCAAGTTCAAAGAAACGAAGTAAGCTATTCACTTCTCCCCCTATAGTTCCCTCTAGCTCATTCCAATAAAAATTTGTTGTTGATGTGTTTGAAAGACTATAATTTTTTTAAAAAAATATATAAAAATAAATTTAGCAAGTGCGATAATATTAAATTAAAAATTTGCAAAGCTATTAATAATTTTTTGGTGTAATTATTTGGTAAAATAATTAAAAGTTTATTTTATTTACTTTAATTCTGTTTAAATTAAAAAAATAATTTTTTATATCAATTTGGGACTTCAAGCTCCTCCACAGGGACAACCCATGAAACGCCCCGCTTTTAATTGCGATTTGTCGGTTTCACTTTCAGTTTGCGCGAGAAGGACGCCGGGGAGTGAGCGATTGCGAGAGAAGGCAACCAAGCAGAGGGGAAGGAGAATCCCTAGCACAAGATTGGAAGCCTGTTTTTAATCTTTCTTCATATTTCGGTATGGTGTGATCGATTTCTCCTCATTAGTTATAGTGGATCTTTTTTTTTCCTTATCGAATTTGATTACATTACAAAGTTTGGGCATGTCTTTGAATTTTCCGATTTCAAAGTGGAACGACAAACCTCTTGCTGGGGATCGAAGTTCAATGAACTGCGAACCTTGGTATTGTGAAACACTTATCTTCTCATAGTTGTCTCTAGATCATTTCGTTCCGTTGCCGTTGAAGAGTTAATCTATTTCCCGAGTTGCAATTTGATCGTTGACAGATTGATCGGATTTATTCTTTAATGCTTTTGTTCATTAGTTCTAAAGAAAACTATTGCATTGGATTTTTTTTTTTAATTTTCCAAGGGGAGTTTTAGATGATGATGTCTGAAACGGGTGAACACATGGCTGATCGGATGAATGAGATGGTTCATGAGTACAAAGGTTCATCGTCTTCAGATTCAGACAACGAGGATACTTTTTTTCATGCTTCTACGAAGAAACATTTATTTGGGAGGAAAAAACCAGTGCATGCCGTCCTTGGAGGAGGAAAATGTATGTTTCACTCTACAATACTAAAATTATTTCTATTTTCTATCAGTTGACATTGGAATAGAGTCTTCCTTGCCATTTCATGTGCGTGTAAAAGTTAGTTGGTAAAGATCCAAGTAATGGAATCATGAATATTGTATATAGATGGTGTGGATGTATAATTTTTTTCATTGGATTAGAGTCAATTTTGGTTACAACTGAAACTGCAGAATTCAGTAGTAGTATGTATGGATAAACACCAATTGAAGTTGATGAGTCAAGGTTAAGAATAAACTTTGAAGATAGTCACGGTAACTTTGACCATGAATGGAAATGTAAGTTCAGGCTAAATAGCTAATTTTAGGAGCTTGAATTTTTTTTTTCTCTCTCAGTTTGTAAGTTTTACTTTAAGTGGAAAATTTCTTTGTTATGCACAATCAGAGGGTTGTTCCATCTTGTGGAAATTTCTTGTGTTATTTGATATTTCTTTGCACAGGTGATATTTTTCTAGTGAGAATCGATTGATACACTTGTTTGATGATTTTTAGATTTTACCTTTCAAATTTCAAGTCAAAAAAGTTCATATCTCTTGTAAAAACCAAATTATTTAAAGGAACAAAGGAAAGGCAGAGAGATTATTAAATTCCTACTAGGAAATCAGCCAATCCCAGTGTCAAGTACACAATATTTGTTGCTGAGAAAAATTTGAACTGAAGACCATACTGCTTGCTGTTTGAATAAAATATTATATTTTACTCAATCCATCCGACAAATTCCATTTGGTTGTATGACCTTGAGCATATTTGAATTTTATATATGACATTGCTCGAGGGTGTTAATTATCATACTGACAGTATTTGTTACTAGTAAAGATGTCGGAGTAGTCATTTCACAATATCACACCATGGTTTATGCCACAAACGAGTTCGGCAAAATAATGTCCTGTAAAATGTGATATCATTTTAGTTATTGAATGTAAGCTTGTTGATCTATTATATACTCTTTTTTAGTAGAAATTTTTGGCTTTTGGGACTATTTGACAATTTGTCTTGTTTGCAAACTCAGGTCAAAGTTAGTATTGACTTTTTTACTCTGGCTTCTTTTTGTCAGAATGTATTCCCTTCTGTTTGACAAACATCAACCAATTCTATTCTGATCAACGTGATATACTTTTATTATTCACTTATAGTAGATTAATTAATACATCCTGATTGATAATTTTATTTTGCATTCAGCCGCTGATATAATACTATGGAGAAACAAACAGCTATCTGGCAGCATACTCGCCGGAGTTACCATCATATGGCTACTTTTTGAATGGATTGGCTATCATCTATTGACTTTTATTTGCCACTTTCTTATACTATTACTGGCTGGGTGTTTTCTCTGGTCTAATGCAGCATCTTTTTTCGATAGGTAAAGAGCCCTTCTCTTCCTTACCTAGTGGCATGAGGATACTTTAACTAAGACCCGATACTGCAATAACTTAAGAAATGTAGGATATGGATTTACAATTGCTCTGCATTTTTCTGCAACTGCCTCGTGATCTTTTTCAATTCATGTCTTTCAGGTCTCCAACAAAATTTCCTGAAGTTATTTTACCTGAAGAAATATTCTTAAGCATAGCTCATGTGGTACGACATGAAATAAATGAAGCTTTTGCAACTTTTCATTATGTTGCCTCAGGAAAGGATTTGAGGAACTTTTTGCAGGTATGATTTTTCTTTATTTTAACTTATTTTACATGATTAACTTCAAAATTTTCACAACCAAATGTGTTTTGTAGGTGATTGGAGGTTTGTGGATCGTTTCAATAGTGGGTGGTTGGTTCAGTCTCTTGACACTTCTCTATATGGGTCAGTTTATTCTTTATGTTAAACATTATAATTAAAATGTTAATTTATTGGTGAATCTTTCATCTGTGAGTTTACATGGCTTTATCATATAAAATAACCGGAATAGTGATGCTGTAAAGCTGTTGCCTATATTGTGCTTTACGTGGATTAAAATGACAACAATGGTGAATAGCATTACAAATTTTATGAATAGATAATAATAAAAATAATTGAATCAATAGAATAACATGGTGAAAATGAAAACTACTTAAACTAATTCAATCAAGTATAACAAGGCAATGTAAACTTGTAAAAGACTTAACTAACAATTAAGTATGTAAGTAGTTGATTAATCAAATTAAAAATGTAGTCACACATAGCAGTTATAAAAATATGACTTTTATTTCTGATTTTCACTTTTCAAAAAGCCTCTGAAGGTGGAAAAACCTTAGAAAAAGAATCTAAAAGGTTAAGCACAAATACAAAAATATGACAATACAAAAATAGAATGAAATTGTTACTCAAGTGTTGACGATCAAAAATGAAAACAAGTTGCAACGTGTAGATGAGTAATTTTCAAACTCTGTCTTCAGATTGCTCGAAGCTACTCTTGTCACCCATATACTCCAGTCACCCAAACCTGATACGACCGGACCGACCCTCTGAAATCCTTCGTCAAGAGTTATTACCATTTAGTCACCCCAGACTCCATCTAGTTGCTTGAAACCATCGAACCTTACTTCCCTGTAGTGTTACACCTAATGATTAGGATAGAAAGTATAAAGTTACTCATACTTATGTGGGTCTAGACGCTCAACTTAGCTGAACCATCTAAACGGAGGTGTTAAGCTACAACTCCTAATTGATTCCAATTGAATTATTTGTCAAGCCTTCCTCCACCTGAACTTGATTCACTTAGCTCTCAGCTAGGACTTTGTTTGCCAAACCATCAATTTCCAGCTGGCTCTACATGGACTTGATTCGCAGAGATCCCATCTAGGATTTTGTCTACCAAACTTTCAACTCCCAGCTGACACCATTTGGACTCGATTCATCTAGCTCTCAGTAGGACTTTGTTTTCCAAACCTTCAACTTTAAACTTGATTCACAGAGCTCCTAGCTAGGACTTTGTCTCCCAAGCTTTCAACTCCCAACTAACATCATTTGGACTTTATTCACTTAGCTTTCAGCTAAGACTTTGTCTGCCAAGCTTTCAGCTCTCAGCTGACTTTACTTGGACTTGATTCACCTAGTACCCAGCTATGACTTTCTTGTTGGGTTACAATCAAGACTTAGCTCACGTCTGACTCTCAATTAGGTATTCAATTGCTTAGTTCTACTAGGACTTAACCATTATTGGACTCCCAACTAGGACTTTAACACTTGTCAAGTAATATGCACTTGTACACTTAACATAAATTATTAGATCACAACTAATCTAACTTTAACCTTAGTCATATATCAAAACTTTGGGTTAAATGTTGTGCTTCCAGCACCAACAATCTTTCATTTATTGATAGTATAAAAACTAAGTTAAAATTAATGAACAATAATAAAAAATAAGTTGGATTTTATATTCATCTTATGAAAAGAGAAATAGAATTAGTATGGTCATACATGAATATAATAATTGAGATATAACTCCCCTTAATTATTGTTCTCCCTTAATCAGATAAGGTTTCTTCAAAATTTGGAAGTTAATTAAATATGATAATTTTAAATTTTCTTGATTTTAACTCTTGTTTTTACCTTTCTCCCTCTTTTTTGTATATCAAAATGGGTTAATATGTAAAGAGTAGAAAATAAATCAAGGCATGTAGTTACGTAAAATAATGTAAGATTAAATAAGTGACAACCAAGAATATAATTAAGATAATTAATACAAAGAGATAAATTAATTGTAAAATAGTGATATAAGTCAAATCATAAGTCAATAGTCAAATTAAACTAAATAAAGTAAATTGCAACTCAAACCAAAGGTCAATCATAATCAACTACAAGTGCACAGTAAATAGAACAGTCATAAGTTTAAACATAAATAACAGTAAGTCTAATAATAAATAACTGCAATTTCGAAAAACGTTAAGACAGATTAGTCTGGTCAGAAGGTGGAGTCTGTTGGCTTGTATGTTGAGTGTGTAACATGTCCATGATCTTATGCATTTTGTTCTCGATAGATTGAAGACCACGAGTGATGTCCTTCTCGAGTTGAGCTACTCGGTCATCTAACGTCAAAGATGATGGAGGTGATGGAGGTGTTGTAGGTACTGGTAGATGGTATATGCCAACAATGACCTCTGGATGGGTCTATCTGTCATTATTCCAAACTAGCTAAGATGTTTCCTCTAAGGACCATTTTGGCTAAGTTGAACGGTCTAAACCCTATCTTGTTAGAATTATTTAGGCTGCGTTTGGTAGGGTGTAATCCACCCTGTAATGTAATCGAGATTACATTACAAGTTGAATTCCTTTGTTTGGAATCACTTTAAGATTGTAATGTAATATAATCTCGATTACAAAAGAGGTTGATGATTTGTAATCTGGATTACAAACCAAAACCTCCGTATCTGGATTACATTACAGCTTGTAAAGTCGTCGGCCGGGCGACGACAGTCGTCGGTCGCCACCGGCCGGCCCGTTCTGCTGCCGCCGCCGCCGCCGCCGTCCGCCGCCGCCCGCCGCCGGTGGTTGGCGGCATTCGCCGGCCTGTCAATGGTCACCGGCCGGCCGGCGACGGTCGTCGGTTGTCAATCTTGATTACATTACAAGATGGATTGCCCCTCACCAAACAAAAGAATCCAACTTGTAATGGTTATCAAAGATTACATACAATTCATTACCAAACATAACAATGTAATCAAGATTACATTACAAACTTGATTACATTACAGACCGGATTACATTACCCCCTACCAAACGTAGCCTTAAAGGTTGGATGTTTCCTCCATAAACCTCAACTCCGAAAGATGCAAAGTTGAGAGTCAAAATGTGACAATAGGGCATGAGAACTTGACGATCAATAATGGTGTGTGCATGATAGATGATGGTGTTGAAGATATGTAAGCTTAAATTGATATCCAATTTATGTTTAAGTGTGTATAGGAGAAGAGAGTGAAAGGGTCGTATTGTAGCTAGACTTCGAACGTGAATTGGTATTGTTGGATCTTGGATGGCTAGAGGGGGGGATGAATATAGCCAGACACCAAATCTTCTTGCTTTTGAACTTATCTGCACTTAAGTTAGCCGCAGTGGAAGCAATACAAGTATAACAGCAGAAACAGAAATGCAGTAACTGAAAACCAAACCACACAGTCGCTAACAAGGATCGTTTACAAGGTTCGGGGATAACTTGCCCCTACTCCTTGGCGTGCCCGTAAGGTGGGCGATCCCTTGATCGTCGGCAAATCAAGCCCCGGTGAACACCGGATATCAAGCGTCTCCTTCTCGGTGGAGAAACCTCTCCACAAGCTGTCTCACAGATGGATACAAGATAAGCTCACGAGACACTCGAGAAGGGAAGCTCACAAGAATGTGACAAGAACGCTTAAGCTCAAAGCAACAGAGAGCACACAAGCACCACAGCCCAACCAAACTTCCCAAGTTTCTGTCTGTTCCTTGTTCCGCTCCCTCTGCATCAGCTTCAACTTAAGCTCTGCTCACCATCGCCAGCTTCATCAGCATCCACTGAGTCAGCCTGAACCCACTGACCTCCCTGAGCACTCAGTCCACTGAAGATCTCCTCTCCAACTGAGCCTCTGTCAGTCGCCAGCTGCGCCAGCTGCCCGTTGAAACCTGAAATCGGTAAACAGACAAACCTGCACCAAGGAAAGTCTTCCATTGACTCTCCTCCAATGTTTCAACCATCCCTGTAAAGCCTGCACACTTCAACAGAAGCTTAGCAAAACATATCAAATGAAATCAGCAATGTATCAGAGAATCGGTAGAGAAAACAGTCGCAATCAGAGCGTCTGACAGCGTATTTGAATTAAAGTTCTGCTCCTGATCGGTCCCCAGACCGATCAGGGAGGACCCTGATCGGTCACCAGACCGATCCAGCAGTCTGCTGCACACTCCAGATCGATCCCCAAACCTATCCAGCAGTCTGCTGCACACTCCAGATCGGTCCCCAGACCAATCAGGCTGCTTCCTGACCGATCAGAAGTCATCCTGATCGGTCATAAGGAGAATCTCGCGACACTTGATCGTTCACTTAGACCGATCTGAGCAGTATCCCTGATCGGTCACCAGACCGATCAGGAGCCGAGCAGTAAGGTTCCCAAAACCCACTGTATGCTTCCTGATCGGTCACCAGACCGATCAGACATAGCTGAATCGGTCACCAGACCGATCCACGAGGGAACTTCGTGCCAACTTCCCTGATCGGTCACCAGACCGATCCAGGCAAGGCCAAATCTACTCTAAGTCAAGAGAACAAGCCTCCAGCCCTTCCCTGACTCGTGCTCAGTCCCTCGGACCAAGACTCCGTGCCCAGCTTTACTCACCGGGACTTCAACCTAGCCCTCCAAGCTAGGACTTGGCCCTCCAAGCCAGGATTTCATCCAACCTAGCCCTCCAAGCTAGGACCTGACCCTCCAAGCCAGGGTTTCATCCAACCTAGCCCTCCAAGCTAGGACCTAACCCTCCAAGTTAGGACTTTTCCACACCTAACCCTCCAGGTTAGGAATTTTCACACCTAGCCCTCCAAGCTAGGACCTAACCCTCCAAGTTAGGACTTTTCCACACCTAACCCTCCAAGTTAGGACTTTTCACACCTAGCCCTCCAAGCTAGGACTTTTCACACCTAGCCCTCCAGGCTAGGACTTTTTCACACATAACCCTCCAAGTTAGGACTTTTCACACCTAGCCCTCCAAGCTAGGACTTTTTCACACATAACCCTCCAAGTTAGGACTTTTCACACCTAGCCCTTCAAGCTAGGACTTTTTCCCATGCCAGCGTGCGATCTCCCGATCCACCTGGACTTAATCCGAATTCTCGCAACCAAACTTAAATCAAACTCAAATCATAACTTAAATCGGTGTCAACACCAAAACAACAATCAAGGTCAGACTGCATCAACAGGTATAACACATGAAATGATGACTTTGTTCAAAATATAGTTTGTAACTCAAACTTTACCAGAACAAAAATTGATTAGGGTCCGATTTCGATTACTGCCAAAGAAATATGAGTAAATCAAATCAAGTGAAATATTATACAACAGACTAGAAAGAGGTAGTCTCATATTTGGAAAGCAATCAATTATGGAAGAAGACGGACGAAGTTCAAGTTGGGTGTGAATGTAATGTCAATACTTTTGACTCGAGATGTATATGTAAGATCATTTGATCTAGTTAGGTTATTATAGAATTCAGCACAAAGATCAAGATTGATTGTATGGTCATAATAAACAAGTTTAGACAAACCGTAATGGGATATGGTTTCAAGAGTGTCTGGACAATGATCCGAAAAGAATTGTTGACTAAAATATTTAGAATGTATGAGAATATAGGTGTTTTGTTTATACTTAAGCCTAAAGTCCTCAAAGGGAAACCTAGTGGAAGGATGTGTTGAAATCTCAGTGGATCTACGTCTTGGTCTAACAAGAGAATTAATCAAATAATCAAAAAGAGAATGATTTGCATATAAGAAGAAGAAGAAAACTTACCTAGTCATGATGATTGAGAGGAAATCAAACTTGAGTTTGAGAAAGGAATCGAAAACGAATATGAACGGGACAAAACATGGAGTTTGTGATGCAACAATTGAGTTTTGGATGAAGGTTTGGCGGTTGTGTGTGGTTTCATATATAAGGGTGTTACGTCTAACCGTATAGGGTCTCGGTCAACTGCATGCCTAAAAATTTTAAAATTTACGGAGTCAATTTATCAGTATTAATATGGTAGTCTGTATAAGGATAAGGTCGATCAATTCTGATTTTTTATTGATGTAGGTTAAATTGATTAAAATTTTTCCCAGTTTAACATCCTGGTGTCTATATACCATACATGCGACTGGAGTGTCAATGATGTCGACTGTTTGAAAATGAGATTTCTAGCTAAGTTTTTCGATCCTATTTTAAGTTCATGTGCTAAATTTTCAAAAAATAAGTTAACATGCAATTTAAAAGCAATAAAAATATGAAAATGAAAAATATCTAAGTTTTATCGTGCTAAAATTTTCAAATCATTTTCGAAATATTCAACTTTGATTTTAGACTTTACTATCTACAATATAGAAGTTCTCAATCGTTGGTTAAATTAAGTAAGAGTTTCCGATTTAATCTTTAAAAAACTAAGCTATTAACATATGGAAATTAACTGACTTAATCAATGTAAAGTTTTTAGCCCCTTTATTTATGTTAATGCATGATATAAGCATCTAGAATCAAAGGTTGTAACCCTAAGCATGTCACGCATTTTTATATTTTTCAAATACAAACAAGTTATCCCTTAGTGTGATTGTGAGATACTGGTTGCCTAGATCTATAGGTATTAGGTACATACAATTTATGATAGAGCCTAGGCTAAGTTCATTTTGCAAATAAGAATAAAGCAAACTATTGATAAGTATCTAGTATTAAGAGAAAATAGTTTTTCAAATCATATTTATTTGAAAGCGAAAAAAACATATGAACATAGTTTGAATCAATCCTAATCTAAACAGGTCTAAGAGTTAACTCCCCTAAGTTGGAGTTCTAACATATTTCAATTTAGCAGTTGAATTTACATGACAAGCATTGGTATTACTCACGTGCATATGTTGTTTGGATACCCAATAATATTTATTCTCTACTTGATTAACTAAGTATGACTTGGGAACTTAGGTAATCTTACTTCTAATATTTTTTTTTAATAATGTAAAGTAGGAAATATGATTAGTCTTTTTGTATGTAGTCTGTCTAGTCCCAAGCATCATATTGAAATATTTAGACTCAGATGTGAACTTGCTCAATGTAGACTTTAACTCACTAACTTGGTTTTTCAAATTAAAATCTCTTCCTCAAGCTTTGACACTTGAGTTGAGGTTCCAACTTGACTAACCTGAGTCAGTGAGTCTAAGTTAGTCTTTTCTTAAGGTCTTTGACCTCCTTAAGCATCTTAATCTTAAACTTGTATTTAGCTAGGATCTTAACTAAATAAGAGATAGTAGTATATAACTTTTCAGTTAATGGATATGTTATCTCATCAACTAACTCGTTTGAACCACTGTTTGACTTAAGTCTGATGCTGAATTGTATTCTAACTTGGACTTTGAACTTGATGCTTCTTTGATTGATGTTAGTGCCAGTAGTTTGACTTGGTTTGAGTCTGATTTGGATTTCCATGATGATTCGTCTCAAGTTACTTTTAGGGGTTTCTTCTTCTTCCTCTTTTCAAATGCATTTTCCTTTTCTTCTAGTAGAGGACAGTCGGTTCCGAAGTGACCCTTTTCTTGCGTTTGGAGCATCGAACATTTGCCAGATCCTTCTTCAAGATTTCCTTTTTCATGAATCTTCGGGTGAACTTCTTCCGTCGGATCATCCATACTAAGTGTGCAACTTTTGAAGATAGGTCATCTTCATTAGTTGTGGATTCAAACTCCGAGTCCGACTCGGTCTCTCTTTGGGTTTGTATTATGGCTTGAATTTTCCTACAACCAAAGTTATACCTTTCTCTTTCTGATCAATATTAGTCTGTTCATGGAGTTAAAAATCACAAAAGAATTCATCTAACTTTATATTAGTCTGATCAACTATTGATGTCTACAAAGTAGTCCTCTGAAATGCCTTAAGCGCATTCCTGATCAAGTCGCGATTTTCAACTTGTTAGCCAATTGCATGGATGTTGATCCTGTCGACAAGTGAGGAGGGCAACCAATTGATAATGAGGGCGAGGATTTGATCAAAGATTGACCGCTGACTTACCGATCGACTGCTCGGGAGAACCTACCGGACGGTCGGGGAGACTGGACGGGCACTCACCTGTGAAGAAAGGACCATTAGAGGTCGGCCAGGGGGGTCCTCGACGCAGGCACTTTGACGATCAAGTTAGGGCTTCGGCGAAAAGAAAATGAGAGTGGAAAACTGTAGACGAACTGTAGAGCATACCTGCGCGCAAAGAAATGGGACCTTTATATAGGCGGGTCGCAGATAGAAACACGACAAAGTATCCTGCCAGACTTAGTGCGCAGATCTAACGGCAGGCTTTGTCGGCCGAAGAGGGGACGGATCTGTCACCCTACTGACCAACTGCCAGGCCTAGTAGTACGACCACCCACATTCTTTAATTGTTTGACACGTCGGTTGTGCGCCAGCTCACTGTCCCCCCCCTCCCCGGCAAGCATTAAAGAATCTAAAATATTCGTTCGTACGCCTGAATTGCTGGTTAGTAGGCCCCGAGCAAGGTCATCCGAGCAGACCAAGATGCAGTCGACCAGCCGATTGGGTTACCCGTCCGACGGAAATACAACTGAGACCCGCTCGACTATTAAGCCGCTTACTTGCTTGATCCGCTCCCGGTGGCCAACCAAATCTTCTTTTGACTACGGGCCCATCTCCACAGAAGGGACCGGTCAACGAGAGTCGAACATCCGCTCCTGGTGGCCAACCAGGTCGTTACGGATTTCTTTGAAGTGGTTACGTAGTTGACTTACCGATTCATTTTTTTTAATTTGGATGCTTTGGAGCTGACTTAATAGCAAATCTTTTTTAGCGGTTCGTGAGAACCTTCATGCAATTTGATTAATTTTTCCCATAGTTGTTTAGCGCTGCTGAACTATCCAACTTTACTTAGTTGTTCCTGAGTTAGCCTGCATTGCAATGTAGTTGTGGCTCTGGCATTTGCTTGTTATTGTCGCTTGACCAGTTTTCAAAGTTAACTAGGGTGCCATCTAGATTTAGCGCCCCTGTGTCGTTGCTAGTAGGGGATGACTAGGTATATGACCTAGATTTAGTTTCTAGGTAGTGGCGAGACAAAGCTAACTTAAGAATCTAATGCTACATCAACTTTAATACAATATCTTAGTCTAATTGTTTTAGAGTGAGATGAGTTAGCTTCTGCTAATTCTACTTGACTAGATGCACCAAATAGGGTACTCCTTACCCAGCCTAAACATGTACCTAACCTATTTTTCCTACTTACTATCAACTCAACTTGTTGTGATATCAAATTATAGGATCGAACTCGACGCTAGAGGAACATAAATAGCATTACAAATTTTATGAGTAGATAATAATAGAAATAATTGAATCAATAGAGTAACACAATAGAAATGAAACCACTTAAACTGATTCAATCAAGTATAGCAAGGTAATATAAGCATGCAAAGGACTTAATTAAAAATTAAACATGCAAGTAGTTGTCAATTAAATCAGCAATGTACACACGCAGCAGTAATAAAAAAAATATGATTTTTATTTCTAATATTCCCTTTCCAGAAAGCCTCTGGTGGTTGGAAACTCTTATAGAAAAAAATATAAAAATTTAAGCACAAATATAAAAATATGGCATTACAAAAACAGAGTGAAAATGTTATTCAATTGTTGTCAATCAGAAATGAAATGCAAATTACAAGGTGTCGTAGCATAGAAGCAAGAGAGGACAAAGAACTCCAAAACAAGAGTGAATTATGTGTAAATGAGTGATTTTCAAACTTTGTCTTGTTTCGAAGTTTTATTTTATAGCCCTTTTTCGGTCGCCTGAAGCCTCCCAGGTCACTTGGATAGATACTGACGTGGCTATGACTTTTATCTATTACATAACCTAACAAGCTCTCCGATCACCTGGAAGCCCTCTGGTCGCCTGGAGAGGGATCAACCCTAATCTTGAACTGACTCACTTGGATGGCTGATAACGCCATCTCTCGGTTCCTTAGAAGCTGCTCTGGTCGCTCCGACATGATACGGTCACTTGGACCCTCCGAAATCCTTCATCGAGAGTTATCACTATCCAATCGGCTCGGACTCCATCCGATTGAATAGAATCATCGAACCTTGCTTTCCTGCAGTGTTTACATGTAATAAGTATGATAGAAAGTGTAAAGTTACTCTTACTTATATTAGGTCTAGATGCTTAGCTTCTAATTGAACCATCTAGACTGAGATGTCAAGCTGCACGTCATGCCCCCAGGTCCCATACTTGTTCAAAAAACAGACAGTATCTCCCTTGTATGCCGGACAATCTGAACCTCATATTCATAACTCTCAAACACAATATATATATCACAGCCTCCATGACTGATAACACAATAAATAAGGAAAACTTCACAATCACGTAGTTAATAACAAAGAAAGATAACACAAAAACTTTGTAAAATCTTACCTTTACTTATTAATAGCGCAAAACTCCAAATAAAAGACAAATCCCATCGGCCAAACACAATATCCACAAATACATATCCACAACTCTGAATCCACAGAAAAAATATAAGTCTTGTTGGAAACGAGATGGCTATAGAGGGGGGGGGGTGAATATAGCCAGACACTCAAATCGCCCCCTCTTTTAAAATTTTCTTCCTGTGATCAGATTAGTAGCAGCGGAAACAAAATGCAACAGGAAGAATAAAACAGAGAAAGGAATCAAACCAACGCTAACACAGCGATATACAAGGTTCGGGGATAACTTGCCCCTACTCCTTGGCGTGCCCGTGAGGTGGGCGATCCCTTGATCGTCGGCAGATCAAGCCCCGGTGAACTCCGGATAGTAGCAGCCTCCTTCTCGGTGGAGAAACCTCTCCACAAGTGATCTCAAGAAGATACAAGTTAAGCACAGAGACACTCGAGAAGACAAGCTCACAAAGATGTAACAAGATCGCTCAAGCACAAAGCAACAGAGAGCACGAACACAGCCCAGCCAAACTTCCCAAGTTTCTGTCTTGTTCCCCTCCACTCCTCTGTATCCAGCTTTGTCTCTTAAGCTCCTGCTCAACGTCGCCAGCTCCATCAGCACCACTGACTCACACCCTGACCCACTGACCTCTCTGAGCACTCAGTCCACTGGACACTCCTCCAGCTGAGCCTCCGTCAGTTGCCAGCCGCGCCTTCGTCAGTTGCCAGTTGCGCCAGACGCCGTTGAGACCTGAAAACACAATAGATCCAAACCTGCTCCAAGAAAAGCCTCCCATTGACCCTCATTGAGTGTTTGAATCACCTGTTATCACCTGCACACTCCAACAGAGGCTTAGATATCAAAAAGAAATCAGCAAGTAGCAGAGAATCGGTAGTGAAAACAGACTTCTGACAGCATATTTGAATTAAAGTTCTGCTCCTGATCGGTCCCCAAACCGATCAGGGAGGAGCCTGATCGGTCACCAGACCGATCCAGCAGTTTCTGCACACTCCTGATTGGTCCCCAGACCCATCAGGCTCCTGCCTGATCGGTCACCAGACCAATCAGGCTCCAGCCTGATCGGTCACCAGACCAATCAGGCTTGAGTGAACAGTGATTCTTTAATCAAATCCTAAGTCTCTGATCGGTCACCGGACCGTTCTGGGCCTGATTAGCAAGGGAACTCAACTCACTGTTCGCTCCCTGATCGGTCACCAGACCGATCAGGAGTTGTGCAGTGAGTGAAACACACACTCCCTGATCGGTCACCAGACCGATCAAACATCGCTGGATCGTTCACCAGACCGATCCACGAAGGAGCAGCGTGCCAACTCCCTGATCGGTCACTAGACCGATCCAAGGACGCAGACCTAGCCTTCCAAGCTAGGATTTCATTCACCTTAGACCTCCAAGCTAAGGATTTTTCAATCTAACTCTCCAAGTTGGGAATTTGCACCTAACTCTCCAAGTTAGGACTTTTCACCTAGCCTTCCAAGCTAGGACTTTTCACCTAGCCCTCCAAGCTAGGACTTTTCACCCAACCCCTCCGAGTTAGACCTTCATCCAACCTAGCCCTCCAAGTTAGGATTTTTCACCTAACCCTCCAGTTGGGATTTTTCACCTAACCCTCCAAGTTAGGACTTTTCACCTAGCCCTCCAAGCTAGGACTTTTCACCTAACCTTCCGAATTAGGACTTTTCACCACCTGGCTTCACTCACCAGGACCCAGCTTCACTCACCGGGATTTCCAACACCTGGCTTCACTCACCAGGACCCGGCTTCACTCACCGGGATTTCCAATCACCTGGCTTCACTCACCCGGACCCGGCTTCACTCACCGGGATTTCAACCTAGCTTCACAAGCTAGGACCTGGCTTCACTCACCAGGGTTTCATGCCCAGTCCCCGACCAGGACTTTAACCCAAATTCGCTCAACCAAACTTAAATCATTGTCAATCACCAAAACAACAACCGGGCCAGACTACATCAACAATCTCCCCCTTTTTGTTGTTTGACAACCCGATTTAAGTTTAGGTATCAATCAATTGAAGTCCGTTCAATTCTCATAAGGGAATCATGATCCTCCCCCTATAATAACCATAAACTTAATCAGTCATTTTATCTCCCTTTGTCAAACATCGAAAAGGGTATGGTAATTAAGTTTTAAACACACCTCCCCCTCAAACACGGGTCTCTCCCCAAACCTAAAATAATCAAAGTTAAGTTTTAAATTGCACATGAAAACATATACAGAATAATATTATGGTCAAGCATGTATATGTTTCATATGACAAGTAAGTCAAAGGATGATTCTGGAATTGCATATGAGAGACATATACCATAAATATATCATGGCAACAATGTATATGCATCATACGACAACATTTATCGCAGTTCCATCAGACTGATGATCGATACAGAAAAATTTCTAATTTATCTATGAACGATCGATTTTCAGAAAAATTTCTATAATTCTGATTCGTTCAAGATCGGACTACATTAACACTTGGACTTCCATGTGAAGACATATACAGAAGTATATTATGGTCAAATACGTATATGCTTCATAGGATGAGTAAGGAATGCAACTATATCTGAAAAATAGTCCTGATTGGTCTCCGTGACCAACCAGGTCTGTTGATTACGTGATACAGAAGGATATTTGATTAGTCTGGGGAGCGATCAGATTTCAGAAAAATTTCGGAAACTCTGATACGTTCCTGATCAGACTGCATTAACAATTTGCATCCCATAACAGGAGAGAGGACTCTATTGATATTCGGTATTTCAGAAAAATTTCTGAAACACGATATTAAAAACAAGAGTCATGACTCAACAAACCCTTTCTTAAGAATTTGAACATTCCAACATAGGTTTGTATCAAATCAATATTAGGTTTTATTCCATGTATCTTGACCATCATCCTACTACTCAGTTATATTGATACTTCATCAAAATTGATAACGGGGGATTGGTCTGAGGAGTGGTCTGATACAACTGATCATTGTTGATCTGATCGGTCACCGGACCGATCAGTATGATTCCTGATCGGTCACCAGACCGATCAGGGCGAGTCCTGATCGATTGGTGGACCGATCAGGTCTGATACAGAAACGAGATTTCAGAAACCCTAATTCAATTAGATTCAATCCCATTGATCCTAAAGGGTTTCTTTTAACCAAAAAGTATTTCCCAAACTAAAATAATCATCATGATTTGTGTCAAAGCATAGAGGTAATCCATTTGATTCTAAGGGTTCCCTTAATCAAAATATATGTCATGATTTGTGTTAAAGCATAGAGGTAATCCATTTGATTCTAAGAGTTCCCTTAATCAAAATATATGTCATGATTTGTGTTAGAGCATGATCAGTATTTTCTAAGCATGAAATTGAATATCAAAACATGTTTGTATCAAAGCATGATCAGGTTCCCAAAATCTAAGTTGGATACTTCAAAACAGATTTGTATCAAGTCATGATAAGTATATTCCAAGCATGATTAGTGGGAAATCAAACAAGTCATGAAACTTAAAACATCATAATCTATGTGATCATGTTGTTCTTAACCAAAATTAGGTTTGTGCCAATTCCAATGGATGATCAAAATTCCAAAACATGCTTATTTCACATCATGATCAATTTAAGCTATGTGTTCATATTGTTTTTAATCAAAATGTGCATGTCATAGATTAATGTTAATCATCCAAACATCAAAGTCATGGCATACTCATCTAGATTCATCTCCAAAATAATAAGAAAAGCTTAAGCCTAGGCCTTAAACTCATATTCTCTGTCTAATCATGTATTGTGAGATTTTCATAGTGATTTTCACAAACCATGTGTTCTTCATGTTGGCATCATACATACAAGAAAATCATGGCATACTTGATCATGGAAGAACTTAAGCACTAAAGTAGATTATACCATGACTAAGTATTTTAACACATGAATACCATAAAAATCACTAGCCAAGGGATTATATTGTCATAAGATCTAAAACAATGGAGCTCAAAGCATTTAATTCAAATTTTCCATAACTATCCATGTGAATGACAATTTTGCCTTTGGTCATGGGTTTGGAGCACCAAATATCAACCTCCCATGTTGATAGATGCTCCCCCTCAAATAATGCTTATACAATTCTAAAGATAAAGGTTTTAGGTACCCAAATTTTGGGACCTAAAGAACCTTCAATCAAAGACTTTGGCACCCATGCCTTAGTCATTTTCTTTTTGACTTTTTGAACCCTAGAATCATTTGATGGTCTAAATTGGGTTCTTGACATTAATGATACAAAGGTTGGTTCCTTAGGTCGGTAACCTATACCGGCCTTGTTGTAAACCGCCCTTTGGGAATTTAATATCATATCTAAAGTTTTGGAGCTTGTTGAAAATTTTTCAAGAACCATCTTGAGATTTTCAATTTCACCCTTCAAGATCTTATTCTCATTCTCAAGGGATTCATTATGGAAGTCATTAATATCCTCAACCTTAGAGGATTTTAATTCTTTTACTTCCAACTTCAATGACTTAACCTTATTATTAGATTTCTTTAACAATTTGGTTAAACATGTGATAGCTCTATAGCACTTATCCAACTCGGGAGAGATTACCTCTTCATCATCCGAAGATGATGAAGGCGCGGTTGAGGAGCTTGATTCGTTATCACTTTCTTCTCTCGAGTCCTCTAGTGCCATGAATGTCATGTGACAGTGAGTGTTCTTCTCCTCCTTCTTCTTCTTGTTGTCACCTGCCACTAAAGCAATCTCTTTCTCTTTGGGACTTTGGTTAGAGATCTCATGTAATTTCATCTCACAAAAGAAATCCTCTAACTTAACAAAAGATAAGTCCTTGGAAACCTTGTAAGCATCCACCATGGATGACCACAAGGCATTCCTAGGAAATGATTTAAGGACATACCTCACTAGGTCTCAGTTTTCTACCTCTTCACCAATGGAGTGGAGACCATTCAATACTTCTTTGAATCGACAATGAAGCATACTTACAGTCTCATTTTCTCCCATTGTCAAGTTCTGGTGTTGGCTGTGAAGGAGATCCTTCTTGGTTGTCCGGGTGTCTTGAGTTCCTTCATGGAGCTCAAGGAGTTTGTTCCACAAGTCTCTGGCAGAGGTGAAGGGACCAATCTTGATCAATTGCTCTTTGGTCATCCCACATTGTAAGGTGACCACAGCTTTGGCATTTGCTTCACCCTTCCAGATTTGCTCAGCTGACCATTTGGAAAACTCAAACTCCTTTCCTTCATTATCCTTTGGAAGGGAAAACCCCTCCTTGACAGCGAACCACAAACTCATGTTTGTCTTTAAGTAAAACTCCATTCTTGACTTCCAATATGAAAAATCAGTGTCGTCGAGGAATGGAGGTCGGTTTGTGCTCAATCCTTCTCTTCCAGCCATCTTGTTGTAAGCTCTCGGATGTTAAGCCGTGAACAGAGCCCCAAGCTCTGATACCACTTGTTGGAAACGAGATGGCTATAGAGGGGGAGGTGAATATAGCCAGACACTCAAATCACCCCCTCTTTTAAAACTTTCTTCCTGTGATCAGATTAGTAGCAGCGGAAACAAAATGCAACAGGAAGAATAAAACAGAGAA
Organism: Boesenbergia rotunda; assembly: GCA_024364735.1. Taxonomy (NCBI): domain Eukaryota; kingdom Viridiplantae; phylum Streptophyta; class Magnoliopsida; order Zingiberales; family Zingiberaceae; genus Boesenbergia; species Boesenbergia rotunda. Next base: position 140,587 of record JAGFNQ010001097.1, read on the forward strand.
AGGAATCAAACCAACGCTAACACAACGATATACAAGGTTCGGGGATAACTTGCCCCTACTCCTTGGCGTGCCCGTGAGGTGGGCGATCCCTTGATCGTCGGCAGATCAAGCCTCGGTGAACTCCGGATAGTAGCAGCCTCCTTCTCGGTGGAGAAACCTCTCCACAAGTGATCTCAAGAAGATACAAGTTAAGCACAGAGACACTCGAGAAGACAAGCTCACAAAGATGTAACAAGATCGCTCAAGCACAAAGCAACAGAGAGCACGAACACAGCCCAGCCAAACTTCCCAAGTTTCTGTCTTGTTCGCCTCCGCTCCTCTGCATCCAGCTTTGTCTCTTAAGCTCCTGCTCAACGTCGCCAGCTCCATCAGCACTACTGACTCACACCCTGACCCACTGACCTCTCTGAGCACTCAGTCCACTGGACACTCCTCCAGCTGAGCCTCCGTCAGTTGCCAGCCGCGCCTTCGTCAGTTGCCAGTTACGCCAGACGCCGTTGAGACCTGAAAACATAATAGATCCAAACCTGTTCCAAGGAAAGCCTCCCATTGACCCTCCTTGTGTGTTTGAATCACCTGCTATCACATGCACACTCCAACAGAGGCTTAGATATCAAAAAGAAATCAGTAAGTAGCAGAGAATCGGCAGTGAAAACAGACTTCTGACAGCATATTTGAATTAAAGTTCTGCTCCTGATCGGTCCCCAGACCGATCAGGGAGGAGCCTGATCGGTCACCAGACCGATCCAGCAGTTTCTGCATCAGGAGGACCAATCAGGCTCCTGCCTGATCGGTCACCAGACCAATCAGGCTTGAGTGAACAGTGATTCTTTAATCAAATCCTAAGTCTCTGATCGGTCACCGGACCGTTCTGAGCCTGATTAGCAAGGGAACTCAACTCACTGTTCGCTCCCTGATCGGTCACCAGACCGATCAGGAGCTGTGCAGTGAGTGAAACACACACTCCCTGATCGATCACCAGACCGATCAGACATCGCTGGATCGGTCACCAGACCGATCCACGAAGGAGCAGCGTGCCAACTCCCTGATCGGTCACTAGACCGATCCAGGGACGCAGACCTAGCCTTCCAAGCTAGGATTTCATTCACCTTAGACCTCCAAGCTAAGGATTTTTCAATCTAACTCTCCAAGTTGGGAATTTGCACCTAACCCTCTAAGTTAGGACTTTTCACCTAGCCCTCCAAGCTAGGACTTTTCACCTAGCCCTCCAAGCTAGGACTTTTCACCCAACCCCTCCGAGTTAGACTTTCATCCAACCTAGCCCTCCAAGCTAGGATTTTTCACCTAACCCTCCAGTTGGGACTTTTCACCTAACCCTCCAAGTTAGGACTTTTCACCTAGCCCTCCAAGCTAGGACTTTTCACCTAACCTTCTGAATTAGGACTTTTCACCACCTGGCTTCACTCACCAGGACCCAGCTTCACTCACCGGCATTTCCAACACCTGGCTTCACTCACCAGGACCCGGCTTCACTCACCGGGATTTCCAACACCTGGCTTCACTCACCAGGACCCGGCTTCACTCACCGGGATTTCCAATCACCTGGCTTCACTCACCCGGACCCGGCTTCACTCACCGGGATTTCAACCTAGCTTCACAAGCTAGGACTTGGCTTCACTCACCAGGGTTTCATGCCCAGTCCCCGACCAGGACTTTAACCCAAATTCGCTCAACCAAACTTAAATCATTGTCAATCACCAAAACAACAACCGGGCCAGACTGCATCAACAAGTCTAACAAAGAAAATAAGAAACAAACGAAAAGTACTCGACACTGAGGGATTGGCAGATGAATCCTCTCTTGGCTTCACAAGTTGCAACTATTAACTTTCTAAAACAAAAATAAAAACAAGGAGGTGAGTCCGTGCGAACTCTGCGGGTACAACAAATAGATAAATGCATGGTATCACTTAGGGTACAACAAGCACAAAAGAAACTATAACCATACAGTCTTCGGAATAGAGTAAAATCAGTACAAAATCATTAAGTGAATGTGCATACTCGAAATTAATCTTACATGCAGGGGCATGATCAAAAAACCCTATGATATATCTTATATCAAGAAGTTTGCTCGTGCTACTAAGCAAATCCATGTCATATACCTAGTGCAAATCACCATCTGTATATGCATGTCAATCAAATGCAGCAATCATAGCTTAAACAAATGTAGTAAACACAAGCAAAATGCACGATACATCATATGCACATGATACAATGACATGTGTCACCCCTAGATACTAGTCTAACAACCATCACATCATATCTTGTAGTTAATTGGGCAGGGATGTGACAACTGTACGCACTCTAGCTACATTGTTCTGAGTGGCCAAGTGGACAGGATGTTGGGGAGTACAATCGCATCCCGACCCTAGGAAAACGGGGAGCACAACCACTCTATAAGACCCCAAGGAGGAGCACAATCGCTCTAAAATCCTAGGAAAAAGTGAGAGTACAATCGCTCTACCTATCTCTCCAACAACTATCACTATTCTAAGTGGTTGAGTGGGCAGAAAACTACATGACTGACAACGGACTTAATCACAAGGAAGTCAATATTCGTTAGCATGCAACAATGCAAATATGGTGCATGATGCTAAAATGCACAACCTCAACTAGGTCAACAGTCGTGCAACCAACATGATACACACGTATCCAATCAATATCATGATAAATAAACATGCAACTAATCTACTGGTAAGGTATATCTACTATCAATTAAGCCCTAGATATGACAAATGATAGTTCTCAAATACTCGCGTACAAACGGTACTCTATAGATCAGGAAAACAAATAGTTGAGACTATATAGATGAAAACTTTGATTAACTCAAGGGTCAAGCAACGAATGTATCAAGCAAAAAATACAAGCAAAACTGAGTTAAGGTAAAGCAATCTACTCAGACAATAAAACAGTCATTCATTTAAGATAAAAGAATTTATAGAACTAAAGGAGAAGTACCCTCCTCGTAAATGACGTGTACGTATCGAAAATAACCTCCTCATGATCAACTGTGTGAGTCCAAATCAAAGTCCTGTGTCAAGGACAAAATTAAGTTATTTCTACAATTAACAAAATAGTTAAATTAACTATTAAACATATTTAGGATCATACCCTAATTACACGTTTGCTTAATTAAATCTTAAATAACAATGAGTTTCTTTCTAACATAATTATCATAATTAGATTAGTAGATTAATTTCTGACTTAATCCAAGGAACTACCACCGAATCAAAACCCAATCCTTACATCTTAACCCTTCTAACATCACCAAACATCAAACTCTTTTCATCCTCTATAGCCCACGACAAGGTATGCAAGGTCAAAGATCAACACCCATGGGTATATGGCAAGTGTCCACAACAACCAACACCCAATCCCCATAGGTGGCTCACGGTAAGGAGAATCAAGATACCAAGAATAAAGCTCCAAAACAAGCTCATGGTAGAGTACACAAACAAACCCAAATCAAAACAAAGACCTACCATCAACTCATGACAGGTATTGGGAAACATCCAAACAAAACCTTACCATTCCTACAATTACAGCCCACTCATTGCTCACCGCAAAATTTAGGACAAGCCATCAAGCTCCCAAATGAAGCTCTTTGGCAGCAACCAAAAACAGGGCAGAAATAGAATCAAACCAAGAACTACTTACCACCACATCCATCTACAATACTTCATCACAGATTAGCCTACACCATAAGGAGAGTTCATGACAGAAATAAAGAACCCATCAATAAATCAAAACCGAATTCCAACTTTATCCATCGATCTACCCAACACATGAAATCCACAACAAAACTAACCTACACTTCTTAAAGAATCACAACTCACAGCTAGGAAAAGAAACGAGATCAAACTCAGAACTCATTCAACAAGTCCAACAGATTTAACTCGATCCACACCCAGAGAAAACCGAGACAAAATCAAAACATCAACAGGGAGGAGTCTTACCCTAACCAATGCCGGCAAGGATCCTCCCAGCTCTAGCCTGCGAAGCCAACAATCATCGCAAGGAGTGCTTAGAGACGGGGAGGAGGAAGAAGAAGAAGAAGAACGTTTCGTCGGCATCGATCGCAAAGGGACGAGAAGGGAACTGTCGGCTTCGATTTGGGGAAGGAGAATGTTGACGTCACTCCGCAAGTCTCAATCGCATAGAGAAGAGGAATGAGAAGGAGTCGGCGGCGGGCGATGAGACGCGAGCAGGGAGAAGAGCATAGGATTGAAGAGGAGAAGAGAAACGAAATTTTGTAAGTGGGTGGCATTTTGCAAATAAACCCTCCTACTTGTAATTATTGCAACCCGCCCCTTAATTTCTATTTTCTTAAGCAATTTAGCCCTCCTAAATTTCCATATTTAAAACTACAACTCTCAGCTTATTCCATTTGGACTTGTTTGCAAAGTCTTCAGCTCCCAGCTTGCTCCACCTATATTTGATTTATTTAGCTCTCAACTAGGACTTTATTTGCCTAGCCTTCAGCTCCTAACTGACTCCACCTTGACTTGATTCACCTAGCTCTCAGCTAGGACTTTGTCTGTCAAGCCTTCAATTCTCAGCTAGGAGTCTTCAGCTCCCAGCTTGCTCCACCTAGACTTGATTTATTTAGCTCTCAACTAGGACTTTATTTGCCTAGCCTTCAGCTCCTAACTGACTCCACCTTGACTTGATTCACCTAGCTCTCAGCTAGGACTTTGTCTGTCAAGCCTTCAATTCGCAGCTAGGACTTTGTCTGCCAAGCCTGCATCTCCCAGATGTCTTCATTTGGACTTGATTCACTTAGCTCCCGGCTAGAACTTTTGTCTATCAAGTCTTAAATTCCCAAATGACTCCACTTGACTTGATTCACCTAGCATTCAACTAGGATTTTGTTGTTTGGTTCCAATTAAGACTTAGCTCATACCTGACTCCCAACCAGGTCTTCAATTGTCTATTTCCATTAAGACTTAGAGGGTGTTTGGTAAGCGGGTTTAGAAGACAGAAATAGGAATGAAATCTATTTCATTGTCATTTATGATGCTTGGTATACCGGAATCGAAATCAAAATATGGATATGATACCCTTGATTTTATAACATGACCCCACTAGGTTATCACTAAACCCATAAACCACTCAATCAAAACTCATTACCATTTCCATTTCCATTGCCAAATTTATACCAAGCGCCCCCTTAATTATTACCTGGCTCCCAATTAAGACTTTAACACTTATCAAGTAACTTGCACCTAACATAAATTATTAGATCACAACTAACTTAATTTTAATCTTAGTCATATATGGATTAAATATTATGCCTCCAACACTGACATCTATTGATTTTTAAGTTCCTCTTCATAATCTGATCTTCTGTTTTTCTCTCAAAGTACGTTCATATTCAACAAGATGGTAGATTTTACCGTCAGACCAAATATATCTATTAAAGGAGTGAGGGATGGAAAACACCAAAATAAATAATATGATTTAATGAAATGTAAATTACCAGAGAATTAATCATGATATAACTTTATATCTAACTAATTTCAAATATTTAGGAGACATGTTTATCCTATTTCTTTTACATCTCCAAGCTGAGCATGTTAACACTCCGTAAAATTAATACATTTCTGTCTTATCGAAAAAAATATCATGAAAATATAGCTTTTGCAAAAATATTAGGGAATACTGACACTTGATTGAAAGAAAGATGCATTATTGCAAAAAAAAAAAAGTTCATTTTCATTACTTATTCATATTTTGGCATCTCTCACAGCCATTTCTTCAGGCCGATTAACGCAACTAGCTTTCTTTGCAGCTGTTATATTTGTGTACACTGCGCCTGTTCTATATGAGAAATATGAAGACCATGTTGACGCTGCAGCTGAAAAGGCAATGATTGAAATTAACAAACACTATGCAGTGCTTGACGCAAAGGTCCTTCGGAAAATTCCAGGGACACCTTTTTCTGTCAAAAAGCAGCAGTGATTGAGGTTTAATTATGCTTGAATCTTCATGCCCTACAATGTCCTGCCTGTTGCATTTCTGATTAATTCGTAGTGAAGTTATGTTTGAACAAATTTTTTGATCCCGTAGATGATAATAATAGATCACTCTGCAAACTATTCATATAACAAAAGTGAGACTGCCAATGAATGCTTGATCTCGAGCATGCATTCATGCAACTCTCACAAGTTTTTTTCCCCTCCACAGCTTAAGACATTATTCAGTACTTTTTCACTTTTGAAGAAAAACATTAAGTTCTTTACATATTTACTTTTTCTTCATCATTTCAACATCAATCCAACTACTTCTACCAGAAAAAAAAAATCACATGGTTAGTAAAAATCACATTGGATTAGAACTCAGAAGATACAATCATAACAAATGAAGTTGAATACACCATATGATAACCAAAAGTTGAGTTCATCACTTTCAGGTTTCTTGTTTCTTAAGATACCTTTTTTGATTCTTGACTGCAAGCACAAACCTAGCAGAATTGTTCCTTACCAAGTTGGACAACTTAAGTATTGTTTCCAGCTAGAGATAGGAGAACAAATTAAGGTCATGTTGCAGCTGAAGTGACACAATGATCATGTTTCTTTGAGTCCTCATCCAAAACTTCCTTGAGTTTGGTGGCATGAAATTTTGCAAAGGACAACATTTTGATAAGATACATGAGAAACGCATCAACTCTGTGTTGAAAATTTTAGGGGGCGTTTGGTTTGCTCCATTTTTATTTTCTAGAAAATCGCATTTTTTCGTTTTTTGAAAAATGATTTTATTTCATTCTCTAGTTTTTCAGAAAACGCTGTTTTTTTCTGGAAAATAAAACTGGAAAATACAAATCACACATGTTTTTCAGAAAATCGTATTTTCTATAGAAAATGAAAATAAAAAATAAACTGAAAAATACAAACCAAACGCACTTTCATTTTGTTCAAAAGTTGTGTTGAGTACATGGGAGTTCGTGTATCATAACTAGATCATTACAACCTGCAGCTTAATCCAAAGTCCATCGAACATTCATCTTGTTCCCAAAAGATTTGCTTATGCGTTTTCTCATTCAATCGCAGTCAAAGAGCCGATTCAGTTCGTGAACAAATTAGGGTTCTTCGAATCGGCAAAAGAACCGTTTTTGTTTGGAGGGAAAATTTTCACAAAAAGTTTTTAGAATTTTGTCCTGTACCTACAATTGGAGTTCTCCACTGATCGATTACGAACACCGACGGCGAGATCGCACATGGTGTACGCTACCATATGATGCTTGAAGATGCCAAGAATCGCCACCGTCCCCGGAATCCTCGTCGTGGTGGAGAAGGGCACCGACCCCAATATCACGTCTGCGTACAGCGCCGAGTCCCCGATGAGCTTCCCGGCCATCACGGACAGAGAGACGTTGGTCCTCACCGACCCCTCGGCCGCGACCTTACCTGGTGGAACGGCCGCCTCGCCGACGACTTGCCCCCGGTAGTAGAGCACGGCGTCGCCGGCGTCGTAGCGGAAGCTGGCGTGGTTGGGGTTGGAGGAGGCGATGTCAAGAGTGAGGGTGACGTTGAAGTCGACGGCTAGGTTGGGTACGTCAAGACCGACGGTTAGCCGGCTGAGATGCACGGAGTTTATGCGAGTGGCGGCGTGTCGGGGGCGGAAGACGGTGAGGCCGAGGACGAGGAGGAGGAGGGCGACACCGATGATCGCAGCGACGGTGAAGGCCACGCATCGGCGAGGCCGCCACCGTTCGCACCGTTCCTGCTTCGATTCCATTACTTTGAATGGAGCAGAGTGACAGGGCGACGAGGAGGGACGGGCCGTATAAAAGTTGACGCAACCGTCGAAGACGAGTGATCGCTCGCAATCAGTTACACCTTGTTTACCCGACTGCTTTCTGATTAGCAAATTCGGAGTGGGTCCCGTGGGCTCCGAGGATATATCCTTTGGCGTTTCCGGTTTTTCAATGTGGGTAGGATTGTGTATGTTGGCGAGAAAAAACTTTCAGATGTATATGTGGTAGGTTTTTTCTGTTGGGGATTGGTGAGCTGTCCGGTTACTGACAGGTGAAGGACTGAAGGTTGAATTTTACAATAAATGGGCCGCAATTCAAATTCATTCGGCCCAGCAAGATTGCGTTCAACTTTAATAAAGTGGGAATTTAACCCCCAAAAAAACACGCACTTAATTTGCTGAAATTAACGAAAAAAATATCATACTTTTATAATTACAGATTAATTTACCTAATCTTCTCATTCTATCCTTCCTACTAATTGTATATAATCTCTTATCTCTTCTCTCTCTTTTCTACTGGTTTTCACGTTATGATTATATTAGGTCTGGCATGGGAATACCAACCCAACATATAACATATGAGAAAATAAAAAAAATAAAAATAAAAAGACAATCTCTGTACCACGTACTACTAGAAAAGTTGAAATGTATAATGGATGATATATTTAGATTTCTTCAATATTAAGAAATTCACATGACCTGAAATGGTTATAATTTGATGTCTCTAAGTTAATCAGTGAGTTTTAATTAAAACTCATTGATGAACCTAAATAAATTCGATTGGACTCATTTCAAATCTTGTGAATTTTGAGGTCGCAAGGAATTCAACTGTGCACTTCATTGTTTATTTTGTTTTCTCCGGAATATTAAAATATTATTGAAAGAATCAACCCACGTTGGATCTGATATATTTGACTAATATATTTGACTCCTTACAACCTCAAACATCAACATGATTTGAAATTGGTCCAATTGGACCTGTTTAGGTCCATAAGTAAGTTTTGATCAAAATTCATTGATCAACCTAGAGATCTCGTATTGCAACAATTTTAGGTTTTGTAGGTTTTTGAAGTTGGAAGGAGTCCAAATATATCCTTTATTATTATTATTTGTTTACTTCCCTAGTAGTGGTCTAGAGATTTTGAAAAAATAAGGGGCGTTTGATATGCTTATTTTCTATTTTTATTTTCTGTAGAAAATGTGATTTTTTGGAAAACGTGTTTGGTTTGCATTTCCAGCCTTGTTTTCCAGAAAAAAAATATAGTATTTTCTGGAAAACTAGAGAATGAAATAAAGTCATTTTACAGAAAATGCAGTTTTATGAAAAATGAAAATAGAAAATGGAGCAAACTAAATGCCGTCTAAATTTCCTTAAATTTCTTTCTCTTTTCCTTTTCTTCTAATCCTGATATGCTTTCATATCATGATTACATTGGGCCAAGTATAGGGATATCACACATAGAAAAAAAAAAATAAAATAAATAAAAGGAGTTTTTTTTTCAAAATCTCTAGACCACTACTAGGAAGTCGAAAAAAAGTAATAGACATATTTTGATTCCTTATAACCTTAGAAATTCACGAGACCTTAAATAGTTACAATCTGAAATCTCTAAATTGATTAATAAGTTTTGATCAAAATTCACTAGCTAATGAACCTAAATAGATTTGATTGGACTTATTTCAAATCTTGTAAATTTTTGAGACTGAAAAAAGTCTAATAATATCCTCCATTACTTATTTCGATTTCTACGAGATATTAAATTATTATTGAAAGAATCCATTCACACGCGAGAATGAAAGTGTGATGCGTATTTCATTATTCAGAAAGTTTACGTACATTATTTGATAATTATTAAAGTGTCATATGTTTTTTTATTAATTCAAAAAGATACGTGGGTCTTTTAATAAATCTCCAGATTAATAAAGAATTACAACAACATTTATTTTTCAAGAAATAGAATCCGGATACTCTACTCTAAAATATAATTTGAATAGAAATAAAAACATAGTTGTTGTGCAATTGATGAACAATAATTTGAATAGAAAGTTTAAGTTAAAGATCAGCCTCCAAAAAAATGTTGCAGAAACAGTCGTACAACAAAACAGTGGGCACTCCGCCCTCTCCATGACCATACATCTCTTAATTTTGTTCTTATTTAACAGGCTCAATTAAAAAAAAATTGATTAACGAGAGTTTTTCAACTAACCTCGGGCGATCGGTTCGGCCACACTAAAATTTTCCACCGACCAAGGTAAATCAGAAAACGCTCGTAGTGGGTGGTCTAGAAACCCAACGTCCCAGGGTGCCAGGGTCTACCTCTATAGCGTTATTTTATGCGGTAATTAATCAACAGAGATCGATTGCCACCTCAATTAACGGACACTCTCTTCTCATTTAATCCCCATCTTCATTTTCTTAATTTGATTTAAGACGGATAATTAACCGTCACTGCGCTATCTCCGGCTGCCGGACGTCCGAGTCGTCGAGAGAATTATATCAATCGACTGGTTAATTAATTGATGCGCCAGTCGATCAATTAAACGTAGGGAGGCGGTTTCGGCAGGCCGACGACCTCGCCGCAGAGCAGTGCGTTGTCGGGGATGTTGGACTCGTCCCTCAGCGATCTCGCCGGAGACTGCACTGTGAAGTAGAGCTGCTGCCCCAAGTAGCGCCGCTCCCACAGCTCCGACCGCATCCCGGCGTTGTCGAAAGTCATCAGCACCGCTGACGACGATTTCTGGTACACTTGGATTGTGTGCCGGCTCACCGCGTCTAAGTTGTTGTAAGTCTGCCTGCTCTCCGGCGTCCACTTCCCGTGCCCCATCCTTTCCAAAAAAAGAAAAATGCAAATATATTAATGGAGGAGTTCAAGGAATAGAGTATTGGTTAAGAACAGAGTACCCGACGGGGAAGAAGGCGTAGCCGTCGATGTGGTAGGCTGCGTGGTCCTCTCCGGGTTCTGGAAAATCACCTCGACGAAGTTACGGAAGGTCATGTTTAGCACGTTGGGCGCGGTCTGGATCGGAGTGTTCGTCGCCGGCGGTTCGTCGCCGATGATGTCGTATTTGAACACCTTGTCGGCGACGCCGAAGTACTCTGCCAGCTTCAGCGGCGTGGCGGTGTCTTGGTGCGACACCGCGTTGAGGGCGTAGCGCCGCTTTCCGTCGACCTTCCCGGTGGAGCTGACGAGCTTGACGGTGCGCGTGATGTTGATGCTGCCGTAGTGGTAGGAGCCCTGCGGGTTGGGGCGAGCAGCGCTGTCCGTGAGATTCCACCGGAAGGAGCGCCACTGGTTGAACGACCAGGCCCACCCGATGGGCGCAGGCGGCACGTCTTTGGATGCCGGCGTGTTGGAGCCGTTATAGCGGATGAGTCCGGTGGCGGAGATGGTGTACTTGGTGAACCGCGAGGTGGCCGCGATGTAGTAGTCGCCGGGGGCTTGGTCAGCGGTGACGAGTACGGAGAGGCACTGGCCGACGTGAACGTCGAGGGAATGATAGTCGTTCTGCATCGTGTGAGACCCGTCCATCTCCACCAGCAGCATCGAGTGGGATTGGAACCGGAAGTTGAGGGTCACCTTCAGGCCCACGTTGCAGATGCGGTACCGGTACGTCTTGCCGGCTTCCATGAAGAAGAGCGGCGGCTCGTCGTTTCCGGAAGCGTCCTTGCCGGTGTGTCCGTTTATGAGGATGCCGGCAGGGCGGCCGATGCTGACGCCGGAGTCCAAGGTCTTCTCCAGGTCCTTGTGGCTCTTGGTGTACCAGTCGCCGATGAGGAGGGTGTAATCGTCAGCGGGAGCGTCGAAGGGGACGGGGATGAGCAGGCGGCTGTTGGCGCGTAGGCCGCCGAAGGCACCGCTGGCCTTTTGCATGCCGAGCGACGGGAAATACATGAAGCTACCAATTTGGTCCTTCACTGGAAATGGTAGGTGAAATTTTTGCCCGGTTGGATGGGGCAATTGGTGCCGGCGACGCCGTCTTGCCACGACCACTTCCGATGCTGCATCCCATTCCTGAACAGAAGGAAGAAAAGCAAAGGAACTAAGAAGAAGACGAAGAAGAAGAATAATGGATGACTCGCCGGAAAGAAAAAAAAAACAGAGGAATAGACCATGTGAAGAGGAGGGGCACGTCAAGCTGGTTGAAGACGCTGACGATGACGTTGTTGTTGGTGGTGGAGTTGATGTTGGGGCCGGGAAACTCGCCGTTGATGAGGATGACTTGTTGAGGGACGCCGAGGGGGGCGAGGGTGCCGTAGGTGACTATCCAGGTGAAGTAGATGTAAGGGTCCTCAGCGAGCACACCGCCGACGGGTAGAGACAAAAAGATCAGCAACAGCGAGATCGATTTTAAAAACATAATTTACCGCCTTCATTTAGATAATTACAATTATCTGTTTTCAGCTTTTATTTTTCAAGAAATAGATTTTCAAAGCTTAAAAGAAAAATAAAATAAATATTTATTATTACATTTTTAATATCATTCATCTTTAGGTGTAAAAAAAAAATACCATTTGTTTTTAAATTCTGAAAAATAAAAATTTAAAATAGATACTATGAATCCCGTAAACTAATTTTTATTCTTCTAATTTTTTATGATTTATATAAAATATTGATTTCGCACATAACTTGAAATTAATATTGTGTGGAATAAGCTTACTGAAAAATTATCGATACAATTTCTAAAACATTCCCCATAAAAGAACTAAAAATACAAATCAACAAAATTGCGAAAATCCAAGATCCTCGACGTAAACAAATGATACATACATCACAGGACCTTTCCGATCTGCGAAAATACTGCACAAGACACAGAATTCTGATGCTTTAGTTAAGTACCCAAGTTATATATCAGAAGCCAACATCAACATCGTCATGATGGTCAAACGGCATTTGTCCACTACTTAAATGTACCAAACACAACACTGTGCAAATATAGTGTAGAACTCTAGCACCAGTAACTTCAGGTTTATCTACATCATTTCTCCACAAGTTAGATGTCCATGCCGATCAAGAAATCCTCTTCCTCGTCTTCGATCATTTCGTTGACCCCAAAGTCTTCCGCTATGAGGTTGCTGCACATGAGATGCAAAAGTTCAAAACAGCAGCAAGTTGCATTGTATAACTTCGCTTAACAATCTGATTGCAAAGTATAACTGGCAAGGTAAATCAAGAAAACCACGTAAAATTTGTTTGTGAAAGAGTAGACTACCCACCTGACACAGCAACATCGGAAGCTGACGATGCATTTTAGCTTCCTGTTATAGAAAAAGAAGTTGAAGGACCATCTGCATTTTGTCAATAGCAAGTTAGTTACGCTAAATTTCACAATTAATTCAGGGAGTCATAAGGAAATTTACGTGGATCCTTTCTCCAAAAACGGGTTGCCGTCGAAGTCAGGGTTGTAGCTGTAGATTTCACACTCATTTAGTTTCACAACCTGCAATGAGAAAATGTTAGCCATGGCCGGGCTATGAAGCGAATTCCAACAAATGAATCATTTGTCACCTCATCAATGACATTTGTCATGCTATCAAAAAGAGAAGAACCTACATTTTCAGTAGCCCATTCCTGTGTCCACAAAATCAAGTGGAAACATAATCAGAACAAGATTTACAACTAAAGAAATGCAATCAATATTCTATATTTAACAAACAAATGTAGATCATAAAAAGTGAATCCCGAGATTTTTGCAAATTTAGTGCACTGGTGACCCAACGCTGGCATATTTACTGCCGTCAAAGTCACAACTAAAATCAAACGCTCAGATCACAATTTTGAACGGTCACCATAGCCATCACTGCCACAATCACTGACACTACCGCTCCATTCATCTCCACTGCTATTCTAGCCACCGGCCCACCCATCGACAAATATCCTACATCATCCAATTGTGATTACCCAACTGCTGGTGCTAGCATCACAAACCCACCATAAACTACTTTGTCGCCTTCACAACCTCCACCATTATCACCACCAGTATTGTTCAAGTACATCAAGACATCAGCTGCCACAATATTCAATAGCACTGCAAGCACCATCACTCTAGTATCATCGACTCAGCAACCACAATTACCATTTCGAACACAACAGCAGTAATTAAAACACTACATAACAACTCCTATAAAATTTTATGGGATGTCTCAGAGGAGACAACAACCCCAATAAATTGAAGACCATATTAATCTTGGGCCAATGATTGAGAAAATATAACAAATGATAATGATATGCAAACAAGAAATTAAAAAAAAAAATTCATCCATTATTCTTCCAAAAGAACTATATGCACAAGTTCAGTAAGAAACACTCACTTTTGCCACCACCACAACAATTTAGGAACATACAACCACTGCATCACAAAATTGTACCAAAAGAACAAATTTGAAAATTTCAGCCAGATAATAATAACATACAGAATGCAGAATGGATCATGAACAAGCTACATGGATTCAATTTGGGATTGTTAATTGCTATAAGCTTATATTAATGATTTAGGTTAATGATAATACTGCAGGGGGAAAACATATCATGTTCTAAAAAGATACTCTCATGCTACCATGGCCTGTAAAATACCATTCAGACAAGGCATGATACTAAGATACAAAGTTATTCTGGTATTAAGATATACATGAATGAAGAATTGTTGGGTGTCATATAAAAACCTTTAGAAACAAAAAATAGAAACATAATTCGCATAAATTGACAAGCAGAGGAACATACTCTAGCCGCTTCAAAGAGATAGTTATCAAATATTTGCCTGAAACTATCCCAGTCTTCCTCTCTGAAATACAGATGAGATCGCACTGCACTGCTAGGTTGACAAATTTACAGAGCAAAGTTAAATTTGATACACTCCCATGAACCCAAAATGCATTCAGCAAAATTAGGACCATGAGACTCCAAATGAAAAAATTTATATGCAACCACAAGTCTAGGGAAATGGAGAGACTTGAACTCTCAGCTCACAGAGCAACGGATTAAACCGTCTGTCAAACCACTTGACAACACTTCCAATTCTGGATAGAAAAGATTCTCAGCGGGTTGCCATGTTGCTTCCACTGGGGCAAGCTGACAGTGACATTACCCAAGATCCTTTCTTCCAGTTATGAAGTTAATGAAGTATGGCATAGAAATAGAAGTACCTGAAGTCATAATCAGGATAGATGTGGCTGAGTGTTAGAACTAGATATATAAGTGTTTTCCGACTGCATTTTCCAGAAAAATAAAATAAGATTGGAAAACTTCATAAGCTTGCTGGGCAAAATTTCTAACAAATATATTAATACCTTGATCTACTAGTCAAATATTCCACAGATGAAGGTGAATCATTATCAGAAGATTGCTCAAGATAATCAAGAATCTGACCCAGAAAAATAGAGAAGAATTAAACTCCCATATAGGAGACCTATAAACATCAATAAGGCACAATAGCTATTACCCCTATGTGAGACTAAAACAATATAATTTAACAAACTGAAATCAGCACAAAGGAAACACCAAAAATATCCCAAGTTAAATAACTAATATTTCTACAATAAGTTTTAGTCAAAATCTTCTACAAACTGCATAAATATGAATGATATGTGCAAATTATTACTGATCATGATATATAAATCGATTCAGAATATCTTTGGCAAAAAAAACATTGTATACTTGTACCTCTTGCTCTAAGCTAAAAGAAAGCTTTCTATCTGTCCCAGTTTGTTTACCTGAACAACCAAAAAGCAAAAAAGATGTGCAATTAAATTTTATCCATATCATATTAAAAATCACACAAGTCGCACTAAATCTTACATGAGAAGGCTTCAAGGTGCCCTTTGATGGTACTCTCTCCCAGGTTTAGATGATTTAAGAAAAGACTTATGCTGGGAATGCATCAAAGTTTAATGTGTCATCTGTTAGTGCAGATGCTTATAATCCCTACCACAAGCAGCATTTTAGAATCACCTGTCCAATGGAGTGTATTCCAGAAACTTCATCTTCCTGAACCTTACAAACAGGTCAAATGGCTTGGTCACAGAAACGAGGAAAAGGAGAAAAAATTCAATGAAAATCCTTTCTGCAATGAAGTGAGTGGAGATAAAATTAGCATTATAAAGGTTCCAATTTCATATTAGAGCAGAACAGAAAATAATAAGAAAGGACGACTACTATTGAGATGATCCAATGCACCTCATGGGCCAATGGATCCAAACAGGATGATGTAAGACTTAATTGAAAACCAAGAATAATTGCCATGTAGCTGTTGCCAAAAAACCAAGGTTAGGCACAAGTAGGAGACTAATGAAGACTAGTGGCAAATAAATTACACAGAAAAATTTCTCAAATTTAATGGGAATAAGAAACCTACATCACATGAAATATCAATAAAATCACAGACATACCACAAACTACCTCAGCATGAATAAGTAATATTCCTTCAAAGAAATGAAAATTAATGAGCAAAGTATCCTAATTCCTAGTTACTGAAATGGCAGTATAATTTTGTCTGCCCTCATGGCTGGGACCTCACAAGGAAACCAAGAAACACAAATGTAAACTTAAGTTACGTGACAATATCTATCTTCAATCATATGCACTATGGAAATCGTATCCCTCCCTCCACAAGTGAGAAGTGTTCAAATATGCAATATCTAAGTTTACAAGTAACCGATCTGTATTTTGTACAACCTCAAACAAATTAAGACGTTCGCACTAGCACCTTTTTCAGTCAATTGCAAAGGTATTCATTTGAATAGGAGGTTGCAATCCCAACTTGTCATTTATCTATTTTTTTTAAAAAAATGCACAACTTTCCCAGTAAACAAAAGGCAAAAATGATATCATATCACTTCTTGTCATATTCACCTCTTCCAAATTCCTAATACATGCTCTCTTTTAAAACTAACGAGAGATCATAAAAGAAGCATCATCAATATTTAGAAAAACCTGTTTTTTCTCGCATAGAAGGGGGGAAACGAAGGCAATGAGCATACAGGCAATAGTTAAGAAACCGAAAAAAGAAGCCCATTTAGAACATGGATCCGAGAAGATCCCACTATTCAGCACCATCTCCAACAAAAACAAAAACAAAAAAACAGTAAGATTGCAACCCTAGCTCGAGGTATGTTCCTACAGATACCGCAACAATCAAAAGATATCAAATTTTGAACCACAATAGAACAAAAAGACCCCGAGAAGAGAGAGAGAAATAATCAAGAAATACAAACCTCGAGACAGCAGAAAAGATCAAGATGAGATTGCTGCCGACGTGAGAAGATGAAAATGTGGAATTCGAGCACCCTTTATTTCATGCGTGTAGATAAGAATCGACGAAAATGGGGCTGGCTAGGAACTTAAGGATCGTGCGTGCGTTCACAAGGAGGCAACAGCACAAATAACGTATTATTTCTCCAACCTCATCCACATGGGTCTTATTTGATCCTGCACAAGCCAATCAAGGAAATGCTTGTCCTGTTTCCTGTTTTAGACGACGTAGAATCTTTGCTTCCAACCGCGCCACAAGGTGGACCGAGTTCGCGTGGAACGGACGAAAGAACAAACATATCAACCGTGCATGTCCAGACATCCGCGTGGTTGCACAACCAATGAAAACGCAAGCATGGAGGAGTTTATTTTTGAAGGCGTAACTATTTGTAGTACTGTAGTTAGTCAAAACAGCTGATACTTATCCTCCAGTAACGGCGGCTAAATGTTTGTTCGATCATTAATTACTTTCTTTATTAGAGTGTAAAATTTGATTCAAATCAAAATATAATTTTATTTAAAATTATTAACAATTTTGATTTCATACAATTTAATTTATTTTGCCCTTTTATAATTATCAATATATATAATATTTTATATTAACCTCTAAGGGGACTGCCACAAATGGAAAAATTTAGATTGAGCCACTGAACTGAAATACTTATGGACAAAAAAAAATCATAAGTTTGACTTGTTCAATAGAGTTTCAATGGTCTTACATGACGGCGCGGATCCTCTGTTCCCAAAATTTTTGGTCCCTCTCTGGTTCACATCTACAGTATAAAAGGCCCTATCATATGCGCAGCACGTGCACAAAGCGAAAGCCATCGCAGCGCTCGCGACATCGCCCTCTCTCTCTCTCTCTCTCTCTCGACATCGCCCTCTCTCTCTCGCGAAAACCTCACGCCCTCAGCCCGACACCGGACGCCCGACGCCTCCATCGCTGCCATCCTCCATCACCGCTCCACCTCCCCCTTGATCTCTCGACGACGATGGAGGATGGCGGTGATGGAGGCGTCGGGCGTCCGGCCTCCAGTGTCGGGTTGAGGGCGTGAGGTTTTCGCGCGAGAGAGAGAGGGTGATGTTGCGAGAGAGAGAGGGCGATGTCGCGAGCACTGCGGTAGCTTTCGCTTTGTGCACGTGCTGTGCACTTGATAGGGCCTTTTATACGGGCAGGGATCCTCTGGTCCCAAAATCTCTGGTCCATCCCTGGTCCACACTAAAATTGCGGCCGGATCGTGATTGCGATCCAACCGCAATTTGTTTCGATCCCCTCTAGGGTTCACCGTGCCCCTCAGGTTATAGTTTGGGTTCGGGCGGGTGGCCGAAGGCCACCCGACGGCCTAAACCCTAAATCCGAATTTAGGATTTAGGGTTTAGGATTTTAGATTTAGGGTTTAGGCCGTCGGGTGGCCTCCGTGTTAGTAGGAGCCCTAGAGCCAATTATGTGATGATTGACTAGGGGCATTTTGTATCATATTCTATTATTAATAAAGGCATAGTTGGTTATTATACTTACTTTGTATTCTGTGTCGAATGACTAAGTATAATAATGTCCTTGTGTAATAGGTTCTTATCTACATTATATCGATTGGTTGAATCGATAGTGAGATAATGTAGAGAACACTACACTAAATTATTCCTAGTCAAGCATCAATTATTCAGGGACAATATTGATGCATAGAGACTAGCATGTAGGTCAACTGATGACTTGAGCTCACAAGTCATGGATATGTGATATCAAGTTGACACATGGGTATACATTGGAGAATGTGTATTGAATGACCTGCCATGAGAAAGTTTCATAGATTGTCATATGAGTGTCATAGACTTTCTCATGTGACTATTGGTATGAATAGTCCTTAGACTTGAAGTCACTACGATTCTCTACATAAGGAGTTATGTACTTTGGTATCGTCAAACGTCACCCGTAACAGGGTGGACTATAAAGGCGATCGCTGGGTATGTAATGAATTATGCGGAGGGATGTGAGTCATGTAAATGGGATCTATCCCTCCCATATGACGGGAGTGATATCTGTGGGCCCCTTGATCGAGTAGGACTACTGAAACGCATGACCATGCTCAAATGAGTCAATATGAGATATTGAGTTCATTTGTTTGAGTGAGTCTACTCGGGGATCAAGAAACACAAGATTGATTGAGGATGACACGGTCTATGCCTCATTGATCAATCTAGATATCAAGGATAGAAGGACAAAGTCATACACTATCATAGTCACGGAGGTTTAGTTAGATCTCGACTTTTCTTATTACTTAGGTAGCAATGATGCATTGCTAGATGCCGCTCATTGCTTATGTGTCTAAAGTGTTTAGGCGCATTGCCAACGTTACGAGAACCTATTGGGTCACACACAAAGGACACAATGTTTCGGGAAAGTTGGTCGGCAGATCTGAGCCCGAGTTGGGAACTCGGGAGATTTGAGCCCGAGTTGGGAACTCGGGAGACCTGAGCCCGAGTTGGGAACTCAGGAGGTCAGTTCGGAGGACTCGAGTTGGGAACTCGAGAGAGATCGAGTCGGAGCTCGGCGGGCCGAGTCGGAGCTCGGGGGGCCGGGTCGGAACTCGGCAGACCGGGTCGGCACTCGGTAGACCGGGTCGGCACTCGGCAGACTGGGTTGGAGCTCGGCAGACTGGGTCGGGAGCTCGCCACTCGGGAGACTTGGTCTGGAGACCGAGTCGGAAGCCCGAGAGGCCCAGTCAGAATTGCATAAAGGAAAGAGAAAAATCTCTCTTCATTGGATGAAAAGATTCTTTTCTTGCATGGGAAAAGATGAAGAGCCACATTAAAAGATGTGCTCTTTATTGGGAAGCCCAAGAGACACAAACCTCTTCATATTCATAGGATGATTATAAAAGAGGGCTGTGACTTTGGATGAGGTCTTCTTCTGGCCTTAGCTTTTCCCCTTCCCTTCTTCTCTTCTTCCTCTCCTCCACTCGTGGCCGAAACCTTACTGTAAGGTTCTTGGTGTTTTCGAGCCACCTCAAGTTGCTAGCACAACTAAGGTAGTTCTCCCGAAGTTGAGAGATTGTGTCCGTGTGGATACGAATAGAGGCACGGACGTTTGAACGTGCAAGAGATCCGGCGCATCTTGGACGAGCGGGATGTTGGAAATAAGAAGGGAAAAATTGTTGGAAAATGAGAAGGGAAAAAAAACTCTGTAGAAGAAGGCAAACAAGATGGTAGACTACTCAAAATAATTTTTTTCACATTGAAAATCTCTTAGAAGCATTACATATTTATAGGCTTTATTGGATAAGTATTATCCCCAAATACATTGAATCTAGACCATATCTCATATATTTTATCTCCACTAACTATTATCTTATCAAAATAAATAATTAAATTTTCAACTCAATCATATCATCACCTCATTTTTATCCACAAATAAATAATTAAGTTTATTTTTCAACACCCCCTCTTAAACTTAATTTTGTGACTCCAAGTAAATTCCGCATTTTAATAAAATCTTCAAACTTCAGCGGCTTCGTAAAGATGTCAGCAACTTGATCTTTAGTTTTCACATAGACTAGCTCCACATCTTTGTTCTTCACATGTTCGCGAATAGAATGAAAGCAAACATCAATATGCTTGCTTCTTTGATGATATACTGGATTCTTCCCCAATGCAATTGCTGATTTGTTATCAATGCAAATTTGAGTTGCTTCATTTTGTTCAAATTTTATCTCCTTTAGCAAACTTCTTAGCCATATAGCATGACTAACACATGAGGATGCCGCAACGAACTCTGCTTCATAAGTGGAAAGAGTAACAATAGGTTGTTTTTTTGACATCCAAAATGTCGTATCTCCAACGAAAAATGCAAAGCCAGAAGTGCTTCTCCGGTCATCACAGTCTCCACCCCAATCACTATCCGAATATCCAATAAGATGTTACCATTATCTGCTCTTACATAAAGAGCATGCTCATAAGGGCATTGCATAAAGCCATTTTCTTTGAAGTATGCATCAATTCTTGAATTCCATGCTCTCGGTGCTTGCTTCAAGCCATAGAGAGCTTTTTTCAACTTCAACACCTTTCTTTCTTGCCCCCTCTTGATATAGCCAGCCGATTGTTCAACATAGACTTCTTCTTCTAGGTAGCCATTAAGAAACGTCGATTTGACATCAAGCTGAAATATTTTCCACTTTAGTTGAGCGGCTAAGGAGATTATCAACCTTATAGTTTCCATTCGGGCAACGGGAGCAAATACTTCTTCGTAGTCAATGCCGGCCTTTTGTTTGTAGCCTTTTGCCACAAGTCGCGCTTTGTACTTTTCTATTTCTCCTTGAGTATTTTTCTTCACTTTATAAACCCACTTCACACCAATGGGTTTGTGACCATCAGGCAAAGTAGTAAGATGCCAAGTTTCATTCTTTTCAATTGCCTTCATCTCTTCATCCATGGCTTTCTTCCATTTGCTATCTTTAATAGCTTCTTCAAAAGACACAATCTCTTCATTAGCATAAAGACAAATGAGATTAAGTGGAGTTGTCACCTCATATAATTCTCGAAGACTCCTTGTCTTTTGTGGAGGAGGATCTTCTTCATCCGAAGATGATGAAGAGGTAGGCAACGGTGGTGGAGTTGGTTCTCTCCTTCACTTGCTCTTCTTCTTGAATCATCACCATATTAGTGCTTCAATTCCAAGCGTCATCTTCTTGAAATTCAACATCTCTACTTATGATAATCCTTTTGTTCACTGGATTATAGAGTCTGTAAGCCTTCGATCTTGCATCATAGCCAATGAAAATGCAAGGTAAGCTTTTTTCATCAAGCTTCGTTCTTCGTTGATCCGGAATGTGTGCATAGGCAATACACCCGAAGATCTTCAAATGAGATACACAAGGCTTGTATCCGGTCCATGCTTCTTGAGGTGTAACTCCTTCTAGATTCCCTACAGGACATCTATTTAGCAAATAAACAGCACAGTTTACCGCTTCGACCCAAAGTTCTTTAGGCACTTCTTTCGTTTTTAGCATACTTCGAACCATGTCAAGAATAGTTCGGTTCTTCCTTTCAGCAACTCCATTTTGTTGAGGGGAGTAAGGTGCAGTTAAAGGCCTCCAGATGCCATGATTTTTGCAGAATTTTTCAAATTCTTTTGATGTGAATTCGCCACCACGATCTGACCGCATCGCCTTGATAGTATAGTCGGATTGATTTTCTACCAATCCTTTGAATTCCTTGAACTTCTCAAAAGGTTCATCTTTATTCATCAAAAGATAAACCCAGGTTTTCCTACTGAAATTAGGGGTGTCAAAAATCAACACGACCCGACGACCCAACCCGAATCGACCCGAAAAAAATCGGGTTCGGGTTGAAAATTTTCGAGTTCAGGTCGGGTTCGGGTTGGGGGGTTCGGGTTATAAAAATTTCGGGTTGGGTTCGGGTCGGGTCGGGTCGGGTTCGGGTTGACCCGAAATTTAATATTTTGTGGATTTTTTGGGGTTAAATCAAATTTTATTTTGAAAATTATGATATTTTTATGTATATTAATATCAATATAGTATGATCATGATGAAGTATTGAGATAAAAGTGAAGAATTATAGGGAAAATGGCGAAAAAAGACGTTTTGAATCGGTTTTTTCGGGTTATTCGGGTCGGATCGGGTTGCTCGGGTTGGTCGGGTTCGGGTTTGGGGGTTTCGAGTTGAAATCGGGTTCGGGTCGGGTTCGGGTTGGGAGTTAAAAAAAAAAATTTTTCCCAACCCGACCCGAACCCGACCCGACCCACCCGAATTGACACCCCTAACTGAAATCATCAATAAAGGTTAGGAAATACCGACGACCTCCAAGGGAGGTTGGAGTGATTGGCCCACATATATCTGTATGAATGAGTTCAAGAGGCTTCTTTGTTCGGTTGTGCGATTCATTTGGAAAGCTTGCTCTTGGGTGTTTGCTAAGAACACACCCTTCGCAAATATCCTCTTGAGCATCAATATGAGGAAGACCATTTACCATTCCTTTGTTTGAAAGAAGTTTTAGAGCTCTGAAGTTCACATGTCCGTACCTCATATGCCATACCCACGTACTGTTCTTCATGCATGCACTTAAGCACTTTGTAGTAATATGATTAATATCAAGAGAAAACATCATATTTTTAGACATAGAAATATGAGCAATAAGCTTGTTTTGTTTTCTCAACCGAAGACTACCATCCTTTAGTTGCATATCAAAACCTTTTTCAAGCAGTTGTCCAAGGCTAATAATATTTGTTTTCTATCGGGCACATAATAAACATCGGTGATATATGTGTGAGCTCCATCTTTAAGTTTGATGAGAATCTTACCAACGCCTCTTACTTGGATTTTGGAAGCGTCTCCAAATGAGACTTGTCCATTCACCCTTTCGTCCAATTCGGCAAACATATCTTTATGCCCGCACATATGATTGCTTGCCCCGGAGTCTAAATACCACAAATTTTTGTTTGTGAAATCTCCATCCTTCCTTGCTAGCAAAACCATATCATTGTCATAGCTTTCTTTTGATGCGTAATTAGCATTTCCTTGCACATTGTTAGAGCGGCATTCTATTGCATAATGTCCAAATTTGTTGCAAGTATAACATCTTACATTTCTTTTGTCATACCTTTGGCCTCTACCTTGATTGTTGTCATTGCTTCTTCCTGGGCCTCGAGCAAAGCCTCTGCCACGGCCTCTACCTCGGCCACGCCCACGGAAATCACCACGACCACCGCCGTTTTCTTGCGAACCTTCGGTCTTTGACTCTTCTTTCTGGTCAACAATCGTGAGCTTGGTTTGTAGAGCCTGCTCCAAAGGCTCTCTCCGTCTTCTTTGCATTCTTGCTTCATGAGCTTGTAGAGAGCTTAATAGTTCTTGTACCTTCATTTCTTTTACATCTTTTGATTCTTCTATGGCCGCAACTACATAATCGTACCTTG
Source organism: Boesenbergia rotunda (assembly GCA_024364735.1). NCBI lineage: Eukaryota > Viridiplantae > Streptophyta > Magnoliopsida > Zingiberales > Zingiberaceae > Boesenbergia > Boesenbergia rotunda. The sequence goes on from JAGFNQ010001097.1 coordinate 164,532, forward strand.
GCTCCAACAAACGTAGAATTTTCTCTACGACGCGACTATCTTCAATGTCATCGCCATTTCTTTTCAATTGGTTGACGATGACCAATACCCTTGTAAAATAGTCTGATATATTTTCAGACTCTTTCATCTCCAACGATTCAAATTCCCCTCTCAAGATTTGAAGGCGAATACTCTTTGCTCTTTCACCACCTTCGTATGCTACTTGTAGGATCTCCCATGCCTTTTTAGAAGTTGTAGCTTCGGCTACTTTCTCAAAAGTAGCTTCATCAAGAGCTTTATAGATAAAGAAAAGAGCTTTCTTATCTTTTCTTTTTTGTTCCGCCAATGTTGTCTTCTGTGCCTCCGTTTGGTCGACTCCTTCTTGAGGAGCTTTATACCCTCCTTCAACAATATCCCATAAGGCTTCGCTCTCAAGTAAGACACTCATTTGGATACTCCAATTACCATACTTCAAGTCAGCAAGACGAGGGATAGGAAGCATCGACATGGCTCTGATACCACTTTGTTGGAAATAAGAAGGGAAAAATTGTTGGAAAATGAGAAGAAAAAAAAAACTCTGTAGAAGAAGGCAAACAAGATGGTAGACTACTCAAAATAATTTTTTTCACATTGAAAATCTCTTAGAAGCATTACATATTTATAGGGTTTATTGGATAAGTATTATCCCCAAATACATTGAATCTAGACCATATCTCATATATTTTATCTCCACTAACTATTATCTTATCAAAATAAATAATTAAATTTTCAACTCAATCATATCATCACCTCATTTTTATCCACAAATAAATAATTAAGTTTATTTTTCAACACAGGATAACCGAAGGGCACGCTTCAAAGGTATAAACAGTAGATAAATCTATTAGATAGATAACTTTGTACGAGTTTTCTTTCGATGGATCGCTCGAGGGTCCTTGTTTCCGCCGCGTTTTTATTGTTTTGTGTCGGGAGAACTCAACACTCCGGCCACCCGCTCGAACCCAAACTATAACCTGAGGGGCACAGTGAACCCTAGAGGGGATCAAAACAAATTGCGGCCGGATCGCAATCACGATCCAGCACTAATTTTAGTGTGGACCAGGGATGGACCAGAGATTTTGGGACCAAAGGATCCCTCCCCTTTTATACTGTAGATGTGGACCAGAAAGGGATCAGAGATTTTGGGACCAGAGGATCCGCCCCCGTATATGGTCCGTCGACGAGTTATTATTGTATTTTTATGATTTATCTTCGAAGACCGGTAAAAAAAATTTTACCGTCTTATGGGTGGACAGCCTTCAAAATTTATTCGGCTTTTTTTTTAAAGGGCACCGATAGCTTTTCGAATTAACAAAAAGTATATATTATTTTTATATTTATAAAAATATACTGAATTATATATTTTTTTATTCTATTCTTTGGACAAAATTAATTTTTTTTTTCATATTTCTCTTCACTTTTCTCTCATTTCTTCTGATTTCCTTTTTTTTATTTGCATGCATATACAATTAGGGATTATGATACACACGATAAAAATGAATATCTTAATAAAAAATTTGACCATTAATTGGCGGCACGTTTGACGTCTGATCATCGATCGGACACCATCGGTAGCCTCCGGTCGCCATCCCGAAACAAACTATACCCTAGGGGACACAGTGAATCCGTCGGGAATCACTGCAATTGCGATCTCACATCATTCACCGTCGATATCGATGGGTCACCGTTGTCGGTGATCCCGATGGGTTTACCGTCTCCCAAAGTATAGTTTGATTTGGGATGACGTCCGAAGATCGTCGATGGTATCCGATCGACGATCGGACGTCGGACGTGCCGGCGATTAACGGTCAAATTTTTCACTGAGCATTCATTTTCACTATACGAATCATTTCCCTACAATTTAGATCCCATAATAATTAAAATTTAGTTAAATATCTTAACCAAGAGAATAACTGTGGGCTTGATATGTACCATATCATGCTCATGTTAGTTGATTCTTTTGATAATCTTTTAACAGCTCTAGAGAATTGAAATAAATAATTGACGACATTATTATACACCTTAAAACCTCATAAATCCACAGACCCTAAAATGTTTGCAATCTGAAGTCTCTAGATCGATCAGTGGGTTTCTTAGTGAGTTTTGATTGAAACCCACTGATAGACCTATATAAGTCCGATTAGAACAATTTTCGCGTCCTATAAATTTATGGGGTTGCTAGGAGTCTCATGATGTCGTCCATTACTTATTTCGGCTTCTCGAGAGCTGCTTAACATACTATCGAATAAATCATTTCATATCAAATCCACGTTGGGCCTGATATGGTGCATATCAGGCCCAACGTGGGGCTTGATATGGTTTATCAGGCCCAACCATATCAGACCAACGTGGGTTTGATATGAAATGATACATTCGATAATATTTTAACAGCTATCGACAAGCTGAAATAAGCAATGAACGACACCGTGAAACTCCTTGCAACCCTATAAATCCACAAGAGGCAAAAATGATTTCAATTAGACTTATATAGGTCCATTAGTGAGTTTCGATCAAAACTTATTGATCGATCTAGAGACATCGGATTACAACTATTTCAAGCCTGTGGATTTATAAGATTTTAAAGAGTCCAATGATATCGTCAATTGTTTATTTTGACTTCTCTTATCAAAAAATTAGCCAACTTGAGCTTGATATGGGTGCACAATATGTACATATCAGGGTCAATATGACCCTGATATGTACATATTAGGCCCACAATTTTTCTTTTACTAAGACACTTAGCTAAATTTTAAATATTATGGGGCCCACATTATGCATGCATACAAATAAAAAGAAGAGAAAGAAAAGAGAAGAGAGGAAAGAAAAGAAAAGAATAAGAAAAAGTTAGTTTTGTCAAAGGGTAGAATGAGAAAAAATATAATTGAGTGTACTCTTTGGTAAACATGAAAGTAATGTACGCCTTTTGGTCAATTCGAAAACCTATCTGCGCCCTTTGGTAAAAAAACAAAATTTATTGGATCGTTTAAGTTATAATTTTTTTTGGTGAAGTAAAAAAGTGATTTAATTTAGCGAGCATCCCTCGTCGTCAAATCCAGCGAGATGACAAGAGTGACGGGAGAACATTAATTTAATCCTCCAGAAAATAAATCTCGTGAAAATCGATTCGACTGTAATCAATTGATGTGACGATAGCAGGGTTGCAAAAATTATTTATTATTGTAAGCACTTGTTTCAAAAGATGATAATCTTCGTCCCAAGGTCCCCGCTAACCTACCTGCGATTAATATAAAGGAAATAAATCATGATGATTAAGCGGCAAGTGATAGGTGGAGTGACGAATTTTATCATAGGGTGTAGAGATTTATTCTTGCTAGCCACTGTGAATCGACCTCCATACCTTCTCGATGCACACTAAACCAATTACCAACTCAGTTAATCCCCGTGGTCAGGGGGTAAGCTCTTGTTTCAATATGACAAAAGGCGAAGCGCTTGCTCTCAGCGTCCCTATCAGCTCACCGCAGGACCAACACGAAGAAGATGAATCGCTGTAACTGGATGGGCTAGTGCGTGGTGAGGAAAGATTGCACAGGGTCCAGGGATTTATGCCCCGACAGTCCCAAGCCTCAAATCCATGACCTCATGTGACAAACTTCCATGCATTAACCACTCCAGCTAAGCTCGTGGGGGTCGTAAGCTCTTGTTTCAAGTTGGCAAAAGACGATTCTCTTACCTCCAACACCCCCGCCAATCCATTTTAGGGTCAACACAGAGGAGATAAATTACGGAGCTACTAATCTAGATAGTTACTAGTGCATAAGAAGAACAGACACCTGATTTCGCTACAATTTAACCCTAAATTTTATGGTGGCAACGCTAGAATCTATCCTATGGAGTCATAAACTCTTGTTTCAAAATCACAAATCCGTCTCAGGACCAACATGGAGGAGTGTAAGCTCTTGTTTCACGATGGCAACAAAGAGGTTTTAGGACTAACAGCAGAGTTATGACCGTCCACTAGTCGGACATAGATTGGAATAGCAAGCGTCGATCGACAGTGATCCAGTCCTCAATCTACCAAGAAAAACATGTCACGATAGAAGCCAACACATCAACAATGTGGGTTGGCCGAAGACTTGAAACTAGTTAGGATGATCGTCAAAAGCTTCCTGTGAGGAAAACCTAAAGAGGTTAGAAGCAAGGCCATAGGAGTCCCCCCCCCCCCCCCCCCCCCCCCCCCCCTCGCGCAGACACTCCGATGCTAAAGTCAGACAATCTCAAATGAGGAATAGAAGAAAAGGGGATTCTAGCATACCTGCATAATGGAGGAGAGACTTATATATATATATATAAATAAAATATAATAAATATATATATATATATGCACCTTTGGCGATCCTCCACCATCAAGGTATCACATCTACATGTAATAAAGAAATGACATTAAGGATAGACTGAGCAGGTCAGTGTTTAAGCCATTGGGTCACTGAGCAACTGCGTATTGGGCCTATAAACTCATCGAGCAGCTAATCTTGTCAGAGAAGCATGCCAGTTTTTAAGAAAGTGGCAGGGAAGTGATAGGATGATATATGTCATCCTTGTCTTAATCGAGATGACAAACATGATGATCTCTTGGAGACCCAATAAAGGAATCCCGAAGGGGGTGACCCAATTTGTCCCAATTGGATGGCTAGGTTAAGACCCAAGGGAGAGAGTTAATTAGGCTCCAACTGCGAAGTGGTCCATGAGAGGAGTGTGTCAGCTGATCAGCAGTCATGTATATGGAGGACTGTGTCGATCGACCATACAAGGTAGTAGGCCAAGAAGCTATATAAGGTTATTGGCCGATATACCGGATGGAATGTTAGCCGATCGACTGTATAGGGCTATGGGCCAAGCAGCCGAATGGGGTTGTTGGTCGATCGGCCGGATGGAGTCATTGGCGAATCAACTATATAGAGTCTTCTACGAACACTCTACTATCCTTGGAAATCCTATGATCACGTTTTCTACAGCAGGTCCACGTCAATCGTTTGACCAGGATTTATCCTACGTGGATGAGGACCCCAAAGCTCCCTCTATCACAAGCCTCCCTGTCAAGGCTGGTCGAAGGAAGCGTTGACCTGACTGACTAGATCTATACTCGGGCCCGAACCCGGGACGGGGCAAATGCTGACGTGGTTCTATTGCGCTCTCCCAACAATACACCCCATGCATTGTTTTAATGTGGAATGATGCGCGCATGCGGGGGTAATTACTGCTTGATTCTTTGATATCCAGTGTCATTAAGGCCGCACCACTATCGATTCCACATAGGCTGAGGCGTTATGTTGCCCCACTACTATGATTTGGTGCAGGCTATTTTGTAAGTATCCCAGGTGAGTTTTGATGTGGTCAATCGAGTCAAGTTAGGTCCTATTGTGTTTGATCTCTGTGTCTAAGTGTGCAGGAGCTTAAGAGCGCAGGAAGTCAAGCGGAAGACGCAGCGATCGAGAAGGAAAGCACGGAAAGGGAGCCGAAGGCTCGGATCACCCAAGGAACGTGGAGGTCTACGGAAGAGTACGTCGGTGGAGCGAGAAGGATGTGCGCGGCGTCCGTGGGATGAGAAGCCGAGGGAAAGCACGCTCGAGCAGAAGGTTGGAGGAGGGTTTGGGTGAGCCCAACTCTGGAAGGCCCGAGATCACCCAAGAAGATTCGTCGAAGACTGGTCAGCAAAGAGTTGACCAAAGTCAACTCGGGCGCTCGAGAAGTCAAGTTTCATCCAGAACTAGCCGTTCGCGACCGTTGTAAGGAGGATAACCCTGAGCCTGAGAAGTCAGGCGCCCCTATACACTCGAGCACCGTATAGGGCTACATCAACAACCAGATAAACTTCGCCGGGATATAAATAACCCTCAGAACTCAGTTACTTTATGCATTGGAATTGTACACGAATTCTTTTCTTATTTTCCTCTGTTCTTTGAGTTCTAACTCTGTAAAGAGGCTTCTCCGACCACAAGGAGATCATCTGGAGATTGTGTTGTTTCATTGTCTTGGATTAACAACCACGCTGGTTGCAACCAAGTAATTCTGTTATGCTTCTATCTTTTTGGTTATTTCATTTTCATGTTATTATTTTTCTTATAAACTAACTTTTATCTTTGTTAAGAAAAATAAAAGATTATTTTTATTTGTAGGGCAATTCACCCCCCCCCCCCCCCCAACCACACGATTATCGACAAGTATCAGAGTGAGGACTCTAGAAGGACTAACCACCAACTGAAACACATACAAAATGATTGGACCAGTTATCTACTCGCCAAAGTTCAAGGGGAAGTTCGCAATATGAAAAAAGTGAATGCAGGTATTTTTTTAAAACTGACTTTGATTTATTATTAATCATGAAAATTGTTTTTGAAGTTCCCAAAGACGCTAACGATAAAGACAAAGACGAAAGCCTATGAACAAAGAAGGAGCAAGCAGAGTTTGTGACAAATGGGAAAACAGAGTTTCATCTGCTAACCATTCTATTGGGGCAAAAACTCAACCATATCAGAACCTACAAATCAGAAAAAGAACTTTAAGAAAAGTTTCTGGAGCTTCACGAACAACTTCTGAAACAAAGTTGGCAAAACGAGATGTGCTCTGTAACCAACTCATCAACCTTCAAATAGAAAAGGAGAATCAGTTGCCCAGTTGCACGCTAAAATCAAAAGTTAATCATGGAACTTAAGAACCTCGGAGAAATGGACTTTCGTATAAAGGTATTAACGACACATAAAGGTATGCCATAAATTCCCGAGGACCCTAGACTGGACTTTCGTATGAGACGCATACTATATCTCTAAGGATCTTAAAGTAAATACCTTAGAACAATTATTTTTTTGACATTAAAACTTCATGGATCTTGGTGTGCAAGAAAGAATAAAATAGACAACATCGCCCTAAACACGAGGAAGATTCAGCACGAGAAGGAATCTTCAATTATTGAAGAAGACACTGTTGGAGATCTAGGATTCGGCTAGAGGGGGTGAATAGTCGATTCCCATTAATTGCAGTTCTTCCTACACTTTGTTAGTGTGTAACAGAATACAAAATAAACTAAACTAACAAAAGAAAATCAAACCGCAAACACACGTCGTTTTACGTGGTTCGGAGATGACGCTCCTACTCCACAGTTGTCCGTAAGGTGGGCGATCCCGATCCGTCGGTGGATGACTCCCCAAAAAACCTCCGGCTATGCTCAACTTCCTGTGGGTGGAGAAACCTCAACACAAACTCGCACAAGAACTATAGACCACAAGTAGACTACTAATAAGCTTTAACCAAGTTTATTTCGTCAGCTTGGGCCAAGCATCCCAAGTTTTCTTAAATAGAACTTGCATGTTGATCTGCCCGTTACTAGTCGATTGGTGTCAACCCTAGCCGACTGCTCCAGCCGAATTAGAACGTTACAGTCCAACGTTCGAATTCCAGTTGACACCAGTCGACTGTATAGAAAATCAGTCGACTATCTTTCTGTGCCCTCAACCAGTCGACTGAACTCATACCAGTCAATTGACCAAACCCTAAACCTAAGGTTTCCCTTCCTAAGTACATTTCACTCGCACTCGGACCCTCACGACTCACTTGACTCTTCATTTGCAGCCTTGACCTATTGCTTCAAGCCTTCTTCACTTTGGCTTTTGTTCCTTGGAGGCATATAAGCCCGCGGCTTGTATCCATTCCATACTTCGCGTATGCCTTTGGCTCTCATTCTTCTGATGCATACAAGCTCGTGGATCGTCCTCATGTCATCCTTCGCATATGCCTCAAAGTGTGCTTCCCTCGACTCATTGTTGTTGCCTTGTCTATGCTCTCTTGGATGCACCATCCTTCACCGGACCCGAAGCCATCAAGCTGAGTCTATATGTATCCTACAGAACCTGCAGACTTAAATAACATATCAAAAATAAGGGTGAACATAACTTAAACCCTTTTTCCAAACATCAAAAACACATGGTCACTCCGGACCATCGAGATTGCCTCAAAAATCTCCCTTTTTGATATTTGACAGTACATTTAAGTTAGGAAAAACAAATAGAAAATATAGATGTTAATAAATCTGGACTTATGTTGTCAAGGCTACACCTTGGACTTACACCGCCAATGCATATAAAAGCATGCATGAGACCTACTACAATGCTCCCCCTATACCTACACTCCCCATTGAGTTGGATTTTCATCAAGGGCATTTTAAAAACCTATCCCAAGGCTCCCCCTATACTTGGACTTACCTAGGGCTCTTTAAGAACCTATCACAAGGCTCCCCTTTGCCAATACATGAGCAACAAAGCTCCTCTTTCACCTAAGCTCCCCCTTTAGTTAGGATTTCTTTTAAAGGCGTGTTGGTTTCCCACTTAAACCTAACACTTTTCATCCTTTGTCATATATAAAAAAAACTCTAACAATATCTCAATTATTGGATTCTTTTACCCTTCAATGACAATTAACATTGTGTATTAACCCTCATAAGATTATACATATGTTTTATATTATTAGGATACTTTTCGACTGCCGAAAAATAGTTTTAGCATGTATCAGTCAACTGACACCCTGCTGCAATCGACTGATCCCGTCGAAAATCTTACAGTAGTTTTCTCACTCTAAAAAATATTGTTATCAGTCGACTGCTCTTTTGCACCAGTCGACTGACACCCTGAATTAGCTTATTTCTACATTCTGAACCCAATTTCAGAAATGCACCAAAATTTCACAGATCTCCAGAAATTCTCAAATTTTATGATTCGTGTCTACTTAAGAAAAATATATTTAAAAATGTATATATCTCAGATCCTATGACACAAAATCAAAAACTAACTAAATGGTTCAATTGAACCTTGACCCAAAGTCCTAGTTTTGGCCTCCTTTTGATGTATTTGCTCATACCAACCCACAATGCATACCTAACATTGGTTTATATGGTATATATACATCAACAACCAAATTTTCATGCAATATGACCCCAATATCATATTTCTTATATAAAACTCAAACCACATATGCCAAAACCCAAAGATTGAGACTCAAATCCGTTTCCAAATCCTTTGGCGCATTCCATGGTCTATCTAGACTCCCAAGAGATATTCTTCTAAGATCCATTGACCATGGGTCCCAAATTAGCTCTTTGAGTTCCTCCTAGAGCTCCTAGCCTTAGCCATCTCCTTAGGTGACTCATTCACAATTTCTAGGCTACATCGGTGTACCTCCGGTGATACTTGGCCTATAAATGTGACTTTCTTAACCTAAGACACCTTGTCCTTGGTTAATTTCTTCTTGGCCTTAAATGACACTCCCTTGCCTTTTTTGGACTTCTCCTTGTTATAGTCATATGACACTCTTACATATGACTTTTCTTTAGCATTGGAGGAACTATATCGGTATCCCAAACTTGATCTATTATTGTTGGGTTTGTGACTACCTAATACCATATCCAACCCTTTAGATCCAATAGTGAATTTATCTAGGGTTTTCTCCAACTTATCAAGCTTTGTCTTTAAAGTTTGATTTTCCCTTTCTAAGTTTCTAAACCTAGAATCAACATGTCCACTTTGGACATTCATAGACCTACCAATCTTTCTAGACATGTATCTCCCTTTATTGGGATTAATGCCTTAATCGTTAGGTTTAATGGTTTTAGATTTATCATGAATAATTTGCCTAGGGTTTTGATCTACAATGACCCTATTTCTACCATGATATTTGAAACCATAATTATGCATGGGTAAATAATGATAATTATTTCTAGCATTCATGGGAAAATTAAAATTTAAATTACTCTTCAAATTAGGGATTACCTCCCTTACCCTTGAAGTTTCCTCTTGATGTGAGTTTTTCCTTTTCTTCTTTTCCCATTTCTTTAAGTGCTTCAACTTCTTCATCTCTTCTCTCTTTGGGCACTTAGTGTGGTAGTGGTCTTTCTCCCCATATGTGAAGTATCGAATCTTCACCTTTTTCTCTCTACAACTCAAATTAGATTTTAAAGAAATTGAGTTGAGTTTGCGAGTTACCTTAGGGTTTGCCATGGCCCCCCCCCCCTACAATGATGTTCTCCTTCACGTCCTTAGAATTCTTCCTTGCACATTGGCTTCTATAGTACCCCCTTTTATTGCACTTGAAGCACAAAATATGCTCCTTGCTTTGGGAACTTGGGGCTTCGATCTTTGGTGCTGGTGGAGTCTTCCTAATTCTTTTCCGGTATCTATTTTTTCGGAGAAGTCAAGTTTCATCCAGAACTAGCCATTCACGGCTGTTACGATTAGGATAACCCTGAAGCTATGTGTCAAGTGCTCCTATGCACTTGGGCACTCGTATAGGGCCACGTTAGCAACCGGATAAACTTTAATAGGGCTATAAATAAATCCCAGAGCTCTTTGTCTGTCGAGGTTTACCCTAATTTGCCCATGTCTCTTCGTCTTGTTTCCTACTCCTCTCTCTTTGACAAATACTTGTCGCTCTCCGGTGCCCGTTGTAGCTTTCTTTCGAGCATAAGTCCTTTCCCTTCGTCTTCATTTTTTGGTTTGTGATTGTTGCTGATGCTAAGATCGACCATGGTGGAACAAGCTTCGATGAGGGTTCCTGGTCCATGGTACACAACAGTGGAGTCGAATATAAACAGAGATGAATTTCAGGCCATCAGAATAGAGTATGAAATCTCTGAGGATCATCTGATGCTTATCCCCAGTGCGATAGAGTGCCCCCATTTACCACCACCGGGATATATAACCATTTTCAAAGATCAAATCCTAGTGGGCCTATGATTTCCTATACATCCCTTCATTGTAGATATTTGTAAATACTTCTACATCCCCTTATCTCAATTAGCACCCAATGCCATTAAATATTTATGCGGGACGGTAGTAATATTTACCTTGTATCACATCCCTTTTATCTCTAGGATTTTTCACTTTTTGTATTATCCGAAGATGACATGAAATAGGAAATTTTTGTTGGGGTAATCGACCCAAGAATGATCAGGGAGATCATGGTTTTGATGTGTGTGACAATATGATTAAGGTTAGGGTGTTGTGTTGTTATTTGATATATGTGATTGAGTTTGCAGGACTTGGAGAATCACACATGGAGGACATATCCGAGGAACGAGAGCCGAGAGAGAGGACTCCAAGGGCAAGCCGGGAAGTGGACTTAAAAGGGCACACGTGAAGGGTGGCATGGAGGCAAGCCAAGGGAAGGCTTGTGAGTGCATCCGAGGGATGATAGCCGGTGGAAGAAGACTTCAAGGGGTAAGCCAAGGGAATATACTTGAAGGAACACGTGAAGGAGGGTCGTTGAAGTGAGGAAGAGTGCTTCTATAAGCTGGGCATTCGACTGGGGGAAAATCAGTCAACTGCCTGAACTTCCCGAGACATCAGTTGACTGCCCTTGGGGCAGTCAACTGGTAACCCTGAAAACTAGCCGTTGGAGTTAGTCGTTGGCTAGAAATTAAGGCTGGATCAGTCGACTGCCCCAGGGGCAGTCGACTGGTATCGGGTTGGATGACTTTAGGAGTTGTCCTTTACCCTATTTAAAGGGTGACTTTTTCGCACGTCAAAGGTATGGTTCTAGGGGGTACCAAAGTGCTGTTAGTGCAAAAATTCTCCTGCTCTTCCTCTCATTCTCAATTCCATTTTGTAAGAGGAAGAGGACAACCTTGTAAAGGTTTTTTCCACCTTAAAGGAGGCTTTTCATAGTGGAGAGTGTGCTCGCGCGTGGATCCTTAGATTAGTCACCTCTCGGAGGTGGATACCAAGTAAACTCTCGATGTTAGCATTGGTTTTCATATTTTTCATTATATTGTTTGTATTGTGTTAACCTTCTTGTAGAGAAAGTTCAAGAAAAATTGCTATTCACCCCCCCCCCCCCTCTAGTAAGCGCCACGATCTAACAAGTTGTAACGACCCTCTCTTACTAACATTGACCTTATAGGGCCATTACGTTGACTTTACTGCTGGGCCAAAACCAATCGAATTAAAAAAATAAATAAATTTAATTCTTGTTGGCTTTAGCAAGATTTGAACGCTAGACCTCTTATTGCAAGGCCCAAACACTAACCAGCAGCCCTACAACATGTTCTATTTTAAATTGGCACCAGTCGACTGATAACTTATCAATCGACTGATCTTTCTGTTTCCTCGACCAGTCGACTGATACCTGCATCAGTCGACTGATACGCCTGGAACTGCAGTTTTCAGGTTTCAGAAACACTGATCAATTGTACTTATACATCCCATTTCGACTACACAACAAATAGAAGACTCATAATCATATAAACCATCATAATTGGACTCAATCGTACTCCATTTAGCATGCGCATCAACTTCAAATCATGACAACTCAACTTAAAGTCTTTTGCGGAAATAAAACTACTAATATGACCCATAAATCATAAACTCAAGAAACTCATAACATTCTATTGTTTAGAGCTTGGAGCATTAACAACTTATCCCGAAGGATCTCATTCCACTGTCCCGCCACCACTAGCACCAACCATCCATCCTGTAGCCTCCTTGCTCTATATCTTTTTTTTACCTTTATCTACAATAAAAGGATGCAACTATAAGCAATTTGCTTAGTAAGTAGATACCTAACTCACAAAACATGCATGCGATATGAGCATGCTTATGCTTGCTTTGAAACATGCTTGTAACGGAAATACCATTCTTCAACATGAAAGATGCCCATGAATATTCTTGCATTAGAAAGAAACTTTGCTTGAAATGAATACTTGTTATGAAAAAACTTGAAACTTATCTTATACTTCATATATTTCAAAATAATAAACATTCTTTTTTGGGCCCAGCATAGTACCAATGCGCACATCCCTAATAGGTTTCGGGATAGCTAGCCACCGAACCCTAATAGAGCGTCTACTAGGCTCGCCTAGATCTTGTGGGTCTCAGCCCGGTACATGCCAAAAAGACCTCGGTCTTTCAAAGTAATATACTTAAACTTATACTCATGCTTGTATTTAAATGCCTAACTTAGCACTTAAAAAGGAAATGTTCCTAAAACTTATTTTAGGACACAACAAGACCTTGGTCTTGTTTTTTATCTCATTTCTTAGTCCTAGAACTCATTCTAGGGCTTAGTAAGACCTTGGTCCTACTTAGAACTTTTATCGAACACCTTACGTGCCGAAATCCCAAAACTTGTTTTGGGCAAATTAAGACCGTGGTCTTGATATACTAGGATCACATCATCAAAAAGCTTAGAATTTTGGTTAGAATCACACGAAACTACTTCTATTGCAGGTGAGTGATCTACTTACATCCTTGGGCTTCAAAACTTACTACCCGACGTAGAATCTTCTTCCTTGCGCGATCTTCCAACTCTTGGCCCTAGGAGAGAACTCTAGTTGCCCTTTGGTGAGAAACCCTAACCTCTCCTCTCTTGGTTTTCGCAGGGAAGAAGAAGGAGGCTTGGTTTTCTCTCCCTTCCATCCTATATATATTAAGTGGAAGTTGAAATATTACTCATAAAGGATGCTTACTATTACTTATCTAATATCGATTCCAAATTTTATTGAAATGATCACTAACTCGATTAGTAACTTGGAATTTATCCCAACCTGCGGGTCGCAAGTTCAATCCCTCACTCTGACCCTTTAAAAGAAAATTTTAGTTTCTTTTTGTTTATTTTTGGAAAAATTCTGAAAAATTTAGGTGTTACACAAGTGATATCAAAGCTGGTTCGCTTCGGGAGAACTCACCATCGACCAGAGTATCAAGAAATGGCATTTCAAGAGGGCTATAACATCGCAAGGCCACCGTTCTTCGACGGAAATGACTTCGCCTATTGGAAAGGTAGGATGAAGTACTATTTGATGAACGATATTGAAAATTAGATGAGTATTGTAGATGACTTCGATGCACCCATCAATGAAAGAGGAGAGTCACTACCAATGAGGACTTGGATAAAGGAAATCATGAAGAAGGCGCAAGAAAATGTGAAGGTCACCACAACGCTTCAATGTGGATTGTCAAAAGAACAACTCAACAAAGTCGGGTCTTTCAAGAGCGCAAAGGAACTTTGGGAGAAGCTTGTCGAACTCAATGAAGGATCAAATGAGTCGAGAAGAGCAAAGAAGGACCTCTTGGTTGCCCAACTACAATCGATCTCAATGAAGGCCAACGAGACGGTAAGTCAATTGCATGGAAGGGTCAAAGAAATAATCAACGAGCTCCATGTAATTGGTGAAAAGATTGAGAACCGAGATCTTGTGAGGTATGTTCTACAATCATTCCCTAGGACTACATTGTGGGCATCAATGGTCGATGCCTACAAAGTATCAAGGGATCTCTCTACGATAAAGTTAGATGATTTATTTTATGAATTTGAGTTACATGAGCATGCTAACATTTCTTCTAAAGAAAAAGGTGTAGTGTTTATTGTAGAAAAGGAAAAGAAAAAGAAAAAGAAGAAGGAGAAGAAGAAGAACATCTACTCCTCATCATCCAAGTCAGAGGAGTCTAGTGCCTCCATGGATAGTGACCAAGAATCCTACATGATAAAGAAAATGAGAAGAGCTTTCAAAAGTTTTTCTAACAAGTCTTATGGTAGGAAAGGGTCAAGAAGCAAGAGCAAAGGGAAGGACATTATTTTCTACAATTGCCATCAAAAGGGCTACATGAAGAATGAGTGCCCACAATTAAAGAAAAGAGAAGAAAAGAAGAAGGAGAAAAAGAAGAGTAAGAAGAGGAAGTCAAAAGAAAAAGGGGAAAGTGCCACAAACCTAAAAGCTACTTGGGATGATCCATCGTCTTCGAAGGAAGAAGAAGATCATGTGTCACACTTCACACTAATGGGAGTGGACAACTTGGAGTCATCCGAAGATGAGAGGAGTTCAAGTAGTAAAGATGAAAGTGAAGGCTCATCATCCGAATCTGATGTATCGATAAGTGAGATATATAGCTTACCCTCCTCTACTCTTGTCAAAATTATTACTAGTACAAATGATGATTTGGCTAAGGCTAGGAGAAAAGTTAAAGAATTGAAAAATGAAGTTTGCATACTCAAATTAGAATCCATGAAACTTAAGGATAATTTGCATATTTCCTCTACCATGTTAAATGATTCATGTTTGGAAAAAGAAAATAGGGACCTAAGGGAAAATGTATAAGACCTAACCAAGGCACTTAGGAAATTTCAAGTTGGCTTTAGCAACCTTGATATGATCATAAATAACCAAAGAGCCGTGTATAATAAAGCCGAGATAGGTTATAGGCCAAAAACCAAGGAGGTAGCATGTGTTTCACTTATGGGTAGAAAGGGTGCCTCTAGGAGACAAGGTGTTAAGGGAAATGCAAAGAAGGCTTGGGTACCAAAGAAATATTTAAATGATTCTTATGGAACTAACATTTGGGTACCAAAAGCTTATGTTTTCCATGTTGTATAGGTGAAGGTGAAGGAAGCCTCGAAAATGTGGATTGTAGATAGCGAGTGTTCAAGACATATGACCGGAATGTAAGCAAGTTCTCCACCATTAGCTATCTAAGGGAAGGAACCGTGTCTTTCGGAAATAGTGGGAAACTCAAAATAATTAGTAGGGACACCATTGAAGTATCTCCTACAATCACAATTCATAAAGTTCTTTTGATTAAGGATATGGAGTTTAATTTACTTAGTGTAAGTCAACTTTGTGATGCGGGATATAGGGTTGAGTTTCATGCTAGAAAGTGTTTAATTAGACAAAATGACTCCGAAAGTATTATGCTAGAAGGATATAGAGAAGCTAACCTTTATTATCTTAATCTTGCCTATGCTTCTAACAATTTTCCTAAGTGTCTCATATCTAAAGAAGAAGGATGGTTACGGCACCGACAACTTGGGCACATCAACATGAAGAATATTGCAAGAGTGACAAAGGAGGAGTTGGTAAAGAGGCTCCCCATGATCAAGTATGAAAAGACTAAGATGTGTGATGCATGCCAAGAGGGTAAACAATCTAAATCATTACACAAAGGTAAAACCTTAACTAGCACTACTTTACCGTTAGAATTATTGTATATAGACCTATTTGATTGTCATAGCACTCTCTCACTAGTAGGGAGTAAATATTGTTTGGTAATTGTAGATGATTTTTCTAGATTTACTTGGGTATTTTTCATGAAACATAAGGATGATACCTTAGAAATTTTCATAGGTTTTAGTAAGAGGGTTGAAAATGAGAGACACCTCAAAATCAGCCAAATTAGGAGTGACCGTGGTGGGGAGTTCGAAAATTCAAACTTCTCACACTTTTGTTTAGCTAATGGGTACAAGCATGAATTTTCATGCCCAAGAACCCCTCAGCAAAATGGTGTAGTAGAAAGGAGAAATAGAGCCTTACAAGAAACTGCTAGGACTATGCTTAATGCATATTCTCTACCTAGCTACTTTTGGGCCGAAGCGGTAAATACCGCGTGTTACATCCAAAATCGGATTTTAATTCATAGGTTTTTAGGAAAACCTCCATTTGAGTTGTGGAATGGGAGAATTTCACAAATTCATTACTTTAAGGTTTTTGGATGTAAGGACTACATTTTAAACACCAAGGATGATTTGAGGAAATTTGAATCTAAGGCAGATGAGGGGATCTTGGTAGGATATTCATCCACTAGTAGGGGATATAAAGTGTATAACAAAAGGACTAAGGTAATTGAGGAGTCATCCAATGTGGATTTTGATGAGTCTACAAACACTTACCCTAGGAAATCATCTATTGATAAGGACATAGAAAAAAGCCAACCTCTTGCCCAAGAAGTTCAAGACTTACATTTGGAGGACAATGATCAAGGGGGAGGGAGAAGTGCACTAGAGGATGAGCATCATGTAGCCAATGAACCCATAACCTCTAGGCCCTTAAGGCATCACCAAAATCACCCCATTGACCAAATAGTGAGTGATGTCACTCTAGGGGTAAGGACTAGGTCTTACTTTAGGAAACATAGTAGTCAAATTTCCTTGATTTCTCAATTAGAACCGAAATCTATTAATAAGGCATTAGGTGATGTGGATTGGGTCTTAGCAATGCAAGAGGAGTTGAATCAATTTGAAAGAAGTGAAGTATGGGAGTTGGTTCCTAGGCCCAATGATTGTACCATTGTCACCACAAGATGGGTCTTTAGGAACAAGTTAGATGACCAAGGAAAAATTACTAGAAACAAAGCTAGGTGGGTAACTAGGGGGTTTAATCAAGTAGAGGGTCTTGACT
This sequence comes from Boesenbergia rotunda, assembly GCA_024364735.1. NCBI lineage: Eukaryota > Viridiplantae > Streptophyta > Magnoliopsida > Zingiberales > Zingiberaceae > Boesenbergia > Boesenbergia rotunda. The sequence goes on from JAGFNQ010001097.1 coordinate 181,717, forward strand.
GTGATGAGACATATGCCCTCATAGCTAGATTAGAGTCTATTAGAATTTTATTAGCATATGTCGCTCACATGGGTTTCACACTTCACCAAATGGATGTGAAGTCGGTATTCTTTAATGGAAAAAAAATGATGAACCAGGAAGCAGACCAATTGAACATAGGGTGACCGGCCCGGCCCCACGGAAGTTTCCCACCGGTCACCAGGGTAAATCGGGAAGCGCTCGCGGTGGCCAATCTAGAAGCCCAGCGTCCCAGGGTTCGTGCCCCATTTGAAGGGAAAATTCCTGCAAAATGCGCCGTAGCTGGGGATCGAACCGTGGATGCCTGGATTAACGACTAGTGACCTTACCGCTGCACCATAGCCCCGGGGGCCGGTATTCCTTAATGGGGTTATTAAAGAAGAGGTCTATGTAGAACAACCACCTAGGTTTGATAACCCAAATTACCCTAGACATGTCTACAAACTAAGAAAAGCCTTGTATGGATTGAAACAAACTCCTCGGGCTTGGTATGAAAGACTTTCATCATTCTTAGTATCCAAGGGTTTTAGGAGAGGTATGATTAATCCAACTTTATTCCTAAAATCTAAGAATAAGGATATCTTTGTGGCCCAAGTCTATGTGGATGATATTATCTTTGGGTCAACAAATAGTGAATTTCTCCATGAGTTCATTAAATGTATGGATGAGTCTTGTGGGAGAATTGACTTTCTTTTTAGGCCTACAAGTTAAACAAACAAATGAAGTGACTCATGTGGATCAAACTAAATATGCTAGGGAAATCATTAAGAAATTTAGACTAGAAAATGCTAAGGTAGCATCTATCCCTATAGGAACAAATGTCAAAATGGATAATGATCTTGAGGGTAAAATAGTAGACTCAAAACAATATAGGAGCATGATTGGTAATTTATTGTACCTAACCGCTAGTAGACCCGATATATTATTTACGGTAGGTATGTGTGCAAGGTACCAATCATGTGCCAAAGAGTCTCATCTAGTGGTAGTCAAGAGAATCTTAAGATATATTAAAGGTACTCTTAATGTCGGGCTTTGGTATCCTAGAATTCCAAATGTTGAACTTTTTGGATACACCGATTCGGACTATGCGGATTATAAACTAGATAGGAAGAGTACTAGTGGAGGATGTCAATTTATTGGGTCATCTTTAGTTAGTTGGAGTAGTAGGCAACAACCATGTGTTACCCTATCAACAACGGAGGTTGAATATGTGGCAATGGGTGGTTGTGTGTCTCAACTACTTTGAATCATGCACACCTTAGCGGATTATGGGTTACATTACTCCAAGGTCAAGGTTTTGTGTGATAATGTAAGTACAATTAACTTGACTAAAAATCCGGTTCACCATTTTAGAACAAAACACATTGAAGTGAAACATCACTTCATTAGGGATCATGTGGCAAGGGGTGACATAGATTTGCACTATGTTGAGTCAAAGTCAAACCTTGCCGATATATTTACCAAGCCTCTTCCCGAAGCAGAGTTCACATCCTTAAGAAGGGGTCTTGGTATGTGTTTTGTAGAAGTATAGAATGGACCTTGGGGTAATACAATAGGAAGGTGGTGCTTGATTCATTATGATGATACAAATAATTCACGTGTGCTTATGACATAGTGTTGGGTCATGAGATGTATCAAATTATGAAAAATAGACCAACTATGGGAAAAATAAGTGTTTAATTAATGGACATCTTGCCTAAAGATCATGGTTGGACATTTTAAACATTTGAAAATCATTCTGTGTTTTATTTGTTTTACCATAAGCTTGGGACATGTATGATTGCAAAACTAGGTTGAAACTTTGATACAAAATTAGAGTTTTTCAAGAAATTTGAGCTTTTGTCAAAAAGTCAAACATGTTTGGACTTTTCATGAAATTATATTTTTTTTTCCCTGATAAAGTTTATAATATGAAACATGTTTGCAAATTTTTGTAATTTTTGTAATTTTTTGGAATTTTTGGGGAGTTTTTGAAATTCGGCTTAGAAACCTATAATTCAGACTGACAGAGTATCAGTCGACTGCTCCAGGGGCAGTCGACTGGCACGTCTAATTTCAGAATACTGAGAATTTTTCAGAAATGAAAAGTTCTCCCATTTGATGGTATTGGTTAATATTGCTTTGGGCAATCGTTTTGATGGTGTCAAAGGGGGAGAATTGGGGAGATTTAAGTTAGGTTTGTAACTTAACTCTTGATTTAATCTTGGTTTATGATTGAAAATGGGAGAAGGCATAGGTTAAGGGGGAGGTTACCTCTTGTTGTTGATATGTCTTGTATTTTCAATTACTGTTACTTGTTGTTGTTTTCCCTAACTTAAACATATTGCCACACATCAAAAAGGGAGAGATTGTTGGGGGAATCGACCCAAGAATGATCGGGGAGATCATGATTTTGATGTGTGTGTCAATATGGTTAAGGTTAGAGTGTTGTGTTGTTATTTGATATGTGTGATTGAGTTTGCAGGACTTGGAGAATCACACATGGAGGACATATCCGAGGGACGAGAGCCGAGGGAAGTGGACTTCAAAGGGCACACGTGAAGGGTGGCATAGAGGCAAGCCAAGGGAAGGCTTTGTGCGCATCCGAGGGACGATAGCCGGTAGAAGAAGACTTCAAGGGGCAAGCCAAGGGAGTATACTTGAAGGCACACGTGAAGGAGGGTCATTGAAGTGAGGAAGAGTGCTTGTATAAGCTGGGCAGTCAACTGGGAGAAAATCAGTCGACTGCCTGAACTTCCCGAGACATCAGCCGACTGCCCTTGGGGCAGTCGACTGGTAACCCCGAAAACTAGCCGTTGGAGTTAGTCGTTGGCTAGTAATTAAGGCTGGATCAGTCGACTGCCCCAGGGGCAGTCGGGCTGGATGACTTTAGGAGTTGCCCTTTACCCTATTTAAAGGGTGACTTTTTGGCACGTCAAAGGTACGGTTATAGGGGTACCAAAGTGTTGTTAGTGCAAAAATTCTCCTGCTCTTCCTCTCATTCTCAATTCCATTTTGTAAGAGGAAGAGGATAACCTTGTAAAGATTTTCTCCACCTTGAAGGAGGCTTTTCATAGTGGAGAGTGTGCTCGCGCGTAGATCCTTGGATTAGTCACCTCTCGGAGGTGGATACCAAGTAAACTCTCGGTGTTGGCATTGGTTTTCATATTTTTCATTATATTGTTTGTATTGTGCTAACCTTCTTGTAGAGAAAGTTCAAGAAAAATTGCTATTCACCCTCCCTTCTAGCAAGCGCCACGATCTAACAATTTTTATTTCCAAGCACGCCTGAAGTTGCCACTTTTCGAGGAAGCTTCATCTTCACTGAAGGGATGGAAGTACCACTATTGCTTTCTCCAGCCTTTTCTAGCTCCTGAATGGTAGCTCGGCTGGATTGAAGAATTATCTGGTCACCCCCTTATTGAGAAGAATTTTAAGAGTCACCCTATGTTTATTGACGCCTACTTAAAGTTAGCTGATCGGCTTTTTGATATCAATGTGTTGATTCACCATCCCTCATGGGCTGTCGTGCACCTCCTTCGATAAGTTCTTTAGTATTTTTTTTTTGTTTTTGAACTAAATGAGACTATCTACTTGTCTATGCAGTTGCAAGTATGATGAAGGCAAAACTTTATGAGGACTTAGGTCTCGATGATGCAGAGATCGAGACTAGGAGAGTGTTTGAGCTAGCAAAGAAGGAGTACACCCTAGAGGAATCTGTCGCTCTGACGGAATGGGGTACTGGAGCCCCACTTTAGGGTTTCAAAACACGCTTCGCCCTCCTATGAAGAAGAGGTTTGCCAAGCAGACAAAGTCCTCGGAAGCAGCAGGAGATGATGCGCCTCTTTAAGAGAGGCGTAAGAAAAAGAAGTTAGATGCACCATCAGTCGATCGACATAAGAGCGCGTCCCTGCTGACCGGACACACCTCGATCCCCATCAACATCGGGGTCATCTAAATCTAAAGAGCCGCCCTCGAAGTCATTGAAGAATCAGTGCCGACCTACCCCTCTGTCTTGGTGACTTCTACGGAGGAGGTAGTAATATTGGAGCCGAGGCTTCGTCATTTTCCCCATCCACACTTCATCCCATCCAACCCTCAAAGGGCAAGGAGGTGATGGGGGCATCGCCGACCAGCTCCTTAGAGGAGCCTCTGATTGGCAGGACAACTGCAGGGCCCATAGCAGCTCCTATAAAATGAATGAGTCCGATCGGCTAGAGGAGCATCGAATTAAACATCTCCGATCGGAGACATTCGTAATGGAGTTCGCCAGCCGAGCTAGAAATATGATCAAATACGACGTGCAGGGGGCCATTGAGCAATTGAAGGAGGCACAATATATTCCTGTGATCTACCATTTACTGTCGTAAAATTTAAAAGAATTTTAGAGGTGGTCCCAGATGCTATGTTTGACCACTTTCCATAAGTTTTAGTTTTGTTTATTTCCTGTATTGAGCTCGAGTGTGGGCTCTTGAATTGAAATATTGTATATATTTTCTATTTGATCGCAAGTTACCCCCTTTTGTGCTCAAGTTCTTCTGTTCTTTTTGTTTGTGTTATCCATGTGTTATGTCGCTTTAAAGCCTTAACTTCATACTTAGCCACAATTAAGTCTTCGCGAGAGTTAACACAGAAACCATTTCAAGATGTGTAGCTAGTCTCAGGCATAGGGTAAGGCTTTTAGGAGTAGGATTGCGATTAAAGTATTCTCGTTAAGAATGACGATCTGCTCTATAAAACGATAAGTTAGTTGTGTTAGACAATTGATTGTATATGGTGACCAAGTAACATAAAAGTTCTATGCCGCAAAGTAGGGCAATTGAGTAGACGTATGATTTATTTGTAAAGATCAAGATCTAGAAAGCCATGTGAAATAGCCAAGTAGGCGATGTGTTGGAGCGTGAGCGGATCACGTCCGATTAGCCACACTTGTCTTATAGCGCATCTAAGAAGATGAGAGTTTCTGACACCGAGCGAGCGATGTATTGGATCGTGAGCGAATCATGTCTGATCGGTCGTGCTCATTGGTTCACGGGAAAATTTGCTTATAACTCATCTAAGAAGATGAGAGTCTGGGACACCGAGCGGGCGATGTGTTGGATCATGAGCGAATCACGTCTGATCGGTCGCGCTTGTTGGTTCACAGGGAAACCCGCTTATAACTCATCTAAGAATATGAGAGACTGGTGTTGGTGCAATCTTCGTTAGGTTAGGGATGACCTACTTTGACTAGGCTCGGGTGAGCTTGAATTTCGATATTTGACAATGATGTTAGAACTGTGTATAAGTCCAGGTGGATCGGGAAGATCGCACGCTGACAAGGGAAAAGTCTAGTGGGACTAGGTGAAGTTCAGGTGGATCGGGGAGATCACACGCTGGCAAAGGAAAGGTTCTTGGATCGGTCAAAGGGTCGATCTGACACTTGGTAAGGAACCGTTGTTAGGTAAAGGAACCCTAGACTTGAGCTAAGCAAGTTAGGGTTGGGCAATCGATTGGGTGATTGATTGGGTTGTTGTCTCGTGAGAACAGAAAGGTTCTTAATCGATTGGGCAATTGATTAAGGTTGGATAATTGATTAAGGAGAGAGTGAATCGATTGGGTAATCGATTGGGAGAGTAGTGTCGCGAGAACAGAAAGGTTCTTAATCTATAAGGCAATTGATTAAGGTTAAGGAGGACCATAATCAATTGGGTAATTGATTAAGGAGAGAGTGAATCGAATGGGTAATCGATTGGGAAAGTTGTGTTGCGAGAATAGAAGTAGACTGAATCGATTGGCCAATCGATTCAACTTCCTCTTAATCGATTAGTCAATTGATTAAGGTGTACAGTAATCGATTAGGCAATCGATTACAGCAGTATTGCGCGAGAGCACAGAAAGGTGCTGAATTAATTCAACAATCGATTAAGATCTTCTTAATCGATTGACTAATCGATTAAGCTTCAAAAAATAGCCGTTGAACGGCTAAGTCTGACTTGCTAATCGATTGGGTGATCGATTAAGGGAACCCTAGGTCGCGGGTATATATGGTTTTCATGCTGGATTGAAGCGGCAACTCTTCGGCATTCCTCACACGCCCTTCTCTTCCTTCATCGTCATTTCAAGAGAAGTCTTGGAGCATAGTGCTGTTGTATTACTAAGGTTCTAAAGGTTCCCAAGCTAGAAGAAAGCAAGAAAAATAAAGAGAGCTCATTGTTATGAATCTTGTAAGATTTTCTTTGTATTTGCTTGTATTCTTGTTGTATCTTCATGAGAGCTTATACAGGGGTTTTTTTTACCTCCATGAAGGAGTCTTTCATAGTATTTAAGAGAGTGAGGGGAGCGGATCCTTGGATTAGTCACCTCAAGAAGGTGGATACCAAGTAAATCCTTGAGTGTTAGCATTGCTTGAAGTCTTCCGCAGTGACAAATCATCAACAAGCAAATTGTAGCTAATCACCCCTCTCTAGCTCGCCTACTGGTCATAAGATCTGGGACACCGAGTGGGATATGTGTTGGATCGTGAGTTGATCACGTCCGATCAGCTGTGCTCGTTGGTTCGCGAGGAAACCCGCTTAACTCATCTAAGAAGATGAGAGTCTGGGACACCGAGTGGGCGATGTGTTGAATCGTGAGTGGATCACATCTGATCACGCGCACTCGTTGGTTCACGAGGAAACCCGCTTATAACTCGTCTAAGAATATGAGAGTCTGCGACATCGAGCGGGCGATGTGTTGGATCGTAAATTGATCACGTTCGATTGGCCGCACTCGTTGGTTCACGGGGAAATCTGCTTATAACTCATCTAAGAAGATGAGAGTCTAGGACACCAAGCAGGTGATGTGTTGGATCGTGAGTGGATCACGTCCGATAGGTCGCGCTCATTGGTTCACAAGGAAATCCACTTATAAATCATCTAAGAAGATGAGAGTCTGGGACACCAAGCGGGCGATGTGTTGGATCGTGAGTGGATCATGTTTGATCGACCACGCTCGTTGGTTCATGGGAAAACTCATTTATAACCCATCTAAGAAGATGAGAGTCTAGGACACTTAGCGGTCGATGTGTTGGATCGTGAGCGGATCACGTCTGATCAGCCACTCTTGTTTGTTCATGGGGAAACCCACTTATAACGTATCTAAGAAGATAAGAGTCTGGTACACCGAGCGGGCGATGTGTTGGATCATGAGCGGATCACTTCTGATTAACACGCTCATTGATTTATAGGGAAACCCACTTATAACTCATCTAAGAAGATGAGAGTCTGGGACCAAGCCAAGTGGATGGTGTGGGAAGAGCCCGCTTTACAACTTAAAGGGTAGCATTGACAGCAGCTCTGAAGATATATACATTTATACATTTACATATCATTTCCCTCTCTGTACAACCAAAGATGTATGGTGCTCCAGTGCCGATCCAGGCATTTCCCCCTTGAGTCTTGTAAATAATATACACTAGAATCTAACTTTTGAACTACTGTATATGGTCCCTCCCATTGCGGTTCTAACTTACCTACATCTCCAATGGGCTTTATTCATTTCTACACAAGGTCGCTGATCTAGAAGGAGCGAGGAAGTACTCTCTTGTTATATTTTGTTGCATTCTTTGATGGTAGGAGACTAGCTGAGCGGCCGCCTTGTCTCGTATTTTGATGACCAAGTCAAGCTCCATGCATCTTCCATCATTATTGCCTTCTGAATCATAAAGTGGTGACGATCAGATTCACATCCTATCTCTACCGGCACCATTGCTTATTCTTCATACACCAACTGAAATATCGTGAATCCGATTCCTTCTCACGGAGTTGATCAGTAAGCCTATAAAACGCTAGGAAGTTCATCAACCTAACTCCTTCCAATATGATATAGCTTCACTTTAAGTTCTCTGATAATTTCTCTGTTGGTGACTTCAGTTTGTCCATTGCTTTGCGGATATGCTACAGAAGTGAATGCCCGCTTAATGTCATAAGATGAGCACCATTCTTAGAATTTTTTTCCCTGAAATTAGCATCCATTGTCAGAAACTAACTTGTTGGGAATGTCATATCTGTATAATATATTCTACCATAGGAATTTGATAGCTGTGCATTCTATAATGTGGGCAAGAGCTTCTGCTTCAACCTATTTTGAGAAAAATCTACGGCAACTAATAAGAACTTCTTCTGTGCAGGAGCTAAGGGAAAAGGGCTTACGATATCCATTCTCCATTGATCAAAAGGACAAGAGATGGTAGAAGTCCGAAGCCACTCAACTGACTGATGTGAAAAGTTCTGATGTTTTTGACAAGAGAGGCTTGTTGTCACCAGCCGATCGACATCCCTTTGAAGAGTGGGCCAAAAGTATATAGCCAATAAAACCTTGCGAGCAATGCCCCGAGCCTCGGCATGGCTACCATAGGAATCTTCATGAATTTCCCTAAGGACATAATCAGTATCCTCATGGCCTAAGCATTTGCGTAGAGGGCGAGAAAAAGCTCACTTGTAGAGTTGATCACCGACCAAAGTAAATTGAGCAACCCTCCTTTTGAATAATGGAACCTGCTTAGGATCACTTGTTACAATGCCTTGCTACAAAAATACATTAAAGGGAGTGCCCCACTCTTATTGTAAATCTAGCTCTGCTTGCTATTAAATACAGAATATCATCAAAGTTTGCACTATCGGACGAGGGAGCACCCAGGAGTCAGATAGGGCTGTTGGCTAATCAGCCGGATGGAATCGTCGGCCGATCGGCTGTATAGGATTATGACCCAATCAATCGAATGGGACTGTTGGCCGATCGGTCGGAGGGAGTCGTTGGTCGATCGACTGTATAGAGTCTTCTACGAACACTCTATTGTCCTTGAAAATCCTATGACCACATATCCTATAGTAGGTTCGCGTCAGTCGTTTGATTAAGACTTATCGTATGTGGATAAGGGCTCAAGAACTCCCGGTATCAGAGGTTTTTTTTTTTTTTTTTTTTTTTTTTTTTTTTTTTTTTTTTTTTTTTTTTTTTTTTTTTTTTTTTTTTTTTTTTTTTTTTTTTTTATCGACGGATTGAATAAGTAGTGATTTGTGATCCAACCTTGTATTTCAGATCTGCAATGAGATCATTTGAAGCGGCCAGGGACGGCAAGCAACTGAGAGGACGATTGATAAGCAGTGATTGCTCTACTCGTAACGCAATGAGTCGGAAGAACGCGGCAGCGATCGTTCTCGAGGGAGGGTGAGACGAGTGCAACCGATTGAAGAGAAGAAGGTAAGCGGAACAACGAAACAATAAGCGAGACCTGGAGGATCGTTTCCGGTCGGCTTTGGAAAATTTTGTCCTCTCATCGAGAAAATTTCGTTTTACCCCCATCTTTTATTGTTTTTTCAACACCAGAGTCATTTGACTCATATTTTTATATTATTAAGTCACAGCGTGAATGACACAAGCAATCATGAGTCAAAAGAACCCTGCTCGCAAACTGACCTCTAGCAAAGCAATTGGGTACCCGTACGACAACCAACAACCTACTAAGTTTAAACCATGCGAGTCAGTATTACAGAACTTGATACACTTTGCAGATAACTACTTGGTACTACAGCCTTCATCATTATCACGGTATAAAACGATGAATATCTCTCTTATAGCGAGGCCTCCGGTTCTCTCAATCAGCGGGTGCTAATTTAATTCGAGCAACCTCAGCTTTTAACTGTTTAAGTAATATCTCTGAACCGGGAAATAAATAATTTAGAACCTAAAATTGGCCACCTTCGAAGGTCTGGCCGAACTGCCAACTCGCCGGCGCGACGTTGTAGCTGGTGAGGGTCCGGCCATCGCCAGTGGTGACCTGGAAGGATAGGCTCTGGCCGTCGAGGAAGGAATTGCTCTGCCAGTTCTGTCCCCAGTTGCGCGACATCGCCTGCCACCCGCCCTTGGACCCCTTGATCGACACCGAGTGCACGTCGCCGGCGCCGCCCACGTTGCTGACCAGCACCAAGTTGAAGTAGGAGTGGCCGTTGATGGCGAAGCGGATGCCGCCCTTCTTGACGCACGCCACCCGGCGGAAGGAGACGGGGACGATGCCGGCGCGGTACTGCGCGATCTGGAGGAAAGCGGGCTGGGCGAGGTCGAAGTGCTGCCGCGGGGGGTTGCACCAGCCGCCGTTGTCGTTGGGGAGGGCGGAGTTGGGCGGGCAGAAGTTGGTGGCGGTGACGACGATGGAGCCCGGCAGGCACGACTGCGGGTCGTCCGCGCAACGCAACTCGTAGCACGATCCGCAGCTCAGCCCGCCATTGAACAGCGCCGTGCTTAGCGCCGCCGTGTTCGTGCCGTATCCCTGGCTGTACAGATTCCCGTACCCACAAGCACCTCCTGTATTTATTTCAGTCATTTCATTAATGAGCCATCAACCACAACCTCCGCTATACTTGGCCGGATTAATTAATCACGTACCCATTGTGCCGGAAGCGTCGCCGCCGCCGTAGAAAGTGGCATGGGCGTTCTCCCACCCGGAGGAGGAATATCCGAAAGCTCCTGAAAGCAGGAAGCTGAAGGAAGGCATGAACAAAAGCAGAGCATTGCTGATCAGGGAGAACTTAGTCGCCATTGATGATGTATTAAAAGGGAACAGAGATCCAATGAAGAAACAGAGCAGAGGAAAGGAGATCGATGCTTGAGAATTAAAGAGCGGGGGATGGACGACTACTTATAGTAGTAGCCCGCGAGCCTATTCCATCACCATTTCCTCAAGAAGTGGCCGGCATTGGTTTTGTCTAATTAACTCTTCTATGAAAAAAGAGAGACAAGTTGGTTGAGGAAATCGATTGCATGCATGTCGACGATCGTCGTCCAAATCAGGAGCACATGGGATTGTTTGTACTTTGTACTAACTGCACGACGTTGTTTCAATAAACAAATACTTTAGTTTATTTTGTTAATTTCAATCAGTGGTCTGGTCCCTGAATTCGTGGTCACTTTGTCTACACGTTAGGTTTGGAGATGCTTTGTAATTAACCTACTTTGATACGGAGGATAAACTTGGCCGGACATGAACTGTTCCTGACGGTGCCAAACAACGGCAACACTATTCACGGTCGCAGTAAGGCCCTGTTCCAAACTGTACGCAGTAAATCAAGCCATAGATCTCTCCACTCATTGCGTAACTAAACTCGATTAAGACAGACTGAAACTAGAAGAGCTAGGGTGCTAGTTACACCTAAAAGGTGGGTGGCCAATCAATTAAGTACAGTACGTTTATGATCACTTTAAAATTAATGTTTGTCATTTGCGTCTTTGTATTTATGTTGCGACAGGCTTCTAATCATTTTTGTGTCCTATGCCCAATTACCTAATTAATCTCTACACCATGTGCATGGTTGCTATATGTTTACAAATAAATAAAATCCTTCAATTCGTGCATGCTTTTCTACTTTTTTTACTGTTTCTTAAAGCGCATGGAGGATTTTTTTAACTTAATAATTTTACTATGCGCCTAAGTTATGCCTTGCAAATGGTCCACGAGAAACGTGAGATTAAATCCTTAGGAATTTAATCTGTTGGCATTAGAGATCAAACATAAAAAAATTGCTGTGAATCGGGAAGACAAAGGCCTTTCCTGTTGATGTTTTGTGATGAACACAAATAGAGTAAGGTTGCAAAACATGGACATTGATTATTAATTTAATGGTTAGGGACAAGGATCATATGGTTTTCCTTCCTCTATGGGGGCACCTCAAATTCAGTGAATGGGAAAGGTTTCAATGAGTTTCGGACATGGCAAGTGTTTGGGGACCAAGTACATGTGACTAGGATATTGGCTCTGTGTTGCACTAGGAAATTGATTTAAATGAGTCCACAAAAGGTGATTCGTTCATCCCTAACACTTCTCTATGCCATTACCAAGATAGTTGGAAGGGAAGCGCCTCTTTAGATTGGAGATATTGTATTTCCAAGTGGATTATGCTCCGGGATTCGACTTCTATTTTCATGTGGTAATTTAGCATTATCGGAGTACCAACTTGGCTACCCGTGGGGGACGAGTCCATGCCTACATGCCCCATGTGGGTGGGTGTTCGAAGAGATAATGATGTAGCAAAATGATTGGAGAGGGGCTACCACACCGATATTGTGGCTGATTTGGCACCCTTTAATCCTTGTGGCTAGAAGGGCTTGTGCAATTAATATGCTTGGACTTTACCTTTTGATCTTGAATGGTCAGTACTTTGGTTGAGCGAGGACATAACAGATCTAGAATTGTAGCTTGGGAAAAATGAGAGGGTTACCTATCTTGTCGTGTCCAAGGTTAAAAATTTCAAAGGAGTTGTCATACTGATGAAGAAAGGTACTTAAAAATGTTTGGTGTTGAAGCGTATGGCCTAGGCTTGAAATTTGTTACCAATGCAAACTTGAATAGTGACGTGCCAACAATCACCATGCGAATCACATTACTTTGAACAAATTGTGCAGACTCATTTCATTAGTATTCTACCTCAAATGTCTCCAGTCTGTTCTGGTTGATAGTTCAAGGCAGGACTTGGATAGTTGAAAAAGGAAGATTGGCAATTCAAGCATGTGGTTGGGATGACCCACACTGCAGTTGGAACTCGTAGCCCAACAAAGCATGTGCTGATATTGCACACTTGATTAGGACAATTGCTACCCCTAAGCTATGGTGCAACAGAAAGATGAGTAGTTATCATTCCAGGTATCTACGATTCGATCTTCAACTGTGACATATTTTACATGATTTTTTCTCTAAATGGGATGCGAACCCTGAGACCCTGGGTTTCTGAATCACCCAACCACCACGAGTACTTCCCGATTTATCCTAGCAATCAGTGGGAAACTTTCGTAGGGTCGGGCCTGTCGTCCGAGGTTTGATGTTACCCAACTTCATTGATCGTTGAAGCAAAAAATAATGCCCCCAGGACTATGGTGCAGCGGAAGGGTCACTAGTTGTTATCCCAATCATCCATAGTTCGATCCTCAGCTACGGCGTATTTTGCAAGAATTTTTCCTCCAAATGGGACGCGAACCCTAGGACGTTGGACTTCTGGACTGTCCACTGCGATGACTTCCCGATTTACTCTGGTAAACGGTGGGAAACTTCCTTGGGGCTTGCCCGATCGCCCGAGGTTTGACATTACCCAACCTAGTTAATCATTTTTTTGAAGCAAAAAATAAGTTTACGGAGCATGGTTGAATTGATTATTGTGGGTGATCCTGTCCTCGAGATAAAAAGAACAGTGTGCCACCAATGCGAACCAACACGGTAACAATGTGGACTCGTCGAAGACTTGAAGCTACGCCGGAATGATCACTAGAATAATCCTGAGAAATCTTGACAAAGAAGTCAAAGAAGAAGTCGACAGCAAGGCCGGGAGGGGGGGGGGTCCTGACGTAGGCACTCCGACGTTCAAGTCAAACAAAGGGAAGTGGAATGATAGAAGAAAAAATGAGAGCTTTAACATAGCTACATCGTGGAGGAGGAACCTATTGTAACAAAGATGTTATATCAATTATTTGCCTATAAGTGATTAGGTTAGCGATAATCTGAGCAGATCAGTATTTAGGCAATTAGGCCACTGAGCAGTTACGTAAACTCACTGAGCAGTTGATCTTGTTAGGGAAGCATGCCAATTTTTAAGGAAGTAGTAGGGTAATGTCATCCTTGTCTTAATCGAGGTGGTGGGTAACGACCCTCCATGGCGCTTACCTAGAGGCCTGATAGAGAAACCCCGAAGGAGGAGGGCCAGTCTGGCCCAATAGGATAGCCAAGTTGAGATCCATGGGAGATGGTTGATTAAACTCTGACTCAAGTATCTAAAGTGGTCCAGGGAGAGGAGCATGTCAGCTGTTCGACCGTATATAGATGGTGAATCCTGTCGATTGGGAATGTTTCGGTATATGTAGGGCTATTGAAGTCAATGCCCTGGTCAAGTAGTCCGTCAATCAACCATTAGGTGCAATATGCCGATCGACCATAGGGAGTGACATGCCGCCATATGGAGTGACATGTTGATCGGCCATATGGAGTGACATGTCGATCGACCGTAGGGAATGGCATGCTGCTAAGCCAAATGGAGTGGCATGCTGATCGACCATGTGGAGTGACATGCCGATCAACTGTAGGGAATGGCACACTAATCGGCCAAATGGAGTGACATGCCGATCGGCAATATGGACAGTCTGTCGATCTGCGAGGATCCTAATGACTTCAGTCTGCTTTATTGTCTGTCCGGCTAATCTAGTCTATTCCGTGTTGTGAATATCTGACTGTTCCTAAGACCCCTACTACCACATGCCTTCAAGTTCGTCCACATCAGCTGTTTGACCAGGACTTATCCTACGTGGTTGAGGAATCCAAAACTCCCCCGTATCACAAGCCTCCTCATCAGGTCTAGTCAAAGGAAGTGTTGACCTGATTGACTAGACCCATACTGGGCCCGAAGCTCTTACTGGGCAAATGCTGACGTGGCCACGCTGTATGCTCTCCTCAGTGCTCTCCAAGCGCTGTTTCATACGGAATGACATGTTCGTGTAGGGTAATTAATGCTTGATTTTTTGACATCTCATTCCATTAAGACCACGCCACTCTCTCCGCCACCTGTCAATCCCACACAGGTTGAAGCATTCTATTGCCTTACTACCATGATTTGGCATAGGCTTTTTGGCAGAGCAAAATTCGAAGTGATTGTGGTTGATTGCACTTCAATGGTCAAGATCTCATCCCGCCTATTGTGTCGTTTCTGATCCGATGGCTTAGAAAAAGAAGTGGGGGTATACTACCCCTTTTCGTCGAGTTAACCTAATTTATGCACGTTTGTTGTCATGTCATCTACTCTTCCCCCTCCAATGAATATCTTGTGCTCTCCAATGCCTGTTCTCTATTTCCATTTGAGCATAAGTCATTTTTTTTCTCTCTTTACTGGTGCATTGTTGTCGTTGATATCGAAAATGGTTGAACAAGCTTCGATGAGGATTCCCGACCTGAGGTACACAACCATGGAATTTGACATAAACGGGGACGAGTTTCAGGCCATCAGGATGGAATATAAGATCCCTAATGACCCTCTGATGCTTATTCCAAGTGCTATAGAGCGTCCCCATCTACCTCCGCCAAGATTTTTAACCATATTCAAAGATTATCCTAGCGGGCTTGCGATTCCCCATACACCCCTTCATTGTAGATACCTGTAGATATTTTCACATCCCTTTATCCCAACTAGCACCTGTTGTTAGGTATTATGCAGGGCAGTCATAGTCTTTACTTTGTATGAAATCATTTTGAACCCTAAGATCTTTTAATTTTTCTATTACCTGAAAAGGCATGAAGTAGGGAGTTTTACTTTCAAGTCTACTTGAAGTTGACACTTTTTGCGGAGGCTCCCTCTACATTGAAAGGATGGAATTATAATTACTTTTTCCTCCAACCTTTATGAGCCCCTGAGTGGTCGCTCGACTAGATCGAGGAACTATCAGGTCACCCGCTCATTGAGAAGAATTTTAAGAGGGACCTTTTGTTTATCAATGTCTACGCAAAGTTAGCCGATCGACATTTTGATATCAACCTGCTGATTCATCATGGCTTCCTATTCACCTTCGGGTTGAGTTCCATTCCTCACGGGTTGTCGTGCGACACTTTCGATAAGATTCTTAGTATGTTATTTTGTTTATTGAACTAATTGAGACAATCTACTTGTTCGTGCACTTGACAGTATGATGAAAGCAAAATTTTGCGATGATCTAAGCCTTGACGACGTGGAGATCAAGACTAGAGGAGCATCTGAGCTGGCAAAAAGAGATTATACGCTCGAGGAGTCAGTTTCTCGGACGGAGGCGGGCAATGAATCCCTTGTTTCAAGGACCCAGACCATGCTGCCTCCTCCTAAGAAGAGGCCTATCAAGCAGACGAAGTTCACAGAGGCAGCGAGAGATGATGTGCATCTCTAAGAGAGGCACAAGAAGAAAAAAAATTAGATGTGTCGTCAGTCAAGTGGCACAAGAGCTCGTCCCATAGACCGGACACTCCTAGGCCCCCTTCAACGTTGGGGTAGTCTAAGGCACACGACCAGAGTCGTTGAAGACCCACCGCCCACCCATTCCTTCTGATCGGATGACCCCCGCGGAGGAAGTCATAATATTGGAGGCAAGGGCTCCATCACCTTCCACAACTACACCCTAGCCTAGCCAGCAGTCGAAGGGCAAGGAGGTGATGAGGGCTTCGCCGACCGGCTTGGCAGAGGAGCCCCCAATTGGCGAACAAACCATGGGCCAGTAGTGGCTTCTGTATCTCCCCCGGGGTCCTTCCCTTCAACGGAGCATCTTCAATGTGTCCCTGCCAACTAGGCTGGTCACTTCCTCTGCACGCATCTCAGCGGAGGATCAAGGGGACTAGCCTAAATGGTCAAGCTATTTGGCCCTTTGGTGGAGGCTTGAGACACCATTATCTAGGCCACTTGTGAGTTGGGTTCAATGGCCAAGGTGGACTATTTTGCCACATAAATGATGAAGATATTTTGCTTTTATTTTTAATTCATTTATCGTAACAAGCTTTTAACAACTTGTTTTCTGTAGATTTGGGTGGTTAGCTAGGGCATGTGTCAATCTTTGGTGAGCAATACTCACGCCCGGGCCCAAGCGGAGTAGAGGATATCTGCCTTGGAAACTGAGCGGGTAAAGATCAATGGTAGCTTGGCGGTGGTGGCTCCTCAGCTGAGGAGTTGAGAAAATTGGGCTCATAACTGGAGATGTCTCGCCGTGATGCAGACAAGGCCTTGGTTGGGGCCAATATGGCCGAACAAGAAAAGTAGAGTTTGGCACAGAGATTAAAAACCTCTGAGGTAAAATTGTCTTCAGCCATGTCTAGGCGTCAAGTCACTTTGGATGACTTGGATAAGAAACTGCCGAGACATTTGCTCTGGAATTAAAATTAAAAGAGGTGGATGAGTTCCATGGAAAAGCCATGATCGAAAAAGAGACTGAGTTGGTTATAAAGGACTTAGTCATTGAAGATTTGAGGGTTCAATTGGCTACTTGGCAAGAAGAGATGGACATAACATGTTGGAACCCGGATGGCTAGAGAGGGGGGTGAATATAGCCAATCACTTGGACTTAGACACTAATCGAATTTCTTCACTCAGAGTTGTTAGTAGCACAGCGGGACGCAAGAACAGAGTATGCAGAAATTCAGAAAACAAAAGCAAAACAACACCACTAGCAAGATCACTAACAAGGAGGGTTTACAAGGTTCGGGGATAACTTGCCCCTACTCCTTGGCGTGCCCTTAAGGTGGGCGATCCCTTGATCGTCGGCAGATCAAGCCCCGGTTATCACCGGATAGAAAGCAACCTCCTTCTCGGTGGAGAAACCTCCCCACAGCGTTTCAATCACAGATTTAAGTTTAAGCACAAAGAAATAACAAGAAGGATCTTACTCAAGCACTTAGCAAAGACAAGAACACAGCAAGCTTTCCTGAGCTCCACCCAGCGGCGATCTCATGCAAGAAACCCTTCCTCGTGTCTTCCCGCTGTCGGACTCCAAGCCTCTTGTTCTCTCCTTCAAGCGCTCAAGTAATGAATGATTGCTTCTCAGATTCTATTGCTTGCCCAAGATGATGACCTTCAGAACGTGCAAGCTAGATGTGGAGAACACAAGGCGCAACAAGAACTCAGTTCGCGAACTCTGCTTCATCGAAGTCTTCTTCCGCCCTTTTGTTTCTCCACTCAGCACCAGATGACAGCATCTCCTGCAGCCTCCAGCTGCTTCCCCGCCAACGCCAGCTACCACTGAGCCCTCCGTGGACTTCCTGAGCTCCCCTTAGCTAAGCTCTAGTCAGCAGCTCCAGTCTGCAGCTCCGGTCGTTGCAACCTGAGATGGAAAACGGACAAACCTGCTCCAAGGAAAGCCTCCATTGACTTCTCCTTGAGTGTTTGAATCCTCCCCTGTCACCTGCAGCTTAATCAGTGTGTTAGAGCATCATATCAAACAGCATATCATATATCAGATGTTAAGCGCAGAGAATCAGATACGTTCAGACGCGATCAGAGCGTCTGACAGTGCATTTTGAATTAAAGTGATCGGTCACCGGACCGATCAGAGCGCCTCCTGATCGGTCACCAGACCGATCAGGCTCCGTCCTGATCGGTCTCCAACGCTCAATTAGAAATTGCGACTTCTTTGGAACTCTCCTGGATCGATCACCAGATCGATCCCAGGTTGTGGATCGATCACCCGACCGATCCATCCTTTTATCAGGCGATTCCTGAGCTTCGCAGTCCTGACCTCCTGATCGATCACCGGACCGATCAGGAAACCTCCTGATCGGTCACCAAACCGATCAGGTCGTGACCAGACCGATCAGGCTCCATCCTGATCGATCATAGAGAGGAACCTGCGACGCTGGATCGTTCTCCAGAACGATCTGCACAGTGATCCTGATCGGTCACCAGATCGATCAGGAGCAGATCAGCAAGGGAACTCAACCTCACTGTTTGCTCCTTGATCGGTCACCAGACTGATCAGGAGCCAAGCAATGGGTGAAACACATACTCCCTGATCGGTCACCAGATCGATCAGGAGCAGTACAGTAGGTTCCCAACCTCACTGTGTGCTCCCTGATCGGTCACCAAATCGATCAGTCATCGCTGGATCGATCACCAGACCGATCCACGAAGGAGCACCGTGCCAACTCCCTGATCGGTCACCAGATCGATCCAGGGGCTCCAACCTAGCCCTCTAAGCTAGGGTTTCATCCACCTTAGCCCTCCAAGCTAAGGATTTTTCACCTAACCCTCCAAGTTGGAAATTTGCACCTAACCCTCCAAGTTAGGACTTTTCACCTAGCCCTCCAAGCTAGGACTTTTCACCCAACTCTTCCGGATTAGGACTTTCCAAACCTAGCCCTCCAAGCTAGGACCTGACCCTCCAAGCCAGGACTTTTTTACCTAATTCTCCAAGATGGGAATTTGCACCTAACCCTCCAAGTTAGGACTTTTCACCTAGCCCTCCAAGCTAGGACTTTTCACCCACCTCTTCCGAATTAGGACTTTTCACACACCTAGCCCTCCAAGCTAGGATTTTCAACACCCAACCCTCCAGGTTAGGATTTTCCAACACCTAGCCCTCCAAGCTAGGATTTTCCATACCATGTCTGATCCCCGATCAGGACTTAATCATAATCAATAATCATCCACCGAAACTAAAATCGATGTCAACACCAAAACAACAATCAGGGCCAGACTGCATCAACAATCTCCCCCTTTTGTTGTTTGATAACCCGATTTTAAGTTTAGGGGTTCTCAATCAAGTTTTTCAAATTTAGAATCATAGGGGAATCAAGATCCTCCCCCTACAACATCATCATCCTAAACTTAACCAACCAATACTCTCCCCCTTTGTCGAACACCGAAAAGGGGTCTAGAAGGGCTGTTAAGTTTAAACCATACTCCCCCTCAACCCTAGGGGTATCCCAAACCAACAACAATTTGATTTTTGATAAGCATATGAATACATATGACAAAAAGATATAGGCATGGCAAAACACGCATATGTATCATATGAGCATGACATCATAAGCATGAACATAGCTATGGATCAAATATGCAGAGAGCATAACATCAACAAGAAGCATACTAAAGTAGGATAAAACAAGCATCAAAGTCAAAAAGTTTAAGTCATAAAACATCCAGAGAAATAACACGATGCAAGACACATGCATCAAAATCCAGATACGTGTGGCACAAGACCACAATAACAAGTCATGGGGCATACAACCCAAAAGTCACACGGACCAAAAACGGTCAAGTACACAGATCACGAAAAGAGGCAGCAGACATCCAAGCTCAAACGTCAGCGGGGGGGTTGTCATCGTGCATGAGGTCATCCATCGTGGCATCAGCAGACCCTGGTGCAGCACTGCCTGAAGGGGCATCCCCTGGAAATGTATGGCGGCGCCACTCTGCGTACCAAGTCTGCTGCAATGTCTGGACCCCAGAGACAGTAGACTCTAGGCTGGTCAATCGGCGATCAAAGGAACGGAAATCCGAGCGGGTCTCCTCTCGATGGAGCTCCCTCAAATGAATATCCTCCTGGAGGATCCGATCTAGCTCGGAGATCTGCCATCGTAGATCTGGGTCAGGCTCATAGTCATACTCGGCGTCAGCGGCAGGAGCCTCATGCAATGCAGCAGCCTCGGGCGGTGTCTGAAAATGTGGTGCTCCCCCAGGTAGGTCACCAAGTCCTCTCCCATCCTTCCATACCAAGGTCCCATCTCGCTCGCGAATAATAATGCCGGACTTTGCAAAAGCCCGCCGACCCAACCGACAATCTTGCCTGACCATGGGCACGGTCCTACCTTTGGTGACATCAACACCAACTGACATAAGTCAATCGGTGATGACATAACCAAATGGCATGTAGACTGTGCGACGGCTCGGCTCACGATAGGATAGGATGGACTGGAAGATGCTCTCCATGATGTTGAAGTCCATCTGGCGGTGCATGCCATAGAACATAAGGCAATGGTAGGGTCGAATCTCGGTCAAAGGCTTTGAGGTGATGGGTAAGATGCAATTTGTGATTATCTTGAAAAGGACGTAGTCAACTGGAGCAAGTCGTAGGGCAGCAAAAGTAGGAAAATCAGGACCCAACTCATCAAGCCCGGCGGGGCGAGGATGACCAAAGAAATGCTGATAGATGGAGTCGGGGGTAATATCGGAAAAAGGTGCCAATAAAGGATTAGGAAGCTCAGGGTAGATCGAATACAAATTTGGTGATCGTCGACCACCCAAATACTCTGCCAAGATCTCGTAAGAAAAATCAAGGTTCCTCTTAGCGACTCGAGTGGTGAACTCGAAGCCTCCTTGAGGATTCTCCTGAAGATTGTTGTAAAATTCTGAGACTAGGTCGTAATTGATGGTCCGTTCCAAGGAAAGAAGGAAGCCCAGGTTGTAAAACATGACTATCTCCATGACCGACGGATAATGTTCAGTCAGAAAAGGAATATCAATGGATTGGCAGGGTAGTAATTTGAAAGTCCTCGACTGGAAGGCCTGTTCACAGACCGCATTTGGGAATCGGGAGCTAGAAGAGGGCTGAGGCCTTCTGGAGGGTGCAGATGCAGAAGGGGTTTTCCCCCTCGAACTGCCCTCAGCAGCTTCTTTACCCTTAGAAGACTTTCTATAGATTGGAATAGACAAATATGATCAAGATAAGGTTAAACCCAATCAGAGAACGTGATCAAGACACAATGATTAACAGAACACAGTTGGATCAAGGAGCCAAGATTTGATCATAGAGTGATAATCATAAAGTGAAGCATTTGATCAAGAGGGTCACGGCCAAATCAAGAGATCACAGCACAAAACATGGTTAGCTTCACAACATAATCAATGAATTGATTTGAAAGGAAAACTGAGACAAAAACTTACTTAGGTGCCATTGGTGAAGTTCTTGGAGGTTGGAAGAGCAAGCTTGCGCAAAGAGAAACTCGGCGCAAGAGAGATCGCACAACCCTTCAGCGAGAGAAAACGTCGCAGGAAGAAGACAGAGCTCGGAAGAACCCCTTAGGACCGCACGCGCACACTCGCAAGGGGAAGACGAAAGCACTGGGAAGGCTCTCGCACAAAGCAAAGGTTGCGCAAGTGAGAGGTTTCGGCGCTAGGGTTCGGCAAGGAGAAGTTTTTCGCGAAGTTATTTGGTTGGTGGATCGGTCCACCAACCGCAATTTAATGCTATTGAACGGATCACTGTTCGATCTGATAGCGCCTAGACCAATCAGGCTATAGCCTGATCGGACTGACCTGGGCCTGATCGGTCGGGTGACCAATCAGGCGCGCTCCTGATTGGTCTGCTGATCCATCAGGACATGAACCGTAGGGTTCGGAGAGAAACCTGTGAGCCCCCTGATCGGTCTGTGGACCGATCACCATAGGGTGCCAGATCGGTCCGGGGACCGATCTAGGCTGGCTCAGTAAGGTTGATCAGAATTTCGTAAAGTCACTGATGCCCCTCTGATCGGTCTGTGGACCGATCCTTACAGGGTGGAGCCAGATCGGTACGGAGACCAATCAGCCTTACCCCTGATCGGTCGGGTGACCGATCAGGGTTCCAGAAACTCCCAGATTCGATCAGAAACTTTCAGTTTCAGATTATTACTCGATTTCCAAAGGGATATGGTAAAAGATATCGATCTTGGAAGCCATCCCTCGTCTATAATTGATCCCCAATCAAGGATCAAAGGTCCTTAGAGTTTGAACAAGTCACTTTGCTCCACCCAAGTGGAGTCAAACTCAAACAACAATCATCCAAGCAATTTGTGCCAAATCCAAGGTTCCAATCAAGTTTCCTTGATCGGAATGTCCAAGTATGATCATGGAGCCAAATACACATATGTTATGCATTGGTTTTCCCCATACATGGTCACCGAAGTGATTATTATCTCGTCAACTTAATTTCTCAAGGGATGCATTGACATTTTGAGAAATTTAGTTGATCCTAACATCTCACCCCATATCTAGCAAACAAAAACGTTTTGTTAAACCTTATAGTTTGTGTGAGATGTCCCCAAAGTTACCCAATTGTTTCCCAACAATTTCGAAATAATCATGAAGGGTTCATGAAGCGCGACGCATTCCCAACTCCCGTCTTAGAAAACTAAATTCATTTTCGGGGAGTGGTTTAGTGAAAATGTCGGCTAGGTTTGATTTGGACTCTACATGCGAGAGTACAATATCTCCCCTAGCTACATGATCCCTAATAAAGTGGTGACGCACCTCAATGTGTTTGGTCCTAGAATGATGGACTGGATTTTTAGTTAGGTTAATTGTGCTAATGTTATCACATAACACTTGCACACCCTTGTAACTCAATCCATAGTCCTCTAAATATGTATCATCCACAACAAT
>JAGFNQ010001097.1:209612-338617 GCA_024364735.1 Boesenbergia rotunda
AAGGGAGAGAACCAAGTTTTTGGTTCAATTTATAAATAAACCAAGTGTGGTTTGTTTTATAAAATTATGGATGATATAAATTTTTATATAATAAACCAAGGTTTGATTTATTTTTCATGGAAATTAAAAAGAACTATGGATTGGTTTATTTTATAAAATCAATCATGGATTGATTTACCATGATAAGGAAATTTATTCCATAGGAGAGAAGATTTTTATCATGAATTAAAATATGATTTTAACCATGATATAAAATCAAACTTGGCATGATGGAATAAGTTATTCCATATTTGAGAGGCTTAATGGTTGAGAGGTCACTATATAAAGGACCCAAGGCAAGGCTTGGGTGTGAAATATAGAGATGAAGGCATAGGCTCTCTCCCTCTCTTTCTCTCCTTCTCTTCTCCCCTTCTTGCTGTACGCCAACCAGCCCCAAGAAGGAGCACCAGCCGGCCACCCCTTCCCTTTCCCTGCCGACCACCACCTGCTGCCGGAGAAGGAAGCTCCGGCCATCTCTTGGCCGGAAGAAGGTGCTGCCGGAATTAGAGTTTGCCGCAAGGATCCTTTTTGCCGCAAGCCTCTTCTTTTGCTTCGCCGGAATTTTGATTCCGGCCATCCTTTTGTGGTTAGTCTTCCGACTTCTCTCTTGGTTTTTCTCGTCGTGTTCTCGGAGAATCTAGTAGTTCTCGAGAACACGAAACTCGTGGCTTTGCGAAGTCATCCCAAAAATACTCAGCGTGGACGCGAATAGAGGCGGAGCTTCCAAGGGACGCTTACGGTTGGATCTCGTCCCTTCCTTCGAGTTACGCGAGGTAATACGTAAATTAGTTTATGTTTCTACAAAATTTCAAATATATGATCATGTCTACACAAGATAAACTTGCATGCTTAGATGTGTGGTTAAATGATTTAGAGAAATTATTTATTCTAAACCTTCCGCTGCACGTAATTAATTTTGAAATTACGAACCCGCATCCATGTCAACATGCACCCGGTCCCAACAGTGGTATCAGAGCTGAGGTTTGTGTTCGACATAATCATATAATTGTTTTACGGAAAGCTTTATCATGATCTCAATTTTGGAAAATTTTCAATTATGGAAACTTTCCAATTATGGTAAATTTTCGATTTAGGAATTTCAAAGTTTGGAAATCCTCATGAAATTTCGCAAACTTTTGAAATATCTCTGTTTCTGAAATTTTATGATAATTGTGAAAACTTTTCATTTTTGGAAACTTTCCAATTTTGGAAATTTCCTATTTTAGAAAATTTTCAATTTTGGAAAAACGTAAGTTTTCTTTGTACCAGAAACTTTCAATTATTCTGAAAACCTTCTAATTTTGGAAACTTTCCATTTATGGAAAGCTCACAATTTTGGACACTTTCTTTCAAGAAAGTCTAGACGAATTATGGGAATATTAATTGGCATTTAAATTTATAATTGGAAATTAAATTATTTACAAAATTCTTTATTTTGGATTGAGCCTCGGGGAGCCGTCCAATTTAAAGTTAGTTGTTATAATTAAATTTCCTAAATTAAATTTAAATTGTCAAATGTTTAATTTCGATTGAGCCTCGGGGAGCCATCCAAATTAAGTTATTGATATTAATTTTCCATAAATAAAATATGTGATCAAATCTTGGAAATTTTTGAGGTGATTCTCAAACGATAATTTCCTTATTTGATATATGAGGTGATGCTCTTACATATTATTGTCTCCAAAATTAATTAGGAAAATTGTTCCTATAGAGTATATTTTCTTAAATAAGATTTTCATGAAAATAATATGTGGTTGAATTAAGGGAATCTGTCTCTTAATTTATTAAGATTAGATTTAGAGAAATCAAAGTCTTAAACATATTATTTCCGAAATTGATTATGATAATTCAGGAAATTGTTTCCCAAAACAATTCCTTGAATACAGTATGAAATTAGAATTAGGAAATCCGGTTCCTAATTCAATTAATGAGACTTGATAAATTAAGTCATATACATACTTTATTAAGAAAATCGTTAGAACATGACATAATTATATGTCATGAATGTGCATAAAAGAAAAGGCTGAGACCCAAAACCCTTTACAAAATATTAAGGTCAACACCTTCCATTAATATGGTTAGAACCGGAGTTTTGTTTCTCGTTTGGGTTGATGGACACATCCATGCCCGGCTTGAACCTCAACATGTTCAAACCATGGAATTAGTTTATGATTAATATAGTTGGAGTCAGAGGTCAATCCTTAGTTTTGGTTGTTGGACACATCCAAGCCTGACTAAACGGTTGAATGAGCTCCAACCATATTAAAACTATTTCTTGATTAATGGGTCAGCCTTAAGCTTGGAGCATCGATTTGTTGTGCCACAGCCAAGGTCGATGTAAAGAGAGATGCAGTTGGGTGCTATGTATATTGTTGCATACTTATTAATGAGTTAACAACCCAATGATTTATGCAAACATTCAATTAGTTGATAGCATAATGTGATAGTTACATATGTATAATATGTAATCGGTATAATTTCCTACCTTCATAGCTAAGAATAACTTGATGGACTCTAGCCATGGTTGTTCTTATCTATGGTTGGATATCAACCTATTTGGAGATGTTTCTACGATCTCCCGAACTGATAAAAAGGGTTATTCAATTCGAAAAATAAATATGATTTAATTAATGTATATTGATGCATTCTTTATCATTCTCATCACATAACCTCAATTTGTATTTCTAGGATAATCACCTGATCATGTCTTCTCTGAATTTGCATTCCATTTTGGACACCAATAAGTTTACTGGGCCAACCTTCATGGACTGGCTTCGAAACCTGAGGATAGTCCTTAAGGCAGAAAAGCTTGCTTATGTCCTTGAAGAACAACTTCCCAACCATCCTCCTGAAGATGCAACTCCAGACCAGTTAGTGGCCTATCAGAAACATATGGCCGATTCTAAACTTGCGAGTTGCATCATGCTGGCCGCTATGGTACCTGAGCCACAAAAGCAGCATGAGCATATGGATGCTCATACCATCGTCTTCCATCTTCATGAGCTATTTGACGAGCAGGCGAGATCCGAAAGGTTTGAGGTCTCCAGACTCCTCTTCACCTCTAAGATGCAGGAAGGCACTTCTGTTTCACAGTTTGTGTTGAAGATGTTGGGGTACATTGAGCGACTAGGCACACTCGGATTTGCAATGGATCACGAACTAAGTATTGACTTAATTTTGCATTGTTTGCCCAAGAGTTACTCACAGTTTGTGATGAACTATCGGATGAACAAACTGGAGACTACCATTCCTGAGTTGCTTAAACTGCTAAAGACTGTAGAGCCTTCTATAAAGCAGGATCAGAAGATGGTACTGTTAGTTGGTTCCTCAAAGAAAGGCTCTAAGAGGAAGCCCAAAGAACAAAATAAGGGAAAGAAGAAAAAGGCCAAAAAGATTGAAAAGGCACCAAAAGGAACTTGTCATCACTGCGGCAAGGAGGGCCACTGGAGAAGAAACTGCAAGGTTTATCTTGAGTCCTTGAAGAAGAAGGCATCCGATGCCCCATCCTCTTCAGGTATCTTCATTATTGAATGGCACTCTATTTCCTCGGACACCTAGGTACTTGATACTGGGTGTAGCTCACATATATGTAATGGCATACAGGGGCTAAGGAATAGAAGAAGACTCGTCAAGGGAGAAGTGAATTTGCGAGTTGGAAATGGAGCAAAGATTGCTGCTGTTGCCATCGGAACATATTTGCAAAAGCTCCCTACTGGACTTGTCTTAGAATTGGATAATTGTTATTGTGTTCCTTCGTTAATAAAGAACATTGTATCTATTTCATGCTTGAATGAAAAGGGTTATCATTTAACTTTTAGTAACAATTGTTATTACATAACTTTAAATGGTGTTCTCTATGGGACCGGAACTTTATGCAATAGTATCTACACGTTAGATTTATCTGGTGACGTTTTCAATATCGAAGTTAGCAACAAACGTGCTCGAATAGATAATCAAATAGACTCCTATATGTGGCATTGTCGTCTTGGCCATGTAAGTAAGAAACGCATGACCAAATTACACCGATGTGGAATTCTGGAATCATTTGAACCCGGTTCATTTGATACATGTGAATCATGCTTAAAAGGCAAGATGACCAAATTACCCTTTTCCAAAAAAGGTAAACCAGTGGGAGAATTGCTTGGTTTAATACATACTGATGTATGTGGACCAATGTCAACTCTTGCACAAGAGGCTATAGCTACTTCATTACCTTTATCGATGATCACTCACGATTCGGGTATGTGTTCTTAATGAAACACAAATCTGAAGCTTTTGAGAAATTCAAAGAGTTCAGAAGTGAAGTAGAGAAACAGCTTGGCAAAAGTATTAAGATACTTCGATCCGATCGGGGTAGTGAATACTTAAGTCAAGAGTTTCAAGATTATCTTAGGGACAATGGGATATTGTCTCAATGGACTCCGCCATATACACCACAACATAATGGTGTATCTGAGAGGCGTAACCGAACCTTGATGGACATAGTTAGATCTATGATGAATCATGCAACTCTTCCAAAATCCTTTTGGGGATATACGCTTATGACAGCTGTTTACTTACTAAACAGAGTCCCGACCAAGGTAGTCTCTACTACTCCATATGAGACGTGGAATAGTAAGAAACCTCATTTATCTCACCTAAAGATATGGGGTTGTCCTGCTTATGTATAGCGGACTGTATCAGACAAATTGGATGCTAAGTCTGATAAATGTCTATTTATTGGATACCCTAAGGAAACGAAGGGTTACCAATTCTATCATCCCTTGGAACAAAAGGTGTTTGTTTCAAGGCATGCTGTATTTCTAAAAAAAAGAATTTCTTTTACAAGAAAACAGTGGGAGTAGCATTGAACTTGAAGAAGTTTAAGAAACTCCAATAGACATTACAGAGACACCTAGTCTAGACCCACAACCAATAACTCATAATGATGAGCTATCAATTGAACCTAAAACAACACCACTTCTTCGTAGGTCTGATAGGACACGCAATATTCTAGAGAGATACGGATTTCTCATAAGTGAATCAAACGACGTATTACTCATTAACGATGATGAACCTATCAGTTATGAAAATGTTCTAAAAAATTCAGAAAGGGATAAATGACTTTAAGCCATGAAGTCGGAAATGGATTCTATGTACAAAAATCAAGTATGGGACTTGGTTAACCCACCTGAAGGGATTAAGCCCATAGGATCCAAGTGGATTTTCAAGAAGAAAACCGACATGGAAGGTAATGTTGTTACCTTTAAGGCTAGATTAGTGGCAAAAGGATATCATCAGAAACAAGGAATTGATTATGACGAAACCTATTCGCCAGTAGCTATGCTTAAATCCATTCGGATGCTCCTGGCCATAGCAGCTCATTATGATTATGAGATATGGCAAATGGATGTGAAAACAACTTTCCTTAATGGAAACCTGCTTGAGGATGTATACATGATACAACCTGAAGGTTTCACATCAGTTAATAAAACCAAAGTATGTAAGCTTCGACGATCCATATATGGACTAATGCAAGCATCCAGGAGCTGGAACATCCGTTTTGATGAGACAATCAAAGAGTTTGATTTCTCACAAAATCCTGGCGAACCTTGTGTGTACAAGAAGGTTAGTGGGAGTGCAGTCGTATTCCTAGTGTTATATGTCGATGACATATTACTTATAGGAAATGATATATC
The DNA here is from genome assembly GCA_024364735.1 of Boesenbergia rotunda. Taxonomy (NCBI): domain Eukaryota; kingdom Viridiplantae; phylum Streptophyta; class Magnoliopsida; order Zingiberales; family Zingiberaceae; genus Boesenbergia; species Boesenbergia rotunda. The sequence goes on from JAGFNQ010001097.1 coordinate 215,330, forward strand.
AGTCTTACAGTCAGTTAAAATTTGATTGTCCTAAACTTTCTCCATGAAAGACCTGGGAGAAGCAACCTATATCCTTGGGATTAGAATCTATAGAGATAGATCAAAACGGTTGCTTGGTCTTTCGCAGTCTACATATATAGACCGAGTGCTAGAAAGGTTTAGCATGTCGGAATTCAAGAAAGGTTACCTTCCCATCAGGCATGGGATCAACCTTTCGAAGTCTATATGTCCGCGCACAGAAGACGTGAGGATTTACATGAATAAGATTCCTTATGCATCCGCGATAGGATCTATCATGTATGTTATGTTATGTACTAGGCCCGATGTATCGTATGCTCTGAGTGTCACAAGCAGATACCAGTCTGATCCAGGAATGGATCATTGGGCGGCTGTCTAGACAATCCTCAAGTACTTAAGAAACACTAAGGATGTGTCCTCATATATGCAGAAGGTGATATGGTAATACGTGGGTATACAGATGCCAGTTTCCAGACAGATAAGGATGACTCCAAATCTCAGTCCAGATACGTATTTATTTTGAATGGAGGCGTAATAAGTTGGAAGAGTTCCAAGCAAGACACCGTAGCGGATTCTACCATGGAAGCGGAATATATTGCAGCTTCGGAAACAGCAAAGGAAGCAGTCTGGATCAAAAAGTTTGTCTCAGAACTTGGTATGATTCCAACCATTAATGAAGCAATACCGGTTTACTGCGACAACAATGGAGCTATTGCACAAGCAAAGGAACCAAGGTTTCATCAGCGATCCAAACATGTGCTTCGCCGCTATCATCTGATCAGAGAGATTATAAGTAGGAATGATATACAAATTGAGAAAATTCCCACTGAAAGGAATTTAGCGGATCCTTTAACTAAGGCCTTGCCTCAAAGCAAGTTTGAGTGTCATGTTAGAGCCTATGGTATTGGGTACCGTAGCGATTGACATTAGGCCAAGTGGGAGTTTGTTAGTGATATGAGAGAAGTGTCCTAAGGCAATCGCCTTATGATTGTAATCATTTATTTTAATAAATGAATATTCACTATTTGAGTATACATGTTTATGTATTTGATTGAGATCTTAAACTCATTTACTGAATGTCTGCAATACAATTCACAGCATGAGAGAATTTGTTATGAATTCACAACTAGTGATTATCTCTACATGTGCAATTGTGAAGTATTGAAATTGTCCCTAGTCGATGAATTGATAAATACGACACTATTAATTCTGTTGAGACTAGCATGGGTTATTCTCTAATCAGCTGATTCTCACTGGCTGGTGACATTGAGATGTCCGGAGATAAACATGAATGCTAGTTAAGGGAACTAGTTCATTGGAGTGACTGACAATAAAACATCATATGGTAGTCTACATATAGATATGTCAGTGAAGTTCTTACTGCAGTTTAAGTGCAATGATCCTTTGACTTGCGGTGTTCAAGTCATCTTGGTCATGGAGACTTATACTTTGACATCTTAAGCAAGCATCTCCAAGGAGGTGTGGACCCAGGATGATTGGGTATAAGCCGAAGTGCCCGAAGATGTTTGAACAACCTACAAAGGATTCACCACTCCTTGCGAGGAGATGTATACCCGAGGCCTATCATCGGATTGATACTCGAAGCCTCTGGCCAGAGCATGACATGTTCAGAGTATGAATCTCTTAAATACATGAGAGTAATTAGAATCCTCAGGACGAGAAAACGTTACTTGGGCTAGGTGTGACGTAGTCAGCCTAGTGGGGACTGACACACATAGACCATGTCCTGAACCAAGTGAGTATAAGATGGTGAAGGGAATGGGGCACGATTCATTATAGCTGCTGAAGGGTTTCAGTATTGTTTCTGAGGTCAACCGTTGATCTTTCGATTAATTGGGGATCATGATGTACTACTAGGTGTCACTCATGATCGTTCTATAATTGATTAATTATAGACGGCCAACATAAATCAAAAGCCTATTTAGTCACACGCACTACGAGTAATCCGAGGGAATTAAAACGAGTTGAAAATTGGATTTTCCAATCAAGAGAGATTATGTTTGGTTGAGCCAAACGATAAGTCGAATCTGAATTTTTCAGAGACGCATCGGAAGCGTAAAATGGCTAAGTCTTTTAAAGACTTAATAGATGAATTAAATTAGTTTAATTCATTGGGGCGTGGCTTGGATGAGCCGGCCAAAGAGGGTCTCCATCCTCTTTGCTTGGTCGGCCACAACAAAGGGAGAAAACCAAGTTTTTGGTTCAATTTATAAAATAAACCAAGTGTGGTTTGTTTTATAAAATTATGGATGATATAAATTTTTATATAATAAACCAAGGTTTGGTTTATTTTTCATGGAAATTAAAATGAACCATGGATTGGTTTATTTTATAAAATCAATCATGGATTGGTTTACCATGGTAAGGAAATTTATTCCATAGGAGAGAAGATTTTTATCATGAATTAAAATATGATTTTAACCATGATATAAAATCAAACTTGGCATGATGGAATAAGTTATTCCATATTTGAGAGGCTTGATGGTTGAGAGGCCACTATATAAAGGACCCAAGGCAAGGCTTGGGTGTGAAATATAGAGATGAAGGCATAGGCTCTCTCCCTCTCTTTCTCTCCTTCCCTTCTCCCCTTCTTGCCTTACGCCAACCAGCCCCAAGAAGGAGCACCAACCGGCCGCCCCTGCACTTTCCCTACCGACCACCACCTGCTGTCGGAGAAGGAAGCTCCGGCCATCTCTTGGCCGGAAAAAGGTGCTGCCGGAATTAGAGTTTGCCGCAAGGATCCTTTTTGCCGCAAGCCTCTTCTTTTGCTTAGCCGGAATTTTGATTCCGGCCATCCTTTTGTGGTTAGACTTCCGACTTCTCTCTTGGTTTTTCTCGTCGCGTTCTCGGAGAATCTAGTAGTTCTCGAGAACACGAAACTCATGGCTTTGCGAAGTCATCCCAAAGATACTCGGCGTGGACGCGAATAGAGGCGGAGCTTCCAAGGGACGCTTACGGTTGGATCTCATCCCTTCCTTCGAGTTACGCGAGGTAATACGTAAATTAGTTTATGTTTCTGCAAAATTTCAGATATATGATCATGTCTACACAAGATAAACTTGCATGCTTAGATGTGTGGTTAAATGATTTAGAGAAATTATTTATGTTAAACCTTCCGCTGCACGTAATTAATTTTGAAATTACGAACCCGCATCCATGTCAACATACACCCGGTCCCAACATTAAGGACTTCCAGCTTGACTACACCCGAACCCAAGTCTATGTTGAAAACATTAGTTCCATCTGTAGGACCAGTGCCGTCGATAGAGGGGGGTGAATATCGATCGAAAACTTCATAGAAAACTCATTGATCATTCTAGACTCAGAGCGTTAGTGCAGCGGAAATGTAAAACAGAACAAATAAAACAAACAGACACAGCAGACACGCGGGATTTATTTACTTGGTTCCCAACCCCCCTGGGTCAGTACGTCCAAGGCCTATGTACTCAGCGTGAGTCCACTATTGGTCTCCTTTCCAGAATTTCTGGAGGCGGAGAAAACCCATCTTACAGTTGATAATTACAATGAAAAAGATATTAAATTAAGTGCAGAATAATAAAAAGCAAACCAACTAATTTAGGTCGAAGCCTCGGCCTAACTGGACCTCCGAAGTGTCGTACACTTCCTCCTGGAGCCTCCCGGTCATCGAGCCTCGTCTTTAACACGTTGTCATTGGTCAGAATGATCAGAATCACTCTGGAAAGTTGTTTTTGAAGCAGGGGGTCGACACCCCTTTTATAGGCTTCATACGGGCGCCTGATACGTTGGGGGCGCCTGTTGGAACCCGAATGGCTAGAGAGGGGGGTTGAATATAGTCAATCACTTGGACTTAGACACTAATCGAATTTCTACACTCAGAGTTGTTAGTAGCACAGCGGAACGCAAGAAAAGAGTATGCAGAAATTCAGAAAACAAAAGCAAAACAACACCACTAGCAAGATCGCTAACAAGGAGGGTTTACAAGATTCGGGGATAACTTGCCCCTACTCCTTGGCGTGCCCTTAAGGTGGGCGATCCCTTGATCGTCGGCAGATCAAGCCCCGGTTATCACCGGATAGAAAGCAACCTCCTTCTCGGTGGAGAAACCTCTCCACAGCATTTCAATCACAGATTTAAGTTTAAGCACAAAGAAACAATAGGAAGGATCTTACTCAAGCACTTAGCAAAGACAAGAACACAGCAAGCTTTCCTGAGCTCCACCCAGTGGCGATCTCACGCAAGAAACCCTTCCTCGTGTCTTCCCGCTGTCGGACTCCAAGACTCTTGTTCTCTCCTTCAAGCGCTCAAGTAATGAATGATTGCTTCTCAGATGTTATTGCTTGCCCAAGATGATGACCTTCAGAACGTGCAAGCTAGATGTGGAGAACACAAGGCGCAGCAAGAACTCAGTTCGCGAACCCTACTTCATTGAAGACTTCTTCCGCCCTTTTGTTTCTCCACTCAGCACCAGGTGACAGCATCTCTTGCAGCCTCCAGCTGCTTCCCTGCCAACGCCAGCTACCACTGAGCCCTCCCTGGACTTCCTGAGCTCCCCTAAGCCAAGCTCCAGTCAGCAGCTCCAATCTGCAGCTCCGGCCGTTGCAACCTGAGATGGAAAACGAACAAACCTGCTCCAAGGAAAGCCTCCATTGACCTCTCCTTGAGTGTTTGATTCCTCCCCTGTCACCTGCAGCTTAATCAGTGTGTTAGAGCAGCATATCAAATAGCATATCATATATCAGATGTTAAGCATAAAGAATCGGATACGTTCAGACGCGGTCAGAGCGTCTGACAGTGCATTTTGAATTAAAGTGATCGGTCACCGGACCGATCAGAGCACCTCCTGATCGGTCACCAGACCGATCAGGCTCCGTCCTGATCGGTCTCCAACGCTCAATTAGAAATCGCGACTTCTTTGGAACTCTCCTGGATCGATCACCAGATCGATCCCAGGTTGTGGATCGATCACCCGACCGATCCACCCTTTTATCGGGCGATTTCTGAGCTTCGCAGTCCAGACCTCCTGATCGATCACCGGACCGATCAGGAAACCTCCTGATCGGTCACCAGATCGATCAGGTCGTGACCAGACCGATCAGGCTCCGTCCTGATCGATCATAGAGAGGAACCTGCGATGCTGGATCGTTCTCCAGAACGATCTGCACAGTGATCCTGATCGGTCACCAGACCGATCAGGAGCAGATCAGTAAGGGAACTCAACCTCACTGTTTGCTCCCTGATCGGTCACCAGACCGATCAGGAGCCAAGCAATGGGTGAAACGCATATTCCCTGATCGGTCACCAGATCGATCAGGATCAGTACAGTAGGTTCTCAACCTCACTGTGTGCTCCCTGATCGGTCACCAGACCGATCCACGAAGGAGCACCGTGCCAACTCCCTGATCGGTCACCAGACCGATCCAGGGGCTCCAACCTAGCCCTCCAAGCTAGGGTTTCATCCACCTTAGCCCTCCAAGCTAAGGATTTTTCACCTAACCCTCCAAGTTGGGAATTTGCACCTAACCCTCCAAGTTAGGACTTTTCACCTAGCCCTCCAAGCCAGGACTTTTCACCCAACTCTTCCAGATTAGGACTTTCCAAACCTAGCCCTCCAAGCTAGGACCTGACCCTCCAAGCCAGGACTTTTTCACCTAATTCTCCAAGATGGAAATTTGCACCTAACCCTCCAAGTTAGGACTTTTCACCTAGCCCTCCAAGCTAGGACTTTTCACCCACCTCTTCCGAATTAGGACTTTTCACACACCTAGCCCTCTAAGCTAGGATTTTCAACACCTAACCCTCCAGGTTAGGATTTTCCAACACCTAGCCCTCCAAGCTAGGATTTTCCATACCATGCCTGATCCCCGATCAGACTTAATCATAATCAATAATCATCCACCTAAACTAAAATCGGTATCAACACCAAAACAACAATCAAGGCCAGACTGCATCAACAATCTCTCCCTTTTTGTTGTTTGACAACCCGATTTTAAGTTTAGGGATTCTCAATCAAGTTTTTCAAATTTAGAATCATAGGAGAATTCAGATCCTCCCCCTACAACATGATCATCCTAAACTTAACCAACCAACACTCTCCCCCTTTGTCGAACACCGAAAAGGGGTCTAGAAGGGCTGTTAAGTTTAAACCATACTCCCTCTCAACCCTAGGGGTATCCCAAACCAACAACAATTTAATTTTTGATAAGCATATGAATACATATGACAAAAAGATATAGGCATGGAAAAACAAGCTTATGTATCATATGAGCATGGCATCATAAGCATGAACATAGCTATGGATCAAATATGCAGAGAGCATAGCATCAACAAGAAGCATACTAAAGTAGGATAAAACATGCATCAAAGTCAAAAGGTTTAGGTCCTAAAACATCCAGAGAAATAACACGATGCAAGACAGATGCATCAAAGTCAAAATACAAACAAATATGTCACTCATCATAAATATCATCAATCCCCTGCGTGGTCATCATCTGAGGAATCAGCAATGTAGATAACTTCCTCTGGTAAAGGAATGTTGGGGGACCCACCACCAGGATACGCATGATGGTACGACTCCTCATACCACGCGTCCTGGAATGAGCTGATCTCAGAGACATCAGATGCTAGAGCATCGAGACGGCGATCGAAGGACCGACACTCTGAGCTGACCTCCTGTCGCCAGAGCTCAGAGATATGCAACTCGTGCTCCATCATCCGCTCTATCTCTGCAACCTGCCAGCGTAGATCAGGAGCCCACTCATCGTAATCTGCAGTAATAGCTGGCGGCTCCTGGTCATGAGCTGCTCTTGGTAGCTCCCCCTCACGTCTGCGATCCTTCCACCTCAGCCCCTAGGGCCCGAGAACAATGCCGGACTGAGCGAGCATGCAACGATCCAGACGGCAGTCCTGTCGAATCATGGGCACAATGCGGCCCTGTGAAACGTCGATGCCAACCGACTCCAGCCAGGCAGTGATGATATGGTCGAATGGCATGTAGACTGACTGGGTGGACGGCATACTGTGGACGATGATGGAGAAATAGATCGAAGCCACTGGGTCAAAATCTAACTGCTGATGCATCCCGTAGAGCATCAAGCAGTGGAACGAGTGAATCTCATCTAGATGTTTTGAAGTAGTTGGAAGGAGACAATTGGTGATGATTTTGAACAAAACATAGTCAACAGGGGAAAGGCGAAGAGCAGGAAATGTGGGAAAATCACGGGTGCGCTCACCGGAACCCCTTGGCCTGGGATGACCTAGAAAGTACTCGTAGATGGAATCAGGAGTCACTCCATCGAAGGGAACCGGAAGGGGATTAGGAGGATAAGGGTAGAAAAAGAAATCATTGTCTGACCGGCGACAGCCGAGAAAATTAGTGAAAATAGATCGATTAAAATCAAGGTCGATACTGGCAACACGGGTCCTCCACCCCGTGCCCTCTCCACTCACCATGTTATTATAGAATTCAGAGACCAAGTCAAGGTTGATCGGCCTCTCAAGGTAAACAATAGATTGAAGATTATAATGTGCAATAATTTGTCGGACTGTCGGGCAATGTTCATAGATGAAGGATTGGTCTATAGTTCGACATGGCATTAATTTAAAATTGTGCCACTGAAAATTTAACGCAAGAGCGACACTCTGAAATCGAGTATATGGAGGTAGTGGAGGCCTTGGAGAAGGTGTAGATATTGAAGGGCCTTTGCCCTTTGAGCTTCCCTCCATAGGTTCCTTACCCTTAGAAGATTTTCTAAAGATTGGAATAGACAGATATGATCAAGATAAGGTTAAACCCAATCAGAGAATGTGATCAAGGCACAATGATTAACAGAACACAGTTGGATCAAGGAACCAAGATTTGATCATAGAATGATAATCATAAAGTGAAGCATTCGATCAAGAGGGTCACGGCCAAATCAAGAGATCACGGCACAAAACATGGTTAGCCTCACAACATAATCTATGAACTGATTTGAAAGGAAAACTGAGACAAAAACTTACTTAGGTGCCATTGGTGAAGTTCTTGGAGGTTGGAAGAGCAAGCTTGCGCAAAGAGAAACTCGGCGCAAGAGAGATCGCACAGCCCTTCAGCGAGAGAAAACGTCGCAGGAAGAAGACAGAGCTCGGAAGAACCCCTTAGGATCGCACGCACGCACTCGCAAGGGGAAGACGAAAGCACTGGGAAGGCTCTCGCACGAAGCAAAGGTTGCGCAAGTGAGAGGTTTCGGCACTAGGGTTCGGCAAGGAGAATTTTTTCGCGAAGTTATTTGGTTGGTGAATCGGTCCACCAACCAGACTTTAATGCGTTTAAATGGATAACCATTCGATCTGATAGCGCCCAGACCGATCAGGCTATAGCCTGATCGGACTGACTTGGGCCTGATCGGTCAGGTGACCAATCAGGTGCGCTCCTGATCGGTCGGCTGATCGATCAGGACACGAACAGTAGGGTTCGGAGAGAAACCTGTGAGCTCCCTGATCGGTCTGTGGACCGATCACCATAGGGTGCCAGATCGGTCCGGGGACCGATCCAGGCTAGCTCAGTAAGGTTGATCAGAATTTCGTAAAGTCACTGATACCCCTCTGATCGGTCTGTGGACCGATCGTTACAGGGTGGAGCCAGACCGGTCCGGGGACCGATCAGCCTTATGCCTGATCGGTCCGGTGACTGATCAGGGTTCCTGATACTCCCTGATACGATCTGAAACATTCAGTTTCAAATTTTCTGAATCTTTCCAACGAGATCTGATGAAGTTTATCGAACTTGGACATGATCTCATGACTAAAATTGATCCCTGAACAAGGATCAAAAGTCCTTATAGGTTCAACAATCACTTTGATCCATCCAAATGGAGTCAAACACAATCAATAATCATTCAAGCAATTTCAACTAAGTTTGTATCAAATTCAGGTTTCCAATCAAGTTGCCTTGATTGGAATGTCCAAGTATGATCATGGAGCCATATACACATATGTTATGCAATGGTTTTCCCCATACTTGGTCACCGAAGTGATTATTATCTTATCAACTTAATTTCTCAAGGGATGCATTGACATTTTGAGAAATTTAGTTGATCCTAACATCTCACCCCATATCTAGCAAACAAAAACGTTTTGTTAAACCTTATAGTTCGTGTGAGATGTCCCCAAAGTTACCCAATTGTTTCCCAACAATTTTGAAATAATCATGAAGGGTTTGAATGCATTTTGAAATTCATGAAGCGCGACACATTCCCAACTCCCGTCTTAGGAAACTAAATTCATTTTCGGGGAGTGGTTTAGTGAAAATGTCAGCTAGGTTTGATTTGGACTCTACATGCGAGAATACAATATCTCCCCTAGCTACATGATCCCTAATGAAGTGGTGACGCACCTCAATGTGTTTGGTCCTAGAATGATGGACTGGATTCTTGGTTAGGTTAATTGTGCTAATGTTATCACATAACACTTGCACACCCTTGTAACTCAAACCATAGTCCTCTAAAGTATGTATCATCCACAACAATTGTGATACGCTCTCTCCCATAGCAATATACTCTGCCTCGGTCTTGGAGAGAGCAACACAATGTTGCTTCCGACTTGACCAACTTACTAAAGACGAACCTAAGAATTGGCAACCCCCACTTGTGCTCTTCCGATCCAACTTACATCCAGCGTAGTCGGAATCCGTATAGCCAATTAAGTCAAATGATTCGGTACGGGGTACCATAGACCGACTCCAATTGTGCCTTTAAGATATCTCAAAATTCGCTTAACAGCGATTAAGTGAGATTCCTTGACAAAAACTTGATACCTAGCGCACATACCCACAGCAAATAGAATATCCGGTCGACTAGCTGTGAGGTATAGCAAACTACCTATCATGCTTCGATATTGAGTCAAATCAACGGGTTTACCACTCTCATCATTGTCTAATCTTGTGTTTGTAGCCATGGGAGTGGTTACCTCTTTTGAATCACTCATATTGAATTTTCGAAGCATTTCTTGTGTATACTTTGATTGGTGCACATGGATACCATCGCGACTTTGCTTGATTTCAAGTCCAAGGAAGAAAGTCAACTCTCCCACTAGACTCATTTCAAACTCAGTCTCCATGTGTCCAATGAATTCATTTAAATAGCCCTTATTGTTTGAGCCACAAATTATGTCATCGACATATACTTGGGCTACAAAAATATTGTCACCATCTCTTCGTAGAAATAGTGTAGGGTCTATTTGGCCTCTAACGAAGCCCTTCTCAATTAAGAATGTCGACAACCGCTCATACCAAGCCCGGGGTGCTTGTTTAAGTCCATAAAGTGTCTTTTTGAGCTTGAACACATGGTTTGGAAATTCAGAACTCTCAAACCCCGGAGGTTGTTCGACGTAGACCTCTTCTCTAATCAAATCATTCAGAAAGGCCGATTTGACATCCATTTGGTATAGCTTGAAGCCGTGATGTGCTGCAAACGCAAGCATCAATCGAATGGATTCTAATCGTGCCACGGGAGCATAGGTCTCATCATAATCAAGGCCTTCAACATGACTATAGCCCTTGGCTACCAAGCGTGCCTTGTTTCTAATGATTTCTCCCTTATGGTTCAATTTGTTCTTGAAGACCCATTTGGTTCCAATGATGGTGGTCTTCTTGGGTCTAGGGACTAAGTCCCAAACTTGACTTCTTTCAAATTGACCTAGTTCATCTTGCATTGCAATGATCCAATCGGGATCATTTAATGCTTCATCAATTTTTCTAGGTTCAATTTCTAAAATTAGGGCAACTTCATTAGCCTTATTCCGGAAGAATGATCTAGTCCTAACCCCATGATGGATGTCTCCAACAATTTGGTCTTGGGGATGACTAGAGGCTAATCTAGTTTGTCTTGGTTTTGGTGGTGCTTCTTGAATGGGTTCACTAGACACAAGTTCAACCTCAGGATCCGGCTGATCTATGGATTGTCTAGGCTCACCATCATCGGATTCATCACCATCAACAACATTTGGACTTTCATTCAAACTTAGTCTCCTAAGTTCGAATTGGACTTCATCTTCTGGTTGACCATTGACTTTTGGAATTTCTTCAAAGATAACTGACGAGCCCAAATATACTAGCTAATTTGTCACGAAATGTATGGGCTCATCAAATTTAAATATATCAATGAATAGCTGGAAACCCTTTTACAATCAAAAATATGGAAATGTAATATAGGGGCCACAGGTCGTATTTTTCTCGGGGATAGTTGTCTAGTTTGATTCACACTCGTGTTTATGTGTCGTTTTTGTGTTTTCGGGTTTCTAACAAGTAATTGGACTTGGTTTGAAATTGAAAAATGAAATTGCAATGGAAAAATAGAAACCTTGATTAAATAAACTTAAGCAAGAAAAATGGTACTACAAAGCTCAGCTAGTGAAACCTAAACAAGCACTTACAAATATTTTTTATGGAAAACGTTTTTCTGTTTACAACCAACCAAAAGAAACTTCAAACAATTAAGTAATCGCAGTGAAGGAATTTTCGAAAACACACTAGAATGACATAAGGAAACACATGCAAAATTCCTAACTTGAACAAGTATCAATGAACAACTTGGCAAGTTGACCGAATGCAATTTAGCAAGCAACTATCACTGAAGTATTTGACAGGAATGGATGAAGAACCAGCTCACTGGACACCAACTAAAGCAAAGAAAAGTAAAGCAGAATTAAAGGAATTACAGTAATGAACACAGATTTTCAGAAATATGATGGTTTGCTAAGCTAAAACATGGACTTCTTTGCCGAAAATTTCCAACCAAAGTCCATGTCAACTAAGCAAACAAATTTAGGACTCTAAAGCAGGAATCAACAGAATAAAAATGATGTAGACAATCAAATTCTGATACAAATCAGAAATTGAAAGGAATTTCAGAATTCAAGTTGGCACACAACGATTTGACTTGGCACGCAAGAAATTGAGCTAAAGCAAACTGAAATTTGACTAAGTTAATCACTAAACAAGCTCCTATATTAATCTACTTGCAAAATTGAAGCGAAACTACAGCTAAGAACTCAAGAATCGAAATTCACAGTAGCTGAAACGAAATTTCAGAACAAAACAGTGCAAAAGTTGAAACTACAGCTATAACTTGGAAATTAAAGGTCTAATCTACTCCTCAACTCCTTCCTCAGCTCGAGAAACTCTTGGTTGTCAATCAAGAACCGGCTTCGAACCCCTAGGCTCAGCAAATCAGTGGACAATCAATTCTGAAATTGAATTTGCTTCAAAACTGCGCTTGCTGAAACTTTCCATCCGATTTCTTCATTCTCAATTGATGGAGCTGCGAGGACGATTTGGGAAACTTCTAAGATCACTTGAGAACCCCTACAAATGATTTGGAAGCTTGGAAATGGACTGGTGTTGAAAAGGAAGTGATCGGACTGAGGATTCCCGAAACCCTCAAGAAATCCCCTGTTCAGCGCAATTTGAGCAGAATTCTTCAAACCTTGATCACCAAAGACTCGATTCTCGATCTGGATTGGAAGATGAAGTGGTCACGCCTTCATGGAAACAAAAATGATGCAGAAAGATGAAGAAACGATGAAGAACGATGAAGAACAGTGGAGGCTGGCTGAAGACGCGACAAGGCTTAGGCTGCGGAAAAATTTCCTTAAGTATTAACCAATGGACGGCTGTGATTGATTTGCTTCAATCCAACGGCTGATCTTAGTCCGATTTGAGCCAAACTTTGATGATGAAGATCTGGGGTCAGGATCTGCCTCGTGGTAGCTCGGATCCTCCAGATTTGCAACGGATGGTCCAGATCTAGCTAATCTTTGAATGGATGATCTAGAGCCCTCCAAGCTTGATCCAACGGTTGATCTTGCTCTGATTGGGATGAAATCTTCAGATCTTGATCAGGGTGCTTAATCAACCCTAGCCCTAGCTCGGATCGCTTCAGATCATCCCGGATGGCTCCGATCTAGCCGCTTTCGAATCGAACGGCCCAGATTTAATCGTAATCTTGGTAATCTGATCTGGGTCGATTCCGACTCGAGTTTGACCCAATATGCCCTAGATCCTTGAACTTTGATGCCTACAAAAATAGATCAAGAATTTAGTGGCCAAATTAATCCAAAAATTTGCATATTTGCAATTAAGTCCAAAATAAAGGTAAGTTCTAAAACCTAGGGCAATTTCACAATTTTGACAAGAAAAACATAGATCAAACATGGATTTTAGTAGCTCAAATGATCAATAAAATGGAATCTATCAACTCCCCCACACTTAGCCTTGAGCGTCTCGCGAAAACAGTAAATTTGTATCCCCTAGGTTTACTTAATCATAATTAGAAGCAATTGAAAAGAAATTACCTAAGGTTGCCAATTCTCATAAATCTAAGCTCTATGGATTACTATCTTGTCCTTAAATCAACAACTTGGCCTTTTCATCTATCATGAGTCATTGAGATGAATTTAAATCTCTAGCCTTTCCAGGAAAATAGTGGTGGCTCTCTCCTTAAATTCTAAGTTGCTAATGGAAGTGGAGCTCACTCAAACACACATGCTTCTTGCACTACCATAGGCTTGCTTATTATCTAATCTCCACCATTAATCATGATTAGGATCAACATCTATAAAAACAAAGAAAAATATAGACAATGGTAAGGAATGAAATAAAAGCTAAGGAAATGGAAACAGTGGTGAAGTGGAAGACTTGAGTGCTTGGGGATATTTCCAAGGAACCTTGCTCTCTTATCAGTCCCCTATTGAATTCCAAAGTGTGGTAAAGTCAGATTTAAGTAATGGCCTTTGTTTTGGATGAAAATCCTCTTCTTTGATTTCCTTGTGCCATTTTTTTTTTCTTTTTTTTTCACTTGCGTGCCAATTCTTGTTTCTTTCTTCTCTTTTCTGATTTTTCTCTTCTTCTTTTTCTTCTAGCAAGGTCAGAAATGAACTGAAATAGAGCTTGGGCTCGGATGAGGAGAATTACAATGCCAAAGCTCCAAGACTCCAATTGTGCCATTTTGCTTCCTTTTGTTTTTCTCAAAATGTTCTCTTTTTTTTTCTGTTTGTTTTTTTTTATTGGCAGTTAAGTCTTGCTGTTTGGAAGCTCCACGGCATTACTTGTAATCCTTGCAATTCTCTGAGTTTTCAAAAACAGTTAGTGCAAATGGCTGAGTAGTGGAAAATTTAAATTTCTTACTCGAAAATCCTGTTCAGCATGTTAAATTACAGCCACTTCTTTCACTGCATTTCATCTTTTCTGATTTCTCTTTTCTGTTGCAATTCCAGCTCACGATCTCAATGTTTCTGCTCTCCATAACCTCTAATAGCTGTCGAGTGGTTTTCTTTCAATTCAATTCAGCTTTTGATGATTGCAATCAGCTGGATTCTAGCCTCACCACTGCACAGATTTTCACTGCTTCAAATCAGCCTTTTACAGCCTTCAATTCGAATTGTCTTCAGCTTGTTTTCAGCTGCAGTTCAGATGCTAGCATTTGGCAGCAACCTTGCATTAGTTTCAATTCAAAACAGTCTAGTTTGTATCATTTCAGATCTAAAATTCAGCACTAGGCATGACAAGCAGTGCAGATTGCTGCCAAATTCAGATCTGTCCAGCTCACAAATTCAGCTTCACTAAATCCATTTCAAGTCTCTGCTTTCTCAAACAAGTAACATATAGAGTACTTGCATCAAATGCTAGTGGAAGCCTTAAGTGTTCCACTCGAAAATTCCAATCAGCACATTGCATTTCAACCCTTGCCTTCACTGAAATTTTCTTTTTCTGTTTCGATCTATCAGTCCTAGCAAGTTGTTATTGATCAGCTGTGATGTTCTCAATACTCTTTGATGCATTTCTGAATTTTGTTTCTTCATTCACAGCCCAGAAAAACTGAAATCAGCCAAAATCTACACAATTTCTGCACAACTTGGCACAAACTGCCTCACTAGCACTCCTTTATGTTTATGTACTGATTTCATCAAATTTCTTTCATTTGAGAACATGCTCCCCTCGAGGTTGAGTTCAGTTAAAAACCTCTCTGCCAGTTGTGTCTAATTGTAGCCAGGCATTGCTAATTTGATGTACACACAATTCAGCTTGAAATGGATATAAAATTGTGCCCAAAACTGCTTGAATGGACATACAACTGCAGTTCTAGCACTCCAACTGCTTTCTGCTCTTCGACATATCTACCGACTGGTGAAGATGGCTCTCTTAATCCTTGTCAACAGCCCTTGGAACCTACTTGTGCAACTCAATTCAGATCAGCAGCCACTCTTGCATTTAGTTTCAATTTCTGCACAGCTTAATTATTTCTGCAATAGCACAGATTTTTGCATCACTTCCAGATCTGTCCAGCTCCAATTATATTCAGCTACACTTCCTTATCAGAGCTAGCTTCCAATCACTAATCACTGCCGTGAGCTTCAATTGGACTGATCAGCACCTTTGGTACAGAGAAATGCAGCTCCAAGTTGACCAATTCTGCTCACAAACTGCTTCAGCTGCATTTGTAGCTCAACTTCCCAATCTGTCAGATTTTCCTCAGCTTTTGTTCATCCTTCACTCAACTTTAATTTAGGAATTCAATCCAGATTGTATTCCTTTCCAGCACTCGGCAGCCTTGGTTCAGAATTCTTTTGCAATCAAGCTTCAATACAGATTTTTCAGCTTCTTTCCACTTACAGCTTTTCCCTTTTCAGTTCTGCTCCACTTCCATCTCTAGCAGCCATTTATTCTTTTTCGATCCGAAGTTGAATGTGCACCTTCAACTTCAGATAACTTTTGCAATCCAAGCTAGCAGATTTTCACTTTCTTTCCTTGGCACAAACTTCTCTTTTCTGATTTTTTTCTTTCAATTGAGTATGTCATCTTTGTTTTTGCTCTTCTCTTTTTTTATATGCTGTTCAACTTCAGCCATGCCTTGCTGAATTAGGAAGCCTGAATTAACTCGAAGTTGGTACACAACTGCCTCCTGATTTCCAAAAATCGAAATTGTTTGTTACTCCTTGAATGCTTGCATCAATTTCATCTCTTGACCACTACTTTCCACTTGAGTCAGAAATTTTCCGAAAGGGTGCAGATTTCCTCTTTGTTTGCCACTTAAATCTTCAAAATATAGTAGGGAAATTCAATCTCCAATTGCTTCCATAGCTCTAGCTCATTCTTGGCACCAAACTTCACTCACTTGGCACATGAACAAAAAAAATTTTCGAAATTGTTTCCAAATCACCAATCACTCTCCCCCACACTTAAATCTTTGTCCGTCTCGGGCAAAATAGCATCATGAAAAATATCCCAAGCAAACAAGTCCATAGAAAAATTAGGGTTAAGATTAGCAATAAGGAAAGACAACTAGAATAGAATAGGCAAATAGATGTGGAAAGGTAAATAAAATGATTAGTCCCTATAGATGTGATCCAACCATTGAAATATGATTTGGAAAGAACCTAAGCAAGTTCTAGAGTACAATAACATGTGTGTATCACAAAATAAGGCTAATCTCACTAGGTAAAAACCATTCATCTCAAATTCTCAATTAAGAATCCAAAGCAAAATCGTACTCAAGCATCCAAGATTTCATCCATCAACTTAAATCCTAAGTCTTGACAACCAAATTTGATTTATTTTCCAAAAGGCTCTAAAATGCTATGGAGAAAACCTAAGGGATACATTTATTTCCTAATCATGCAAGATAAAGTGCTAAAACACAAAACCTGGTATTTACAATGATTTTATTCATGTCATGCTACTCTACTCACTTATTTATTAACAAGAACTCATTTTAAGATTGAAAACATGCAATAAAGGAAAAGGCGACAAAAATCAAACTCCCTTTTATTTCTGGTGGTCGGAGTCTGTCAAGAAAAAGCCTCCACCGCGGTAGTGGAGGAGTCAGGGTGTGCGAAAGAGCTTCTTCCATTTGTTCCACTTCACTGTGCATCGCTCCCCCACACTTGGATTTAACTGCAACTCCCTCTTTATTCTTTGTGGGACTCATTTCAGGAGGTTTCAGTCTGTTCAAATGAAGCTTCCACTCCAGCAGTCTTCTGGACCCTGCAAAACAATGTACTACCCCTCTAGAGCGTGCAGGGTACGAAGGAAATAAAATAACATCAGTTTTTGCATACAATTTATCCAAAAATGAATCACATCCAATAAAATCAAGTTTAGGTATCTCAAAGAATTTTTTACAATGAATATCTACCCAAGATGCATCAAGACACTTATCATAATCAATGCAATCTATTTTGGATGTTCCCATGAAATTTTCCCACTTATTCCCCACACATGAAAAAACAAGAAATGTATCGCAGCCTATAAAATCAACTTTTGGTATTTGACTTGATGTTTCCAAAATAAAAGAAATACTTACCTGATCGCGCTGAAAAATACCTGGAGGTTCCACAATGATAGATGTGTCCATAACTCCCTCCAGGTCAAGTATAGAGTCCGTATCAGGTTCAAGTTCTAGTAGGTGCTCAACTGGTATAAGTGATCCTTGGGGCTCTGTGCAATCCCCTACACTTTGAATATCAGTAAAAATAGGTGATCCTTGGGGCTCTGTGCAATCCCCTACACCTAGAATAAACTCTCCAATTGGAAGTGTGTCTGAAATATCTTCTGAAAAATCCTCAGTATCAACAGTCAGTACTCTCTCAGCCTTCTCTGAATACATAGCTCCTCCAGAAAAATCGGGTAAAAATCCCTCAGCCTCTATCTCTGTCTGTTCCAGCTTCTTGATAATGTCCATGCTCCTGATGGAGTGATCCTCTCTCGGTTGCTTCATAGCATCGAAGAGGCTAAACTGAATAACCGTATCTCCAATCTCCATGGAAAGTGTACCGGCATATACATCAATCTTTGTTCTGGCCGTCTTCAGAAACGGTCTGCCTAAAATCAGTGGAGAACGGTGTGCCAAGTAATCTCCCTCCATATCCAAAATATAGAAATCAGCAGGAAATATCAGCTCCTTTACCTTCACCAAAACATCTTCAATCATACCTGCTGGGCGTGTCTGGCTCCTGTCTGCTAGCTGTATCATCACGCCAGTGGGCTGTAAAGGGCCTATGCCGAGCATCTGAAAGACTGACCTGGGCATCACATTTATAGAAGCTCCTAAGTCTAACATAGCATCGTGAAATATGGTGCTCCCAATCTCACAAGAAACAGTAAACATCCCAGGGTCTTCACATTTCTGAGGTAGGGCATGGATAAGCGAAGAAACATTTTTCCCAATGCTGACCAATTCATTTTCCTTAAGCTTCCTTTTGTTAACACAAAGATCCTTCAAAAACTTAGCATACTTTGGAACTCTTTTGATCATGGTCAACAAAGGTATATTGATCTCCACTTTGCTGAAAAGCTCCACTAGTTCATTAAATTCCTTAGCCTTCTCCTTCTCCCCTTGTCTTTTGGTTGGAGTTCTCCCCTGTGGAAAAGGTAAAGGAACCCTAAAATCATCTTCTTTGGCCGGTAGTGGAGAGGCTGAATTCTGCTGTGCTGTCCCCTGCGTAGTGGCTGCTGTCCCTTGCGTCTCGGCACTGATTCCTTCTCCGTTTGCCACCAAATTTGGAGGGTTGCTCGAGGACTGAGTTGGGAACGGGCTAGAGGTGGAATCAGCTGAATTTGAACTCATTTCAGTGTTGTTTTGGGCCGGAATTGGAGAAGCTGTCCGGTTTCCTGAAAATTCTGCTCTTGGACTCTTTGGACTTGAGGTGACCTTCCCACTCCTCAAATATATAGCACTCACATTCCCTTTGGGATTAGGAACAGTTTGGGAAGGAAGTTGATTTGATCCTTGAGCTTGATTGTGATTGATCCCACTCGCCAATTGCCCTATTTGCCTCTCAATGTTTTGTTGCCAAGCTTGTTGTTGTTGTTGTTGCCAAGCTTGTTGTTGTTGCCAAGCTTGTTGTTGTTGTTGTGTTTGTACAACTTGCTGTAGCATTTCCATCATTTGTTGATGCTGAACATCTCCTCCACTTGAGCTCCCATAGCTTGCGTATGATTTGTGTGGGGCTGAAAAGGTGGAAGAAGGCTGCTGAAAATTTTGATAGCTTTGCTGAAAATTCTGCATTTGAGGCTGATTTTGCTGGTTGGAACTCTGAAAACCTTGAAATCCCTGCTGTGAATTCTGGAATTGACTCTGGAATGGCTGAAAACCTTGCTGGAAATTTTGAGAAGGTTGCTGAAAATTTTGATATGGCTGTTGTGATTGCTGTGCATGCTGAATTTGCTGGAATCCTTGCGGGAAATTCTGTGAAAGCGGCTGTGGTTGCTGGAAATTAGGATTTTGTGACTGAAAACTATGGTTTCGCTGCTGTGAACTCTGAAATGAGGGATGATTTTGCTAAATTTGATGATTGGAAGGCGGTTGTTGGTAAAAAGAGTTACCATACTTCAAATTTGGGTGGTCCCTCCAACCCGGGTTGTAGGTAGATGAGTAGGGGTCATTTCTTTGTTGGAATGGAGCTCTAGCCAAGGCCGCAACCGATTCATCTTGTTGAAGATTTGGACAATGGTCTGAATAATGTTCTTGGCTTGAACAAATGCTACATACTCTTGTGACTTGATTTGGAAATGAAGTTGTTGTTGAATTTGAGGCTTGGTTCACATTGTTCGCTGCCATTTGCGTCACTAAAGATGCCAACTCCGTCAGTTTGTTCTCCAACAAAGAGCTTTTGCTTTCTTTTTGTTCACTAGGCGACACTTGAGCTTCATGAACCCCTCTTGTAGTGAGTGCTCTACTCCCAAATTGTTGAGTATTCTCCGCCATGTTAGAAATGAGCACTCTAGCTTGCTCCGGAGTTTTATTCACCAAGGCTCCCCCTGCCGCCGCATCAATCATGCTCCTATCCATAGGTAATAAACCTTCATAAAAGTATTGCACAAGAAGTTGCTCACTAATTTGATGTTGAGGACAGCTAGAGCATAACTTCTTGAACCTCTCCCAGTAATCATAAAGGGACTCTCCAACCACTTGTTGAATGCCACAGATACTTTTCCTGATAATGGCGGTCCTTGATGCTGGAAAAAATTTCTCTAAAAATGCTCTCTTCATTTCAATCCAACTAGCAACATGTCCAGTGGGCAAATAATACAACCAATCTTTAGCAGCTCCAGTCAACGTAAAAGGAAATGCTCTTAACTTAATGTCTTCTTCAGAAACGCCCTGAGGCTTCATAGTAGAGCACACCACATGGAACTCGTGCAAATGTCTGTTTGGATCCTCCCCAGATAAACCCTGAAATTTTGGCAACAAATTGATAAGTCCCGATTTGAGCTCAAAACTCCCCCCTAGCTCTGGATATGCTATGCTGGAGTACTGAAATGCAGCATCTGGTGCTGCGAGCTCCTTCATGGTTCTCTGGTGGTCTGCCATGTCAATGCCTGAGTGAGCGCTGATAGTCTGAAGTGGAGGTATATCTGTAGTCTCAGAAAGAATGGCCTGGCTCCTCCTGACTCTGAAGGTCCTCTCAATCTCAGGATCGAAATCTTCTAATTCAGCACCTAGAGACCTGGTCATAAAAACAGAACAAATCGCAGTAAAAGTGAATAAAAAGATAAAACAAATAAAATAAAATCAAAAGATATGACAATAAGCACAGAAACAAATCAAGAATGATATGAAATAAGTGCGCAAGCTAAAATCAAACAAGTCAACTAACAGTTCCCCGGCAACGGCGCCAAAAATTTGACGAGCCCAAATATACTAGATAATTTGTCATGAAATGTATGGGCTCATCAAATTTAAATATATCAATGAATAGCTGGAAACCCTTTTACAATCAAAAATATGGAAATGTAATATAGGGGCCACAGGTCGTATTTTTCTCGGGGATAGTTGTCTAGTTTGATTCACACTCGTGTTTATGTGTCGTTTTTGTGTTTTCGGGTTTCTAACAAGTAATTGGACTTGGTTTGAAATTGAAAAATGAAATTGCAATGGAAAAATAGAAACCTTGATTAAATAAACTTAAGCAAGAAAAATGGTACTACAAAGCTCAGCTAGTGAAACCTAAACAAGCACTTACAAATATTTTTTATGGAAAACGTTTTTCTGTTTACAACCAACCAAAAGAAACTCCAAACAATTAAGTAATCACAGTGAAGGAATTTTCGAAAACACACTAGAATGACATAAGGAAACACATGCAAAATTCCTAACTTGAACAAGTATCAATGAACAACTTGGCAAGTTGACCGAATGCAATTTAGCAAGCAACTATCACTGAAGTATTTGACAGGAATGGATGAAGAACCAGCTCACTGGACACCAACTAAAGCAAAGAAAAGTAAAGCAGAATTAAAGGAATTACAGTAATGAACACAGATTTTCAGAAATATGATGGTTTGCTAAGCTAAAACATGGACTTCTTTGCCGAAAATTTCCAACCAAAGTCCATGTCAACTAAGCAAACAAATTTAGGACTCTAAAGCAGGAATCAACAGAATAAAAATGATGTAGACAATCAAATTCTGATACAAATCAGAAATTGAAAGGAATTTCAGAATTCAAGTTGGCACACAACGATTTGACTTGGCACGCAAGAAATTGAGCTAAAGCAAACTGAAATTTGACTAAGTTAATCACTAAACAAGCTCCTATATTAATCTACTTGCAAAATTGAAGCGAAACTACAGCTAAGAACTCAAGAATCGAAATTCACAGTAGCTGAAACGAAATTTCAGAACAAAACAGTGCAAAAGTTGAAACTACAGCTATAACTTGGAAATTAAAGGTCTAATCTACTCCTCAACTCCTTCCTCAGCTCGAGAAACTCTTGGTTGTCAATCAAGAACCGGCTTCGAACCCCTAGGCTCAGCAAATCAGTGGACAATCAATTCTGAAATTGAATTTGCTTCAAAACTGCGCTTGCTGAAACTTTCCATCCGATTTCTTCATTCTCAATTGATGGAGCTGCGAGGACGATTTGGGAAACTTCTAAGATCACTTGAGAACCCCTACAAATGATTTGGAAGCTTGGAAATGGACTGGTGTTGAAAAGGAAGTGATCGGACTGAGGATTCCCGAAACCCTCAAGAAATCCCCTGTTCAGCGCAATTTGAGCAGAATTCTTCAAACCTTGATCACCAATGACTCGATTCTCGATCTGGATTGGAAGATGAAGTGGTCACGCCTTCATGGAAACAAAAACGATGCAGAAAGATGAAGAAACGATGAAGAACGATGAAGAACAGTGGAGGCTGGCTGAAGACGCGACAAGGCTTAGGCTGCGGAAAAATTTCCTTAAGTATTAACCAATGGACGGCTGTGATTGATTTGCTTCAATCCAACGGCTGATCTTAGTCCGATTTGAGCCAAACTTTGATGATGAAGATCTGGGGTCAGGATCTGCCTCGTGGTAGCTCGGATCCTCCAGATTTGCAACGGATGGTCCAGATCTAGCTAATCTTTGAATGGGTGATCTAGAGCCCTCCAAGCTTGATCCAACGGTTGATCTTGCTCTGATTGGGATGAAATCTTCAGATCTTGATCAGGGTGCTTAATCAACCCTAGCCCTAGCTCGGATCGCTTCAGATCATCCCGGATGGCTCCGATCTAGCCGCTTTCGAATCGAACGGCCCAGATTTAATCGTAATCTTGGTAATCTGATCTGGGTCGATTCCGACTCGAGTTTGACCCAATATGCCCTAGATCCTTGAACTTTGATGCCTACAAAAATAGATCAAGAATTTAGTGGCCAAATTAATCCAAAAATTTGCATATTTGCAATTAAGTCCAAAATAAAGGTAAGTTCTAAAACCTAGGGCAATTTCACAATTTTGACAAGAAAAACATAGATCAAACATGGATTTTAGTAGCTCAAATGATCAATAAAATGGAATCTATCAATAACATCAGAAGATTCTTCAACTAGTCTAGACTTCTTGTTGTAGACTCGATAGGCTTTGCTAACGAGGGAGTACCCGACTAGTATCCCTTCATCAGCCTTTACCGTGAACTTTCCAAGATGATCCTTGGTGTTTAGAATGAACACCTTACAACCAAATACACTAAGGTGTTTAACCGTAGGTAGTTTCCCAAACCAAAGTTCATGGGGAGTCTTCCCTAAAAACCTATGAATGAGGACCCGGTTTTGCACATAGCAAGCAGTATTTACAACTTCAGCCCATAAGTAACTCGGGAGTGAGTACTCATTAAGCATGCTTCGTGCAGTCTCTTGTAGAACACAGTTCTTCCTTTCTACAACACCATTTTGTTGTGGTGTTCTAGGAGTAGAGAACTCATGTCTATAACCTCTATCTTGACAAAATTCTAAAAATCTTTGATTTTGAAATTCACCTCCATGATTACTTCTAATTGTCTTAATAGTTAATGATTTTTCATTTTCAACTCTTCTACAAAAAGAAATAAAAACATCTAAGGTTTGGTCCTTATATTTTAAAAAGTAAGTCCATGTATATCTAGTGAAGTCATCAATGATCACAAAGCAATATCTACTTCCACTCAAT
This sequence comes from Boesenbergia rotunda, assembly GCA_024364735.1. Classification (NCBI taxonomy): domain Eukaryota; kingdom Viridiplantae; phylum Streptophyta; class Magnoliopsida; order Zingiberales; family Zingiberaceae; genus Boesenbergia; species Boesenbergia rotunda. Next base: position 238,788 of record JAGFNQ010001097.1, read on the forward strand.
GATATGATAGTACTACAATCAAATAAATCCATGTGAAGTAAATCTAATGCAGTAGAAGTACTTACAGCGCTTTTACCTTTATGTGCAGATTTTGTTTGTTTACTCATTTGACATGCATCACAAAGTTTATCTTTCTCATACTTGATGCTTGGTAAGCCACGAACCAATCCCTTGTTGGCCAACTTCCGGATGTTCTTCATGTTCACATGTGCTAGCCTCCAGTGCCAAAGGGTGGACTCTTCTTCTTTCGACATGAAACACTTAGCAGAAACATTAGTAGCACTTTTAAATGAAACTTGATAAATATTGTCTACTCTTGTTCCTACTAGTACCATGTCCAAGGTGTCATGTTGTCTAACTAGACATTGACTTGGTTGGAAATCAATTGTGTAACCCATGTCACACAATTGACTCACACTTAGGAGATTAAATTTCATCCCCTTGACTAGAAGGACATTTAAAATTCTAAGACATTCGGATATTTGAATGTCTCCAATTCCTATGACCTTAAGACTACCATTGTTACCAAATGAAACATTACCTCTACTTTTCTTGTGAAGTGTGGTAAACAATGATCTATCCCCGGTCATGTGTTTGGAGCATCCACTATCAACGAACCAAGTTGATAGATGCTCCCCCTCGATCATAACCTACACAATTCGAAAAATAGAAGTTTTAGGTACCCAAACCTTGGGACCTAAAGCATCAACTAAACATGACTTAGGCACCCATGCCTTGACAACTTTCTTTTGAACCTTGGGTGTCCTAGATTGTCTCATATCAGTCCTAGACATAAGATGTAACGCCCCAAAATTTCCATTTTTAGTTCTTAAAGTCCTTAGAATTATTTAAAAATGGTTTAGAAATATTCTAGATATTTTTAGGAATTTTTAGAGTATTTTTATGGAATTTTCCGAGTCCGTTTGGTATTTTAGAGAAAGGAGAAAGAAATAAAAAAGGAAAAAACATTTTAAAGGGGCAGCCGTGGATTGAACCCGCGACCACAGGGAGGAAGGGAAGCCAACGAACCAGCTGGGCTAGGGTATCAAGCACAGAAAAGGAAGGAGAGATATAATGTTATAGAGTAGTTAAGCCTTTTCATTAAGAGGTATATTAAGCCCCCTTAAGTCGCGTGAAACCCTGGAGAAGCCGTAGCCGCGCGCGTGAACAGAGAAGAGAGGCGAGGAAGAGGCGAATTCAAGGGTTCTTCTTCTTCTTCTTCTTCTTCTTCACCTTTTCCCTTGAGTAGAGAAGACCTAGGGTTGTTTCCTAGGGCTAAAGGTGGAAGCTTTTCAAAAGAAGGAGGGGAAAGGATTTGGTAGGGAGTTTTCTCCCTGTTTTTGTGAGTTTTCTTCAAGACCGATGTAAGTAAATCACTCACCTGCAATAGGAGTAGTTTTCGTTACGAAATTCTTGCTATAAAGCCATGATTTCGAAAAAGTAGAAGCACGTTTTGAGAAACCTTGCTAATTGCATGTTTAGATTGTTAAAGTTGCATGTTTTCTTATGTTAGAAATCCAATTAAATGGTATTGAATGTAAGTAGGCCAAGCATGATAAGTTTTAATATGAGAAAGGACCCAAAAGTGAAGTTTTGGGTTAAGGGCACATAGTGTGCTTGATGGAAAGTTTAATGTAAGGAAGGTTAAGTTCTTTTAATGCAAAAGAAAAGTTAGTTGATAAGTATGAATAAGTATAGTAAGAAAAGTATTTTACTTTTGTGAAAGAGACATGTACCGGGCAAATGTAAGGCCCACAGAAAGTTAGTAGAAAGTTCTAATAGGATGCGGTGGCTAGCTACCTCGCAACCTATTAGAAAAGCGCGCAGTTGGTACACTGATACCATGGTACAATGTCAAGGCCTAAGAGAAAGTTGATTATTTATTTTCAAGTATATAAGTATGATCAAGTAGTTTCTTTTTTGAGAAAGTGTTTAATTATTATATGTGTACCTTGATACAATGCAAGCATGATAAAGTAGTTCAAGTAGTAAGCACGGTTAGTTGTGTACTTTGATACATTAACAAACATGATAAAGTGTTTCAAGTTGTAAGCATGTTTAGTTGTAAGTTTTGAAGTAAGTAAAGTTTTAAATCATTCTTCGAAATGAGCATGTTTAGTATTGACATCATGATTTTGTGAGTAGGGATTTACTTACTAAGCATTGTGCTTATTAGTTGCATTTTCCTTCTATTGCAGATAAAGGAAAAGAGAAAGCGTAAGTTGGGAGGCGACAGGACTTGCATTGATGTTCAGAGGAGGTGGAACCGGGGTAAAAGATCCGTTGGGTTGAGTATGAGTAGAGTTTGGTATTTAGAAACATTTAGTTTTATGTTTTGAATAGTAAAGAGTGAACCAATGTGTTTAATTTCCGCATAGAGTAAGAAGTTGATACAACTTGAAGATGTTTACTTATGTTTTTCCATATGCTTGGTTAGTTTGGTTAAGTTCCGTATTAGTTTCAATTTCAAGAGTTTGGATTGGTTTTGAGTTGCCAATGTGCCAAATAAACTAGTATATATGATAGATTTGAAGTTATATCTTAATGCGAAGTGATAGTATGTGATTTGTGGATGTTTGAAAGGGATTTTCAGGTCTGAAATTTGCAGTTTCAGGCGTGCCAGTCGACTGGCTCAGATACCAGTCGACTGCTATATCGAACAGAACCTTCTGTTCGATATGGCAGTCGACTGACCATATACCAGTCGACTGACACCAGTCGACTGATATAATAGCAGTCGACTGCTACCATTAAAGAAAAACTGGGTAGAGCAGCTGGTTAGTGCTTTAGTGTTACAACTAAGAGGTCTAGGGGTCAAATCCTGGCAAAGCAAATAAAATGAAAGTTGTTTTGTTTTTTTTTGAAAAAAAAAAGAAGGAAGAAAAAAAAAATTCAGAGCAAGTTAAGGGGACTCAAGTAGGTGTAACCTAAGGCTAAGGATAAGGTAAAGTTAAGGTTAAGCAAATGTGACGTCCGCTTTAAGGAAGTTAAGGGAAGTCGGGTCGTCACAGAGTGGTATCAGAGCAGGTCTCCACCCTTCCGCCACACTGACATCAAGCATCAACCCTGCCGCCTACCAAGTAAGAAATTTAATGTTGTTTTGTTTTTGTTAATATGCTTTCTTTATTGACTGCTAGTATTAGTAAGTGCATGATAGTAGAAAAGCATGATAGTATTACTATGATATGATAATGTATGCATAGAGATAGTGAAGCAAGTTAGTAAGAAATAATATGCATTTATTTCTTATTTATTTTCTATACACCATAGAGAAAGAGAATGGCAAGAGGACGTCCCAGAACTGTCCGAAATGAGGAGCAGACTCCTAGAGAGCAGGAGTCCACTGAGTCAGCACCACCCACAGATCTTCAAGGAGTGGTGGCCCAGCTTCAGAGGCAACTTGCTGAGCAGCAGCAAGTCATTGCTGCCTTGATGGCTAATCAGCAAGCCACCCCTGTTGCCACGCCAGTGGCGCCAGTGGCACAAGTAGCGACACCAGCGGTGACAGAGACTCCCCCAGTACCTCTGACAAGAGAAGTGAGACAGGAAGCATATCTGATCCAGTGGCAGAGACTGAAGCCCGAGAATTTTTCTGGCACAAGTGAACCATGGGATGCTCAGGCATGGTTCAAAACGGTGGAAAGTATAATGGAGTTACTGGACTGGCCCGAGGTGGAGAAGATAAAGTGCACATCCTTCTGCCTTACTGGAGATGCTAGGATGTGGTGGGAAAGAGTGAAAGCTAAGAGGAATGTGAATCAGATGACCTGGGCCGAATTTGAAGCAGAATTTCTGGAAGAGTACTTTCACATGAAAGTGACAAACAAGCACTATGATGAATTTACTGAGTTCCGTCAAGGAGATCTGACTGTAGATGAAGCAGTGAAGAAATTCAATCGACTAGCTCGCTTGTGCCCAGAGCTAGTTAGTACTGAGAAGGAGAGAGTTAGGCTGATGCTCAAGATGCTGAGGCCCCAGATAGCTTTGAACGTGGCCGGCAGTGGTAACAGACCACAAACTTCAGAGGAGTTAGTAAGTAGTGCTTTGATCACTGAGCACTACTTAAACAGTATAAGGGTTACACGGGCGCAACAACAACAGACCTCAGCTCAGAAGTCCCAAGGGAGTACACAGAATCAACAGAACTGGAAAGGGAATTCAAGCAAGAGAAAGCAGGGGGACCAGAAGACTTCTGAGGGAAGTAAAGGAGGCACCTCAAGCAAGCAGCCTAAGTATCCTCCTTGCCCAAAGTGTGGAAAGACACATCCTGGAGTGTGTCGTCAGGGCATGAGTGGATGCCATATATGTGGAGCAGAGGGACACATGATGAAGGCTTGCCCTAACAAGTCAAGTGTTGGAGCTTGCTATATATGTGGAGTAGTAGGGCACATGGCCAAGGCTTGTCCTAAAGCAAAGCAACCTCCACCCCAGTTTCTTCAGTACGGAGGTGGACCTGCTCAGCTGCACCAGATGCAGCCAGTTATGGAGGGACCTTATTACAGCCAGATGAGGATGGAAGCCCCACCAGCCACAACCAACGCCAGGATTTTCTCCATTAGCAAGGAAGATGTGGCAAATGCTCCTACTGTGGTCACAGGTCGAATACTCATCTCATCTCAGTATGCTATTGTGTTATTCGATACTGGGGCAACCCATTCTTTTGTATCTATACTATTCTCTAAAAAGCTAGGGATCCCACCAGAGAGTTTAAGTCAGGAGTTTCTAATAACTCTACCATCAGGAGAAGTTATGGCCTCTACCCAGAGGCTAAGGGCAGTACAAATCTGGATTTCCAACCGAGAGCTCTACAGTGACTTGGTAATCCTTGAGATGAAGGATTACGATGTCATTTTAGGGATGGATTTCTTGAGCAAGTACAGTGCTTCTATAGACTGCCGCAAGAGAAGGGTCAAGTTTACACCAGAAGCAGAACCTTCATTTGAATTTATTGGAGACCCGAAGAGAAAGACAAAAAGGTTTTTATCTACCTTACAAGCTCAGAGGATGTTAGAAAATGGATGTTCTGGTTTTCTAGCTCATATAGTGGATGCAAGTCAAAGGGAAGAATTAAAGAAAGAAGATGTGAGAGTAGTCTGTGACTATCCTGAAGTGTTTCCTGAAGAGCTACCAGGACTCCCTCCCAATCGGGAAATTGAGTTTGAAATTGAGTTGGCCCCAGGAACCAACCCAATTTCGAAAGCACCTTATCGCATGGCGCCAGCAGAACTGAAAGAATTGCAAGAACAATTGCAAGAGCTGCTTGACAAGGGTTTCATCCGCCCTAGTCATTCACCTTGGGGAGCTCCTGTACTGTTCGTCAAGAAGAAAGATGGATCTATGCGAATGTGCATAGATTATCGAGCTTTGAACAAGGTAACCATCAAGAACAGATATCCTTTGCCAAGGATAGATGATTTATTTGATCAGTTGAAGGGAGCTACAGTGTTCTCCAAGATAGATCTGCGATCAGGTTACCATCAGCTCAGAGTGAAGGAGAGTGATGTGCCAAGGACTGCTTTCAGTACAAGATATGGGCACTATGAGTTTGTGGTTATGCCCTTTGGAGTGACAAACGCCCCTGCGACGTTTATGGATCTAATGAATAGAGTATTCAAGGATTTTCTGGACAAGTTCGTTATTGTCTTCATTGATGATATCCTAGTGTATTCAAAGACTCAGCAAGAACATGAAGAACACCTGAAGATAGTGTTGCAAACCTTACACCAAAAGGAGTTGTACGCCAAATTCTCAAAGTGTGAGTTTTGGCTTGATCGGGTGGCCTTCCTAGGCCACATTATTTCCAAGGAAGGTATTATGGTAGACCCAGCCAAGATTGAAGCAGTTAGTAACTGGAGTCAACCAAAGAATGCTAGTGAGATCAGAAGTTTTCTGGGTTTGGCAGGGTACTACAGAAGGTTTGTGGAGGACTTTTCAAAGATAGCTTCACCACTTACATCCCTTACCAGAAAGAATAAGAAGTATGAGTGGACTGAAGACTGTGAGCAGAGTTTTCTTGAGTTGAAGAAGAGACTAACAAGCGCTCCTATTCTTACAGTACCCGAAGGTGATAAGAGCTTTGATATATATAGTGATGCATCAAAGCTAGGACTTGGAGCAGTCCTTATGCAAGAAGGCAAAGTCATAGCTTATGCTTCCAGGCAACTCAAGGACTATGAAAAGAATTACCCCACTCATGATCTGGAGTTGGCAGCTGTAGTCTTTGCTCTAAAGATATGGAGGCATTACTTGTATGGAGTGCAGTGTAAGATTTATACAGATCACCAGAGTCTGAAATATTTCTTCACTCAGAAAGACCTCAATATGAGACAGCGAAGGTGGCTCGAGTTAGTGAAGGACTATGACTGTGAGATTCTTTACCACCCTGGTAAGGCAAATAGAGTAGCAGATGCACTGAGTAGAAAGACTTGTGCCACTTTGATGTCCTTATCATCATTGGCACCACCATTACAGAAGGAGATAGTAGATTATGGAGTGGAGATTATTGAGGGACAGCTAGCCCTATTGACACTAGAGTCACTTTGCTTGAAGAGATACAGAAAGAGCAAGCTGAGGATTCTGATATCCAAAGGATCAAGCAAGAGGTGCAAGAAGAAGAGAGTAAAGGTTTAGAGTATCTGACAGTGGGATACTCTACTATGGTGACCGTTTATGTGTCCCCAATCATGAAGAGCTGAGAAAGAAGATTCTTGAAGAAGCCCATGGAACTCCCTACTCAATGCATCCTGGTTCCACTAAGATGTACCAGATTTGAAAAGAAGATTTTGGTGGTCGGGATGAAGAGAGACATAGCTAAGTATGTCAGCACCTGCCTGACATGTCAGAGAGTTAAAGCAGAACACCAGAGACCAGGAGGTGTCCTACAGCCCATTCAGATTCCAGAGTGGAAATGGGAAGACATAGCCATGGATTTCATAGTTGGTCTACCAAAGACAACTAATGGCTATGATGCTATTTGGGTGATAGTAGACAGATTGACCAAGTCCGCCCACTTTTTGGCGATCAGAGTGTCTTACTCAATTGAGAAGTTAGCCAATTATACGTGCAGGAAGTGATCCGACTACACGGAGTTCCGAAGACCATTATCTCTGATAGGGATGGTCGTTTCACTCACACTTTTGGGAGTGTGTACAGACAGCGTTAGGCACCAAACTGAAATTTAGCACAGCTTTCCATCCCCAGACTGATGGACAGACAGAGAGAGTGAATCAGATTCTAGAGGATATGCTCAGAGCTTGTGCATTGGACTTCAAGGGCAGTTGGTGCAAGTATTTATGTTTAGCTGAGTTTGCCTACAACAACAGTTACCAAGCCACTATTGGTATGGCACCCTATGAAGCTCTTTATGGGAGGAAGTGTAGATCTCCCCTCTGTTGGTATGAGAGTAGTGAGAAGAAAGAAATGGGATCTCAGACTGATCTTATAGAGGATACCACAGAAGCAATCAGGAGCATCCGCCAGAGGATAGAGACTGCTCAGAGTAGGCAGAAGAGTTATGCAGATGTACGTCGTAGGCCGTTAGAGTTTGAAGTTGGGGATACAGTTTTCCTCAAAGTAGCACCTATGAAGGGAGTGATGAGATTTGGTAAGAAAGGCAAGCTAAGTCCTCGATACGTAGGACCTTACCCAGTGATAAAGAGAGTTGGTAAAGTAGCTTATGAGTTGGAGCTACCTTCAGAAATGTCAGCAATACATAACGTATTTCATGTTTCAATGTTAAAGAAGCATATCCCAGATGCCAACCAAGTGATTGAGCCACAGATGGTACAAGTGCAAGAAGATCTCAGTTATGAAAGTCGACCTATTCAGATAATAGATCGAGCAGATAAGAAGCTGAGGAACAAAGTGGTACCACTAGTAAAAGTTTTATGGCTAAATCAGAAGTATGAAGAGGCAACTTGGGAATCAGAAGAGAGCATGAGGCAAAGGTATCCAGAGCTGTTCTAAGTTCGAGGACGAACTTTTTATAAGGTAGGGAGGATTGTAACGCCCCAAAATTTCCATTTTTAGTTCTTAAAGTCCTTAGAATTATTTAAAAATGGTTTAGAAATATTCTAGATATTTTTAGGAATTTTTAGAGTATTTTTATGGAATTTTCCGAGTCCGTTTGGTATTTTAGAGAAAGGAGAAAGAAATAAAAAAGGAAAAAAAAACATTTTAAAGGGGCAGCCGTGGATTGAACCCGCGACCACAGCGAGGAAGGGAAGCCAACGAACCAGCTGGGCTAGGGTATCAAGCACAGAAAAGGAAGGAGAGATATAATGTTATAGAGTAGTTAAGCCTTTTCATTAAGAGGTATATTAAGCCCCCTTAAGTCGCGTGAAACCCTGGAGAAGCCGTAGCCGCGCGCGTGAACAGAGAAGAGAGGCGAGGAAGAGGCGAATTCAAGGGTTCTTCTTCTTCTTCTTCTTCTTCTTCACCTTTTCCCTTGAGTAGAGAAGACCTAGGGTTGTTTCCTAGGGCTAAAGGTGGAAGCTTTTCAAAAGAAGGAGGGGAAAGGATTTGGTAGGGAGTTTTCTCCCTGTTTTTGTGAGTTTTCTTCAAGACCGATGTAAGTAAATCACTCACCTGCAATAGGAGTAGTTTTCGTTACGAAATTCTTGCTATAAAGCCATGATTTCGAAAAAGTAGAAGCACGTTTTGAGAAACCTTGCTAATTGCATGTTTAGATTGTTAAAGTTGCATGTTTTCTTATGTTAGAAATCCAATTAAATGGTATTGAATGTAAGTAGGCCAAGCATGATAAGTTTTAATATGAGAAAGGACCCAAAAGTGAAGTTTTGGGTTAAGGGCACATAGTGTGCTTGATGGAAAGTTTAATGTAAGGAAGGTTAAGTTCTTTTAATGCAAAAGAAAAGTTAGTTGATAAGTATGAATAAGTATAGTAAGAAAAGTATTTTACTTTTGTGAAAGAGACATGTACCGGGCAAATGTAAGGCCCACAGAAAGTTAGTAGAAAGTTCTAATAGGATGCGGTGGCTAGCTACCTCGCAACCTATTAGAAAAGCGCGCAGTTGGTACACTGATACCATGGTACAATGTCAAGGCCTAAGAGAAAGTTGATTATTTATTTTCAAGTATATAAGTATGATCAAGTAGTTTCTTTTTTGAGAAAGTGTTTAATTATTATATGTGTACCTTGATACAATGCAAGCATGATAAAGTAGTTCAAGTAGTAAGCATGGTTAGTTGTGTACTTTGATACATTAACAAACATGATAAAGTGTTTCAAGTTGTAAGCATGTTTAGTTGTAAGTTTTGAAGTAAGTAAAGTTTTAAATCATTCTTCGAAATGAGCATGTTTAGTATTGACATCATGATTTTGTGAGTAGGGATTTACTTACTAAGCATTGTGCTTATTAGTTGCATTTTCCTTCTATTGCAGATAAAGGAAAAGAGAAAGCGTAAGTTGGGAGGCGACAGGACTTGCATTGATGTTCAGAGGAGGTGGAACCGGGGTAAAAGATCCGTTGGGTTGAGTATGAGTAGAGTTTGGTATTTAGAAACATTTAGTTTTATGTTTTGAATAGTAAAGAGTGAACCAATGTGTTTAATTTCCGCATAGAGTAAGAAGTTGATACAACTTGAAGATGTTTACTTATGTTTTTCCATATGCTTGGTTAGTTTGGTTAAGTTCCGTATTAGTTTCAATTTCAAGAGTTTGGATTGGTTTTGAGTTGCCAATGTGCCAAATAAACTAGTATATATGATAGATTTGAAGTTATATCTTAATGCGAAGTGATAGTATGTGATTTGTGGATGTTTGAAAGGGATTTTCAGGTCTGAAATTTGCAGTTTCAGGCGTGCCAGTCGACTGGCTCAGATACCAGTCGACTGCTATATCGAACAGAACCTTCTGTTCGATATGGCAGTCGACTGACCATATACCAGTCGACTGACACCAGTCGACTGATATAATAGCAGTCGACTGCTACCATTAAAGAAAAACTGGGTAGAGCAGCTGGTTAGTGCTTTAGTGTTACAACTAAGAGGTCTAAGGGTCAAATCCTGGCAAAGCAAATAAAATGAAAGTTGTTTTGTTTTTTTTTGAAAAAAAAAGAAGGAAGAAAAAAAAAATTCAGAGCAAGTTAAGGGGACTCAAGTAGGTGTAACCTAAGGCTAAGGATAAGGTAAAGTTAAGGTTAAGCAAATGTGACGTCCGCTTTAAGGAAGTTAAGGGAAGTCGGGTCGTCACATAAGAGGCACGAATGAGGGTTCTTTAGGACGGTAACCAATACCGGCCCTATTGTAGACTGCCCTTTGGGCATTCAAGATCATGTCTAGGGTTTTAGAGCTAGTTGAGAATTTCTCAAGAATATTCTTGAGTCTCTCAACTTCACTCTTTAATGATTGGTTTTCTTCTACTAGCAACTCATCATGCAAACCATTTACATCCTCAACCTTAGAGGATTTCAATTTTTCAACCTCAAGTTTCAAAGACTTAATCTCATCCTCTAACAATTCAACATGCAAGTCATCAATGTTATCATCCCTAGATAATTTCAATTGATTAATTTCTAATTGCAATGCTTTAACCTTATTTTTTGACTTCTTAAGCATACTAGTTAAACATGCAATTGCTCTATAATACTTTTCAAGTTCGGGAGAAGTTACCTCTTCATCATCCGAAAATGATGAAGCCGCGTTTGATGAGTTGGAAGATATATCACTGCTCTCTTGATCTCCCAATGCCATGAGTGCCACATGCCTTGTGCTCTTCTCCTCCTTCTCTTCATCGGATGAGCTAGAGGATGACTCATCCTAAGTGGCCTTCAAGGCCTTCTTCTTCTTCTTGAATTTTTCTTCTTTCTTTTTGGATTTCTCCTCCTTCTTCTTTAGTTTTGGACATTCATTCTTGAAGTGCCCTTTCCTACCACACTCAAAGCAAGTTGCATTAGTCTTATCAAGTTTAGCTTCACTAGAGTTACCTCTACTCTTGAAGCGTCGACCCCTTCTCATCATCCTTCGCACAAAGTTCGCCATCTCGGAGGAAGAAGAGTCACTGCCATCTTCCTCGGAATCGGACTCGGATTCGGAAGAGGATGAAGATGAAGAGACTTCCTTCTCCTTCTTCTTCTTGTTGGATCGGTCCCCTGCAACTAAGACAATCCCCTTCTCCTTGGGGCCTTTGTTAGCCATTTCATACAATTCCATCTCACAAAATAAATCATCTAACTTTACAATGGATAGATCCTTGGAAACTTTGTAGGCATCCACCATGGATGACCACAAAGCATTCCTTGGAAAGGCTTTCAAGACAAACCTCACAAGGTCGCGATTCTCGACCTTTTCATCAATCGAATGAAGCCCATTGAGGACTTCCTTGAACCGGCTATAAAGCTCACTTACCGATTCATTCTCCTTTATGGAGAGATTTTGGAGTTGGTTGAGGAACAAATCCCTCTTTGCGATTCTTGAGTCTCGGGTGCCCTCGTGAAGCTCAATGAGCTTGTTCCACAAGTCCTTTGCACTTGTGAAAGGACCAACCTTGATGAGTTGGTCTTTGTTCATGCCGCATTATAGAGTGACAACCGCCTTCGCGTCGGCTTCACTCTTCCGAGTTTGTTCGGCAGTCCACCGCCATGATTCGAGTTCATTGCCTTCATCATCCTTAGGAGGGGTGAATCCCTCCTTCACCGCGAACCAAGTATTGATGTCCATCTTCAAGTAATACTCCATCTTTGATCTCCAATATTGAAAATCAGCGCCATCAAAGAAAGGAGGTCGGGTGGTGGAAAATCCTTCTCTCAACACCATCTTGTTGATAACTCTCGGATGTTAAGCCGTAAACAGAGCCCCAAGCACTGATACCACTTGTTGGAACTCGGATGGCTAGAGAGGGATGGGTGAATATAGCCAATCACTTGGACTTAGACACTAATCGAATTTCTACACTCAGAGTTATTAGTAGCACAGCGGAACGCAAGAACAGAGTATGCAGAAATTCAGAAAACAAAAGCAAAACAACACCACTAGCAAGATCGCTAACAAGGAGGGTTTACAAGGTTCGGGGATAACTTGCCCCTACTCCTTGGCGTGCCCTTAAGGTGGGCGATCCCTTGATCGTCGGCAGATCAAGCCCCGGTTATCACCGGATAGAAAGCAACCTCCTTCTCGGTGGAGAAACCTCTCCACAGCGTTTCAATCACAGATTTAAGTTTAAGCACAAAGAAACAACAGGAAGGATCTTACTCAAGCACTTAGCAAAGACAAGAACACAGCAATCTTTCCTGAGCTCCACCCAGCGGCGATCTCACGCAAGAAACCCTTCCTCGTGTCTTCCCGCTGTCGGACTCCAAGCCTCTTGTTCTCTCCTTCAAGCGCTCAAGTAATGAATGATTGCTTCTCAGATTTTATTGCTTGCCCAAGATGATGACCTTCAGAACGTGCAAGCTAGATGTGGAGAATACAAGGCGCAGCAAGAACTCAGTTCGCAAACCCTGCTTCATCGAAGCCTTCTTCCGCCCTTTTGTTTCTCCACTCAGCACCAGGTGACAGCATCTCCTGCAGCCTCCAGCTGCTTCCCTGCCAACGCCAGCTACCACTGAGCTCTCCCTGGACTTCCTGAGCTCCCCTCAGCCAAGCTCCCCTCAGCCAAGCTCCAGTCAGCAGCTCCAGTCTGCAGCTCCGGCCGTTGCAACCTGAGATGGAAAACGGACAATTCTGCTCCAAGGAAAGCCTCCATTGACTTCTCCTTGAGTGATTGAATCCTCCCCTATCACCTGCAGCTTAATCAGTGAGTTAGAACAGCATATCAAACAACATATCATATATCAGATGTTAAGCGCAGAGAATCGAATACGTTCAGACGCGATCAGAGCGTCTGACAGTGCATTTTGAATTAAAATGATCGGTCACCGGACCGATCAGAGCGCCTCCTGATCGGTCACCAGACCGATTAGGCTGGGTCCAGACCGATCAGGCTCCGTCCTGATCGGTCTCCAACGCTCAATTAGAAATCGCGACTTCTTTGGAACTCTCCTGGATCGATCACCAGATCGATCCCAGGTTGTGGATCGATCACCCGACCGATCCACCCTTTTATCGGGCGATTTCTGAGCTTCGCAGTCCAGACCTCCTGATCGATCACCGGACCGATCAGGAAACCTCCTAATCGGTCACCAGACCGATCAGGTCGTGACCAGACCGATCAGGCTCCGTCCTGATCGATCATAGAGAGGAACCTGCGACGCTGGATCGTTCTCCAGAACGATCTGCACAGTGATCCTGATCGGTCACCATACCGATCAGGAGCAGATCAGTAAGGGAACTCAACCTCACTATTTGCTCCCTGATCGGTCACCAGACCGATCAGGAGCCAAGCAATGGGTGAAACGCATACTCCCTGATCGGTCACCAGATCAATCAGGAGCAGTACAGTAGGTTCCCAACCTCACTGTGTGCTCCCTGATCGGTCACCAGACCGATCCATGAAGGAGCACCGTGCCAACTCCCTGATCGGTCACCAGACCAATCCAGGGACTCCAACCTAGCCCTCCAAGCTAGGGTTTCATCCACCTTAGCCCTCCAAGCTAAGGATTTTTCACCTAACCCTCCAAGTTGGGAATTTGCACCTAACCCTCCAAGTTAGGACTTTTCACCTAGCCCTCCAAGCTAGGACTTTTCACACAACTCTTCCGGATTAGGACTTTCCAAACCTAGCCCTCCAAGCTAGGACCTGACCCTCCAAGCCAGGACATTTTCACCTAATTCTCCAAGATGGGAATTTGCACCTAACCCTCCAAGTTAGGACTTTTCACCTAGCCCTCCAAGCTAGGACTTTTCACCCACCTCTTCTGAATTAGGATTTTTCACACACCTAGCCCTCCAAGCTAGGATTTTCAACACCTAACCATCCAGGTTAGGATTTTCCAACACCTAGCCCTCCAAGCTAGGATTTTCCATACCATGCCTGATCCCCGATCAGGACTTAATCATAATCAATAATCATCCACCTAAACTAAAATCTGTGTCAACACCAAAACAACAATCAGGGCCAGACTGCATCAACAGCGCCCCTATAGACTTGGTCAAACCTTATCCCCGCGCCGAACTCGCCGCGACTGATAAAACCTCTGACCAGGGTACCCCGGACCTCCCAAGCACCTGAGTGAAGGCTTATCTGTGTTTCAAATTTGAAACAGCAAATACAGCTATCAACTTGGGCGCCTGTATCATCCCGGGCGCCTGAATGGAAGCCTATTCTCCTTTCTTCACGAACTGATGTTTTCCTTCTTTGAGTCAGGCACCCCTATTGATGGGGGCGCCTGATTCCATGGGGCGCCCCTATGGATGGGGGTGCCTGGCGTCCCAGCTTTCAGGCGTATAGTGTGTTGTTTGCTTGCTTTGTCTCCGGTTCTTGGTACCTGCAAGATATACAAATACAAAGCAAATTTACACACAATATTAACCTTAAGGACTTGGTTCTAACTTCGGATTTCCATGAAACCCTAGGTTGAACTGACGCAAGTTCTCACCCCCGAGAACGCGCCTTTCACCTACTCCTTTCAGGAGACGGTTGCCACCCAGTCCTTCGGGTGGACTTTTGCTTAGCTTCCGATACTCTCGGATCTCGAGATGTCCGAACCCTGACCCGTCTCTACTTCTGTCCTTAGTCATCGCTCACCTAAGTTGCTTAGTCCCTCGGACCAAGACTTCATGCCCAAACCCTAAGTCCAGGACTTCAGTGCCCAACCCACGGCCAGGTCTTCTTGCCCAGTCCTCGACCAGGACTTCGGTGCCCAACCCTCGGCCAGGTCTTCTTGCCCAGTCATCGACCAGGACTTCGTGCCCACCTTCCAAGCAGGTCTTCGGTGCCCAACCCTTTGCCAGGACTTAGTGCCAAATCCATGATCAGGACTTAGTGCCCAATTCTTCTAACCAGGACTTATTGCCTAGATTTACTAGGACTTTGGTCCATTTTGTTACTCCTCTCTTAACTCCCCTTCTCTTGTTTAATGTATCACTAACTTAAGTTTATTGTCAAACATTAAAACACTTAGAGGAGGACATCACTGATGCAACTTGCACCAACAATCTCTCCCTTTTTGATGTTTGACAATATCTTAAGTTAGATTGGTTGAAAGGGCTAAACTTTAACTCTTGGGATCAAATGAAAAAAAATGATCTAAGTTTTGAATATTCATTTTTGATCCTCTGGGGAAAAATAGGGGGGAAAATTTCTAACTTTCACTCTTCCCTCTTTTTGAAAAACATTTTGATTTTATTTTTTTTTGATCCTTTGGAAAGAAAAAAAAAATTATTTCTAACTTAAGGCGCATCTCTCCCCCTTTGTAATACATCAAAAAAACAAAAAACTCTTGCACCAACAATGAAAATATTTTGTTCTTTTGACAAACATTTAGTATAAATTTTTGAAAGCATAGTAATACTAAGTACTTAAATTTCCAGAATAAATCTATTTTGAAGAGTATTGTGCCATTTTAAAAAATATTTTGTACTTGTTAGAAAAATTTGAGAAATGATTTTTCAAGAATGCATGTACTTTTTGAGATATATTGAGTTTTTGAAAATACTGCAAGTACTTTTGAACAAGATTTGAGCTTTGAAAAATATAAGTACTTGAAAAATATTATGAATTTGAAAAAATATAAGTACTTGAAAAATATTATGAATTTGAAAAATATAAGTACTTTGAAAAATATTATGAATTTGAAAAATATAAGTACTTTGAAAAATATTATTTTTAAAACATAATATTTTACTTGATTTGGTTTCTTTTCCAGTCTGACACAATCCTATGAAACCTTGTTGACTACAAGGATATTTTCCTAAGTGTCCTGGAAAATTCTCCAAATTCAAGTAAGTACTAAAATAGAATTTTGATAAGCCACAAAATGATAGTGTTTGAAAATATGTGCATGTACATTTTTTAAAAATTTCAAGTACTTTTGAGAAATCTTTATTTTTAAAATATAATATTTTACTTGACTTGGTCTCTCTTCCAGTCTGACACAATCCTAAGAAACCTTGTTAGCTACAAGGACATTTTCCTAAGTGTCCTGGAAAATTTTCCAAACTCAAGAAAAATATTATTTCACATTGATTAAAACAAGAAAATTTTTTGAAAATAATATTTTTAGAGAAAAATTATTAAAATGATAGTATTTGAAAGGCAATTACTTATGTTTTCAGAATGATTTGAAAATACCGTGCATGAAAACATTTGGAGTATTCAATAATTCTTTTAATTTGGCCTCCCCCTAAACTTGACCCAGTCCTGGGAAGCTTGTTGACCACAAGTACTCTTCCTCTGAGTCTTTAGGATTTGGTTCAGATAAAAAAGAATTAATTAACAATTTAAAAAAAATTCCAACAAAAAAAATAAAAAACTTGTCAGAGAGTTTTCTTTTGACTTAGACTCCCCCTAAATTTGACACATCCTAGGAGTTCTTGTAGATCATGAAGTGGACCTTCCTCTGTGTCTTTAGGGTTTATCTTAACCAAATGAACGATAATTTTCAGGTAGATAAATTTTGAAACCACAATTTGGAAAGAATTTAATTTCTTTTAAAGTATAAGCTTTTTCAAAAACATATGTGTTAGAAATTAAGACGCAGTTTTCGAAAAATATTTTTAAAGATTAAAAAAAACACTCCCCCTGCATCCAATATCGTTTGACTCTATCTAAGTGCCTTAAGGAACTTTAGTGTTAACCTAAGAGGCTTGTGTCTAATTGTGTGAGTCAAACAATTTTTGAAAAGATATACTTTTGAAAAATGTATAATATGTGTACTAATCAGACAAGCATGAATTCCATAAAAACATTATTATGTTGAAGCACTATTTTAAAAATATATTTTTAGAAAAATATCCTAACAATTTTGAAAAACAATTTTTAGAAATATTTTTCAATTTATTAGTCCTTAACATCTCACCTATTCTAGATATCTCAATACAGCAATCATGGTTGCCTTATGGGTGCATTGTGAGATGCTTGAATTATTTTCTTTAATTTATTATTAACTCTAAGATTTAATTGAAACTTGTGTTAGATTCAAATCTAACAATGGTAATGTGAATTTGATTTTCAATAATTGGCTTCTAGGTCTTGGCGAGGCACAAGGCCTTCTTTGACCGTAGCCTTATTGGATCATCAACCCTTTCCTTGATAAAGCCTTTTATAGAAAATTCATCTTCAAGTTACTCCTTGAAAAATTTTGGTCTAACTAGTTTAGGTTTTGGATCGGTAGCTTCGGCTAGTTCCACCAAACTAAACAGACCAAGTAGAATATACTTGACCTTATTAGAAGGGCTTCCCTAACGTAATATCATCTCACCTCCGCCTAATACTAGGTTGTTCAAGTTTCAACTATTCTTTTTCCTATAGCCGTTCTAAAATTGTGCATAAAATTAAACATGAATGACATGGCATAAATTGAAAAGAAAATAGCAGATGCATGACATGGCAGTTATGCATGAGTCAAACAATTCAAATCATTTTATTTAAGTTTCTAATAATGTATCAAATTCCCGATTTGATACATGTCGTGTGAACTCGCGAATATGCCAACACACTTTGACATATTTAATTTTATTAACTTAATTGTTGCGGTTTGGGTAAGATTTTATTTAGTTTGAGTTTGAATTAATTAAGAATTAATTGGGATTTAATTAATTTGAATACGAATTAATTTAATTGGATTGAATTAATTTGAATTAATTAAGATTTAATTTAATTAGAATTAATTTGAATTAATTAAGATTTAATTGAGTTTGAATAATTTGAATTAATTTGAGTTAATTAAGATTTAATTGAATTGAATTAATTTGAATTAATTAAGATTTAATTGAATTTAAATTAATTTGAATTAATTAAGATTTAATTGAATTTGAATTAATTAAGATTTAATTTAATTGAATTAATTTGAATTAATTAAGATTTAATTGAATTGAATTAATTTGAATTAATTAAGATTTAATTTAATTTAAATTAATTTGAATTAATTAAGATTTAATTGAACTGAATTAATTTGAATTAATTAAGATTTAATTTAATTTAAATTAATTTGAATTAATTAAGATTTAATTGAACTGAATTAATTTGAATTAATTAAGATTTAATTTAAATTTGAATTAATTAAGATTTAATTGAATTAATTATGATTTAATCTGAATTAATTATGATTTAATTTGAATTAATTATGATTTAATTTGAATTAATTAAGATTTAATTTGAATTAATTATGATTTAATTTGAATTAATTTGATTTAGGATTAATTTAAGTTAATTAATGATTAATTTAAGATGATTAAATTAAATTAAGGATTAATTTCGAATTAATTAACAATTAAATTAATTACTTAAGGATTAATTAATGTTCAGAATTAATTGATCTTAAAACTAAAGGATTAAGTTAAGGCTTAATTAAAATTTAATCAAAGTTTTTTAAGGTTTTCTTGATTTAATTTTCAAGATTTCTGGGTTGGTCAAAAGTTATGGCCGTCTAATTTCATCATCTTCATTATTTCGAAAATATTTGATTCCCTTACTATTTCTTCTTTATTTATCCTTTCAAGTTTTTCTAATAATTCTGGTTTGTTTGAATCTTTGTGAACTTTATTGACTATGGCCTTAATCTTAGAAAATTTCATCTCCTCCTTAAAATTAGATCTTTCAATATCCTCAAAGTAGGAGGAGTAATATGGGCCACTAGTTAATATTTCAGGATTATCCAAGGGAATAGTTAAATTATAATCTAAAGAGACATTATCTCCACTATCCTCATAAATATTTTCATTAATGTCAGGATTATCTCTAGAAATATGTTCACTAATTTCAGAGTTATCTTTAGAATTATCCTTGAGATTTTCAAATTTGAATTCAATTTTATCCTTAGGATTTTTAAATTTGAATTCAGTGTTATCCTTAGGATTTTCAAATTTGAATTCAATGTTATCCTTAGGATTTTCAAATTTGAGTTCAGATTTATACAAAAGATTTTCAAATTTGAATTTATATTTATCCTTAAGATTTTCAAATTTAAATTTAGGAATAACAAATTTAATTTCTGAATTAACATTAAGATTAATTATAGAATTAATTTTAGTAATTTTATCAGATCTAATTTCAAAATTAAGCTCAGTAATTTTTGAATTGATATTACGGATTAAAGAATTAATTTTTGATAGTTTACTACTATCTACATTATCTAGTTGATCATGCAACACATTAATTTGCCTATTTACACAATTTAAATTTTCAGTAAAATTGTAAAATACGACAATTCGAAAATCCGAACCAGAAATTTTTTTGAGATTTTTCCGGATAGAGTCTAAGGTTTCCGGCCTACGGGAGGAGCCCAAGGGGTTGTATTGTAAAAAAAAACTTAAAACTTATCAAGGGTTTACAGGTAAACTCTTAAATTACGAAAGGGTAAATAATCTAATCCTAGAGATTTATGGAGGTGGATTAAAATATAGTGAACGGTTAAATAGTTAAAACCTTTACCCTAAAGGTTGAGTCGAATTTCAAAAATTGAGGGATCTTTTTGCAAAAGATCCACCCTTTTATAACCTGGCTTCTCCCTTTTGCTACTCACGTGGCCTAGCCGCATAGACACCCGACGACTGCCCTAAACCGCAGCCGAGCAGCCGACTCGACTCCTTCCTCCCCTTCGCGTTTCCTCCCTCCGCGTGCCCTAGTCCCGGACATCACTGCCGATCGGCTCCTTCTCCCGATCTCTGCCTGGTGCAGCCGATCCACCTGATCCCCCGCTGTCGGGTTTTAATCCCTCATCTCGCGACCACCCACCTCCCGATCGTTGGTGGCGATGCGCCTCTTCGACACACGAATCGTCGCCACCAGTTCTCCGAACAGCCATGGGTGGAGGAGCAACGCCAACGTCGGATCTTGGCAGAGCAGATGACGCCGGCACCATTTGGGTAAGGCTGTTGCTTTGGTTGATAGGTTGTGAATGGATCTTGGTTTCCTGATGTTTTTGGAGTTTGATCTTGGTTTTATTATTTGAATTCTGGATTGGAGTGTTTATCATGTATAGTTTTTGTTTGGATTGAGCTATTGCCATAGATTGGGGAGGTGGATTTGGTTTTTCTTTGTAGTTTTGATTTACTGCGAGTTTGATTAGAATAGATGAGATTTGCTGTAGGAATTGGCGTGATCTATAAGTGTTGCTCCTTAGTGGTCTTGAGGTATTCCTTGATCTACTCCCTATCATGAGTTTAATTGATAGAGGATTGGTTTGTGTTTGTTTAAGCTTGACTAGGTTTCTGGATCTGTTGGTTTATGTCGATCAAGGAATTCCCTGGACCTTATCGGCGACCATCCACTATTAGGGTGTGTATTGAAGTGGCTCATCGTGGAAGATCTCCTTTTGGAAAATCGTTGTAGCTGGGCTTTTGTTGCAGTTTTAGATTTTGTGGGAGCTTGGTTGGCGCAACCACGGTAAGGTGTTTTGATTAATTTTCTATTGAGACAATGATGTGGAAAGATCTATGTTATTGGATAGATTTTGAATTATTTGTATGGAGCTTTAGGATAGCTCAGTTTCTGGAAGTTTGGATTAATAAGATAAAATTGTTGTTTCACTTAGATCAGTAGAATTTAGGTGTTTGGATTTGTGTTTGGATCAGAAGGTGGAGTTGGTACTTTTGGAAATTGTTTTGTTTTCCGTTTTGGAATGTCATCCTTGATAGTAGATTTGTATTAAGAACTTGGATGCTCTAAATTGGTACTTTGGGATAAATTGGTGGATAGGCTTAATTAATTTGGTAATTGATTAACTTAGGGTTAACGAACGAGGTGGATTTGATTTGATGAATGAGTGATCTTAATTAAGAGTTAATCATCTAATTATGGTTAATAAGATGAAACGATGATAATTAGAACGATCCTAATTACTGGAGACAGTTCGTATAGCTATAAGTTACATATTGTTGTAGCTAAACATTATGCCTTTGATACAGGGCATTGATTGGATTCAGCATTGTTGATTATCGGACGGGAGGTTCTTTCTGATACGAACATCTTACGATTGAGGCGGGTACCCTTGACTTATCTTTTAGATATTGTCATATTGCTATGCATAGTTTGTTATAGATAACAGTAAGATTATATGCTGTATCTGCCTTAGTATACCTGTATTTGATATATGTTGCTTATCCTTGAGGTTATTTCCCGTTTAGCTTCATACAGTCTCAATAGTTTCCATGTATATATATATGTGCATAGTTGTAGCGATATGTTCCCTCTTGCATTTTGACATTGATAGATCACTGGTTACTTTTTCAGTGTACCTAGTAGATTACTTGTATCCCATGATATAGTATTCAGACCTATACCTAGCACACTGACGTGTTAGTTGAGAACTTGGTGGGTGTTATATGTGTTTGAGTCATGCACCATCATTGCATTGTTGCATGCTGACGATCATCGGCTCCTATGTAGTCTAAGCCCATCGTCAGTTACATGAGGATATGCACACACATCCACTCAGGGGTAGTGGCTACCATAGGGTGTGTGAATTTGCCCTGTATTGCTCTGCATGGTCACTATTTGGAGGGTGGTTCCGTTGCGTGGTAGCAGCCCGGGGATCCCTTCTCGTCCTGAGACACGAGACGATGAGAGCTAGACTCCTCCATTGCTTGGGGTAGGAGAGTGACCTCCGCCAGCATCCTGTCCACTCGGTCACTCAGGAGCAGTGATAGTAGGGTGCGTACAATTGTCATAGTTCTACCCTTTTGGTTGTCCATTTATGATAGGTGTATGATGATCTGACTGGTGTCAGGGGTGACACATATCATTGCACCATGTGCATATTTTGCATCGTGCATTGTTTACTGCATTTGATTTCTGCACTTGATTGACATGCATATACTGGAGACTTGTTTACCTTGGATTACATGTTGTACTTGTTCCATAGGGATTATATTTCACCCTCTGCAGGATAGGTGGATTCTAGTATGTACCTTTATTCAGTGTCTTTAGCATATACCCTTGTCTATTATTCATATAAGATTGTATCAGCGTAGATGCTTATCGTTATTATAACGTACTATGCATATCTACTGTGTATTCGCTGAGTTTATGGACTCACACCATTGCCATATATTTTTATTTCAGGTTGAGATACTTGCAGTCATCAGAAGAGCCCAGCAGCCAGTCCCTACCCATCGCGACGGCAGGATTTTGTTTTGTACATTGTAGTGCATGGTTTTATATTCCTTTTAGCGATTTGTATATGTCATATGTGTCGTGTGCCCTAAGGGGTTTTTGTGTATTGGTTGTTTCGTCGTAAGTCGGACCGGTCCGCAGTCAGGTATGGTTTATTATGTTTTATTGTTATGGTTTTCTTAGTGCCTATATATATTTTGAGGCCTGAGGCCAATTAAACTGCGTGGTGATGTCTATTATGTCGTATGTATGTGTAAATTATCCGCTGGACAAGGGAGGTGCTGTCCGATTTTCTATTGGATCAGCGACTCCTAGGTCTCGGGCCGTGACAATTTAATTTTGGTATCAGAGCCAAGTTCCGATATACCTTTGGGACTTGTGGAGTTTTCGGTGTCTATCTGATACCAATTTATTTTTGGTATCAGAGCTCAGGTTGTCGGATACCTTGAGGACTTGTGGATTTACGGTTTCTATCCGATACCAATTTATTTTGGTACAAGAGCGTAGGTTGGTGATGCCTACTTGTTTTACGAGTCTTGTCGGATTTGTTCGGAGTATTTTTCTCGATGTGGTTGTCTGGGACTTGGCGTGATTGGACTTCTTTAGGCGACAGGTATTTCTTCTGATCTCTTGTATCCCTTATCCTAGTTAGGTAGGATTAGGAGTTCTCTTATGTTATTGGATCATGTTACTATTCCTGTATTTAGGTATTAGTAGAAACTCTTTCATTGGATCAGGTTACTATTCCTGTATTTAGGTATTGATAGAAATTCTTTCATGTTATTGGATCAGGTTACTATTCCTGTATTTAGGTATTGGTAGAAATTCTTTCATGTTATTGGATCATGTTACTATTCCTGTATTTAGGTATTAGTAGAAATTCTTTCATTGGATCAGGTTACTATTCCTGTATTTAGGTATTGATAGAAATTCTTTCATGTTATTGGATCAGGTTACTATTCCTGTATTTAGGTTTTGGTAGAAATCCTTTCACGTTATTGGATCATGTTACCATTCCTGTATATTAGGGTATGGTTAGGAATTCTCGCATGTTATTGGATTATGTTTCCATTTTGTATATTTAGGTATGGTTAAAATTTCTCTCATGTTATCGGGTCATGTTATTATTCTTATACCCGTCTAGTAACTTGGTTAGGTCTGATGACTTAAAGAATCAGTTTATAATAATCATGGTCAGGATCGACTATGAAGGAGATTAGTTGGCTTGTTGCGGATTTACCTAAACGCGGAGAACATTGATTCTTGTGTGATACCGACATATGGGTCGGAAGACAAGTGTCAAACCTGTCAACAAGATATTGGAGATTAAGGATTTTTAATTTTTCCTAGATCTTACTATTCATAGTACCTGTACTAGCTACTATCAACTGCGTGAGGACTAGGTTTGCCTACCGTAATTGGCTTGATCAATATTGGATCAATTCACTTTAGCTCATGGAGCTGCAAATTGGTTTATGTTACGTATATCTGGACAGATAAGCTAGATGTCATGTCTTGGGTACATGATCTACATTGATGCAGTAGGGTAGCAGTAGCTACATATTATTACGATTAGTAGAGGATTGATACATTCTGTTCTTTAGGGGTCTTGACCATGGATCACTTGTACTTTATGGTTGACCTGGAAAGTACATGTTGATGGGTGATTTGAGCTAATATAGAAAAGTGTAGAGCTAGTTGCTTGACACTTATGGGTTACCGCTTGTACTTGGTCTGAATAACCAAGAAGCTACCTACGGACTTATGATTTGCGCGGAGGCAAATCACGTACAAGACTAGGCCACCTCTAGTTAGATGATATCGAGGACGACCTGTGGGGAAATAAAGGAATTGCTTCATGAGTATGTTGAGATACTCTTGAGAGATAACACATCTCTATCTCCTTGTTATGGAGTAGGACCTTAGGGTTTTGACCATGGAGTGGAGGAATTGGTTTGTATCTGGCGACGGTCGGTGTGACTCGCTAGTTGCTACGCTATTCTATGAGGGATTTTGACTCATAGATTGAGTGTATATGGTTGGATAATCTCGATGGTGTATCGGGTTGTACGACCCGCTAAGGTACAGAGGTTGTGGAGATAGTTGTATCCTTATTTTCCGGTGAGATATTGGATATTAATCAGGAGATCAAAGATGACTATTGGTTTTTGGTTATTATACTCTCATCATGGACCTATTAGTTAACCGGATGATAAGGTCTCGTTGGTGTTGAGAGGTTGATTGAGATTGTCGAATCTCTATAATATGTTGTATTTTGAGGATTCTACTAGTGGATATGGACTATCAGATTTGTAGCTTTTTGATGGATCGTTGGGTGGATAAATAATCTTTCGGTGGTTGATCATTTAGGAAGCATGTTATTGATAGTAGCATATGGTACGACATATTGACACAAATTTTAAATTATGTGATTTTCTGATGGTCTATTGGAGGATATGTATGTGTGTATATATATATATATATATGACTTGTAATGCTTGGGAGGATGTTATTGACTTGGGGATACTTGGGTGACATTCATGAATTTGAATGTTTTACGTTCGAGGATCGGAGTATAGACTTGGCGCCAGTGATCTTAGGATTGAGTGCCCTGGATAGTTGTGATAACTAAATGGTTACCCGAGTGTATTTGGTTATCGGATGATAACCTATGGATTGATAACTCCAGTTGCTTCGTAACAGTGTAACCTTAGAGTATCAACTGAAGTGATTACTCATGAAGAGTACAGACATATTTAGCTGCTATTGTGTGCCGTATGAGGAATAATGAAATTTGGGGACCAAATTTTTATTGGTGGGGGAGAATGTAAAATATGGCAATTCAAAAATCCGGACCAGAAAATTTTTCGAGATTTTTCCGGATAGAGTCTAAGGTTTCCGGCCTACGGGAGGAGCCCAAGGGGTTGTATTGTAAAAACAAACTTAAAACTTATCAAAAACAGATAAACTCTTAAATTATGGAAAGGTAAATAATCTAATCCTAGAGATTTATGGAGGTGGATTAAAATATAGTGGACGGTTAAATAGTTAAAACCTTTACCCTAAAGGTTGAGTCGAATTTCAAAAAATTGAGGGATCTTTTTGCAAAAGATCCACCCTTTTATAACCTGGCTTCTCCCTTTTGCTTCTTGCGTGGCCTAGCCGCATAGACACCCGACGCCTGCCCTAAACCGCAGCCGAGCAGCCGACTCGACTCCTTCCTCCCCTCCTTGTTTCCTCCCACCGCGTGCCCTAGTCCCGGACATCACTGTCGATCGGCTCCTTCTCCCGATCTCTGCCTAGTGCAGCCGATCCACCTGATCCCCCGCTGTCGGGTTTTAATCCCTCATCTCGCGACCACCCACCTCCCGATTGTTGGTGGCGATGCGCCTCTTCGCCACACGAATCGTCGCCACCAGTTCTCCGATCAGCCATGGGTGGAGGAGCAACGCCGACGTCGGATCTTGGCAGAGTAGATGTCGCCGGCACCATTTGGGTAAGGCTGTTGCTTTGGTTGATAGGTTGTGAATGGATCTTGGTTTCCTGATGTTTTTGGAGTTTGATCATGGTTCTATTCATCGAATTCTGGATTAGAGTGTTTATCATGTATAGTTTTTGTTTGGATTGAGCTATTGCCATAGATTGGGGAGGTGGATTTGGTTTTTCTTTGTAGTTTTGATTTACTGCGAGTTTGATTAGAATAGATGAGATTTGCTGTAGGAATTGGCGTGATCTATAAGTGTTGCTCCTTGGTGGTCTTGAGGTATTCCTTGATCTACTCCATGTCATGAGTTTAATTGATAGAGGATTGGTTTGTGTTTGTTTAAGCTTGACTAGGTTTCTGGATCTGTTGGTTTATGCCGATCAAGGAATTCCCTGGACCTTATCGACGACCATCCACTATTAGGGTGTGTATTGAAGTGGCTCATCGTGGAAGATCTCCTTTTGGAAAATCGTTATAGCTGGGCTTTTGTTGCAGTTTCAGATTTTGTGGGAGCTTGGTTGGCGCAACCACGGTAAGGTGTTTTGATTAATTTTCTATTGAGACAATGATGTGGAAAGATCTATGTTATTGGATAGATTTTGAATTATTTGTATGGAGCTTTAGGATAGCTCAGTTTTTGGAAGTTTGGATTAATAAGATAAAATTGTTATTTCACTTGGATCAGTAGAATTTAGGTGTTTGGATTTGTGTTTGGATCAGAAGGTGGAGTTGGTACTTTAGGAAATTGTTTTGTTTTTCGTTTTGGAATGTCATCCTTGATAGCAGATTTGTATTAAGAACTTGGATGCTCTAAATTGGTACTTTGGGATAAATTGGTGGATAGGCTTAATTAATTTGGTAATTGATTAACTTAGGGTTAACGAACGGGGCGGATTTGATTTGATGAATGAGTGATCTTAATTAAGAGTTAATCATCTAATTATGGTTAATAAGATGAAACGATGATAATTAGAACGATCCTAATTACTGGAGACAGTTCATATAGCTATAAGTTACATATTGTTGTAGCTAAACATTATGCTTTTGATACAGGGCATTGATTGGATTTAGCATTGCTGATTATTAGACGGGAGGTTCTTTCTGATACGAACATCTTACGATTGAGGCGGGTACCCTTGACTTATCTTTTAGATATTGTCATATTGCTATGCATGATTTATTATAGACAACAGTAAGATTATATGCTGTATCTGCCTTAGTATACCTGTATTTGATATATGTTGCTTATCCTTGAGGTTATCTCCCATTTAGCTTCATACAGTCTCAATAGTCGCCATGTATATATATATGTGAATAGATGTAGCGATACGTTCCCTCTTGCATTTTGACATTGATAGATCACTGGTTACTTTTTCAGTATACCTAGTAGATTACTTGTATCCCATGATATAGGATTCAGACCTATACCTAGCACACTGATGTGTTAGTTGAGAACTTGGTGGGTGTTATATGTGTTTGAGTCATGCATCATCATTGCATTGTTGCATGCTGACGATCATCGGCTCCTATGTAGTCTGAGCTCATCGTCAGTTACATGAGGATATGCACACACATCCACTCAGGGGTAGTAGCTACCATAGGGTGTGTGCATTTGCCCTGTATTGTTCCGCACGGTCACTATTTAGAGGGTGGTTCCGGTGCGTGGTAGCAGCTCGGGGATCCCTTCTCGTCCTGAGACACGAGAAGATGAGAGCTCGACTCCCCCATTGCTTGGGGTAGGAGATTGACCTCCGCCAGCATCCTGTCCACTCGGTCACTCAGGAGCAGTGATAGCAGGGTGCGTACAGTTGTCATAGCTCTACCCTTTCAGACGTCCATTTATGACAGGTGGACGATGATCTGACTGGTGTCAGGGGTGACACATATCATTGCACCATATGCATATTTTGCATCGTACATTGTTTGCTGCATTTGATTTCTGCACTTGATTGACATGCATATACTGGAGATTTGTTTACCTTGGATTATATGTTGTACTTGTTCCATAGGCATTATATTTCACCTTCTGCAGGATAGATGGATTCTAGTATATACCTTTATTCAGTGTCTTTAGCATATACCCTTGTCTATTATTCATATGAGTCTATATCAGCGTAGATCCTTATCGTTATTATAACGTACTATGCATATCTGCTGGGTATTCGCTGAGTTTATGGACTAACACTGTTGTCATATGTTTTTATTTCGGGTTGAGATACTTGGAGTCGCCAGAAGAGCCCAGCAGCCAGTCTCTACCCATCGCGACGACAGGATTTTGTTTTTTACTTTGTAGTGCATTGTTTTATATTCCTTTTAGCGATTTGTATATGTCATATGTGTCGTGTGCCCTAAGGGGTTTTTGTGTATTAGTTGTTTCATCGTAAGTCGGACCGGTCCGCAGTCAGTTATGGTTTATTATGTTTTATTGTTATGGTTTCCTTAGTGCCTATATATATTTTGAGGCCTGAGGCCAATTAAACTGCGTGGTGATGTCTATTATGTCGTATGTATGTGTAAATTGTCCGCCGGACAAGGGAGGTGCTGTCCGATTTTCTATTGGATCAGCGGCTCCTAGGTCTCGGGCCGTGACTAAAATTATCTAAATAATTTACATAAAAAATTGCAGGAGCTTTAAAAATTTTCAGAACATAAAATTTATGTACCTTTGCCGGACATTTATTTTTGTAGTGTCCGTATCTCTCGCATTTGAAACATCTGATGTGATTTTTGTCTCTCCGGACTCCTTGCACTGGTGCCTCCTTTGCCGCCGGTGAGGAACGATTCTTACGAGTAGGGCACTGACTTTTATAGTGCCCTCTCTCCCTGCACGTGAAACATATAATTTGGAATTTAAAATTTGAAATTTTAAAATTAAATTATACCTGATTCACCCCTGGGCTCCCCCTCAACTCCTGGCGTCGTTGCTCCGTCGACGGTTAGTCCGGTGAAGAGCGGCCTGACTCTGATACCACTTGTAGGACCGGTGCCGTCGATAGAGGGGGGGGTGAATATCGACCGAAAAACTTCATAGAAAACTCGTCGATCGTTCTAGACTCAGAGCGTTAGTGCAGCGGAAAAGTAAAACAGAACGAATAAAACAAACAGACACAGCAGACACGCGAGATTTATTTACTTGGTTCCCAACCCCCCTGGGTCAGTACGTCCAAGGCATATGTACTCGGCGTGAGTCCACTATTGGTCTCCTTTCTGGAATTTCCGGAGGTGGAGAAAACCTGTCTTACAGTTGATAATTACAATGATAAAGATATTAAATTAAGTGCAGAATAATAAAAAGCAAACCAACTAATTTAGGTCGAAGCCTCGGCTGAACTGGACCTCCGAAGTGCCGCGCACTTCCTCCTGGAGCCTCTCGGTCGTCGAGCCTCGTCTTTAGCGTGTTGTCGTCGGTCAGAATAATCATAATCGCTCTGGAAAGTTATTTTTGAAGCAGAGGGGCCGAAGCCCCTTTTATAGGCTTCATACGGCGCCTGATATGTTGGGGGCGCTCCTATAGACTTGGTCAAACCTTATCCCCGTACCGAACTCGCAGCGGCTGATAAAACCTCTGACCAGGGCGCCCGGGACCTCCCAGGCGCCTGAGTGAAGGCTTATCTGTGTTTCGAACTCGAAACAGCAAATACATCTTTCAACTTGGGCGCTCGTATCATCTCGGGCGCCTGAATGAAAGTCTATTCTGCTTTCTTCACGAACTGTTGTTTTTCTTCTTTGAGTCAGGCGCCCATATTGATGGGGGCGCCCCTATGGATGGGGGCGCCTGGCTTCCCAGCTTTCAGGTGTGTAGTGTGTTGTTTGGTTGCTTTGTCTCCGGTTCTTGGTACCTGCAAGATACACAAATACAAAGCAAATATACATCACAATATTAACCTTAAGGACTTAGTTCTAACTTCGGATTTCCACGAAACCCTAGGTCGCACCGACGCAAGTTCTCACCCCCAAGAACGCGCCTTTCACCTACTCCTTTCAGGAGACGGTTGCCACCCAGTCCTTCGGGTGGACTTTTGCTTAGCTTCCGATACTCTCGGATCTCGAGATGTCCGAACCCTGACCCGTCTCTACTTCTGTCTTTAGTCATCTCTCACCTAAGTTGCTCAGTCCCTCGGACCAAGACTTCGTGCCCAAACCCTAAGTCCAAGACTTCGGTGTCCAACCCACGGCCAGGTCTTCTTGCCCAGTCCTCGACCAGGACTTCGGTGCCCAATCCTCGACCAGGTCTTCTTGCCCTATCCTCGACCAAGACTTCGTGCCCACCTTCCGAGCAGGTCTTCAGTGCCCATCCCTTTGCCAGGACTTAGTGCTCAATCCATGATCGGACTTAGTGCCCAATTCTTCGAACCATGACTTATTGCCTAGATTTACTAGGACTTTGGTCCATTTTGTTACTCCTCTCTTAACTCCCCTTCTCTTGTTTAATGTATCACTGACTTAAGTATATTGTCAAACATTAAAACACTTAGAGGAGGACATCACTGATGCAACTTGCACCAACACCATCAACCTGACTAAAAACCCAATTCAACACTCCAGAACAAAACATATAGAAGTTAAACCTCATTTTGTAAGGGATCATGTAGCCAGGGGTGAAATAGTCCTTAAGCATGTGGACTCAAAGTCCAACTTAGCTGATATCTTTACCAAACCCTTACCTGAGTCTGTGTTTAGCTCACTAAGAAGGCAGCTAGGGTTATGCTTGGTAGAATAGGACTGCTCTATATTTTTTCAAAAATTGTTTTGTCTCTTATTTTTAATCAATTTTTTAAAAAAATCATTTCTTTTATCAAGTTCTTGAAATTTAAAATGATTTTCTGACTTAGTTTTAATTTCAAAAACTACCCCCTTCAAAATTAGGGCTTTTTCGCAAATGTACTTAACTTAGGCCCTAACCCTAGAATTGCATGCACCTATAGATCTAGAAGCCACCATCTCACAAGCACCTTAGAGTACTTTTGATTGATAACCTAAACTGGGTTGAGATGCTAAGGTCCTATGCCTTGATTCAAGATGCTTTAAGTTAGTGCATCTGTAGTAATTGGGGCAATAAATATAAGTTGAACAGCAATCAGGTTAAGTGTCAAGCTTAGAAAATCTAACATGATCAGATCACTTAACTTGACTAACCCTAGCGAAAGCTACTATTTATGACAGTTAGTAAGTAGTTAACAAGGTTAGATAGGACCCAAACAAGAATGGCTTAATTTGGTTTGGTTCAGTTTATGCTTAAAGTTATTAGAGTTAGTTCAATACAGAACTTCATTTTTTTTACTAGCTCTAATTTACCTGCTGTAATTAATATCAATTTTTTTTATATATGGCAAAGGGGGAGAGAAAGGAAAAGAGAATTTTTTTTCAAAATTTTTATCTCTTTTTTAAAAAATAAAGTAAAGTTCTTAAAAATGTTTTTCAAATCGAAGCTTTTCAAAACTAAGTATTTCTAAGTATTTTCAAAAGCACCTCAAAATTTTCTAAGTACTTAAATGGTTCTAAGTGAAAATCTATTTCTCTAAGTGTTTTTGTTGCACCAAGTATTTTCAGAAATTTTTTCTAAGTATGAAAAACTTGCAAAAACGTTTGGAAAAGGAAAATTTTTCTAAGTATGAAAAACTTGCAAAAACTTTTGGAAATTTTTTCTAAGTGTGAAAAACTTGCAAAAATTTTTTGGAAAATTTTCTAAGTGCAAAATACTTTTTGGAAAAATTTTCTAAAGTATAGAAAGCTTGGGAAAAGTTTTTCAAAACCTTATTATCTAAGTATAAATACTTCAGTACTTAGTCAAAATCTAAAGCACTTAGAAGGTTTACAAAAACCCACATATCTTTGAAAAACTTAGGGGGAGAATATTCGTTTCAAGGGGTGAAAACTGAATTTTTCTTATGAATTATTTGCTTGTTAAATATGTTATCTTTTTAACTTAACTTTTTGAACCGTGTTGTCATAAATCAAAAAGGGGGAGATTGTTGGTGCCGGAAGCACCAAAGTCAAACTTACGTTTTGATAATGGCAAAGGGTTCATAAGTTAAGGTGTTGGTGTGATCTAACAAACTTACTAAGTGTGCAGGAAAGTCCTAGGTACACTAGGCAAGAAATCCTGGCAAAGGGCTGGGCAAGAAGTCCTGGTCAAGGACTGGGCAAGAAGTCCTGGAAAAGGGCTAGGCACCGAAGACCTGACTGGAAGTTGGGCAAGAAGTCCTTGTCGCGGACTGGGCACGAAGACCTAACCAGAAGTTGGGCACTAAGACCTGGTCGGGGACTGGGCACCGAAGAACTGGTGAGTGAAGCTGGGCAAAAGTCCAACCGGAGGAATCGGTTGGCAAAGAGGTAAATCTCCTGAGAGGAGTAGGTGAGGACGCGTTCCCCGGAGGAGGGAACATTAGGCGTCGGTTCGACCTAGGGTTCCATTTGGGAGACTCAAAGTTAGAACCAAGATAGCTTAGGCTGTAAATAATGGCTAACATACTTGCTTCTTGTGTTTTGGAACTAACCTTGGTTGCAGGGAATGAAGGAACGGGGTCTCTGTAGCTCAGGCGCCTCAGTGGAGTGAGGCACCTCACTAGGCTAGGCACCCGTATGGATACAGGCGCCCCAGTTCAAGGCAAAAACAAAACTATCGAAGCAAACTGCCACGAAGCCTCTGGACCAAGTCAGCTCAGGCACCTGTGTTAACACAGGCGCCCCCATCATCTCAGGCACCTCAATGAAGGGGATAAGCACTGACCAAGCCTGCGGATTGAAGTTCGTGCAGGAGAGGTCACGTGTCAGGTGCCCCCATCAATACAGGCACCCCTATGACTGCTATAAATAGGGGTTCACCCCCAAGGCTTCGATCAATCTCGCTCACATTGCTCCAAACACTTTCATTCACGTGCTACGCTCCAACAAGCTTCGACTTCACGATTCTAGCACCGACGATGACCCTCTGCTCCGAAATTCTATCCACCTTGGGTGTCGGTAACATTTAATTTACGAAAAGTGTTGTACATTCAATTTCAATTCTATATCTGTACTCGAACCTGTGAAAGTTTTTTCGAACATAGAATTGCCCAACGTAAACGGTCAAGGACCGTGGGCCTTGGAGTAGGAGCCGACCGCGACTCCGAATCAAGTAAAAAGAACTTGTGTTAGCGATTGTTTTATTGTTTTTCGCTACGTAATCGCTTTACTTTTTCGAAAAAATTCTATATCGATATTCACCCCCCCCCCTCTATCGATTTTCTCCGATCCAACACATTAGGGCACTTTGATTGATAACCTAGACTCGGTTGAGATGCTTAGGTTTATGCCCTGACTCCAGATGCTTTAAGTCAGTGCATCTGGAGTAGTTGGGGCGATAAATACAATTGAACAGTAATCAAGCAAGTGTTCAAGCTTAGAGAATCTAACTTGATCTGATCACTTAACTTGACTAACCCTAGTGAAAGTTGTTGTTGTATAACAGTTAGTAAGTAGCTAACCGGGTTAGACAGGACCCAAACAAGTTCAGTTTAATTGGTTTGATCCTTTTTTGTTGATTGGGTTTAATATCATTGGTTCAATACATATTAACATTGTTTTAACTGGCTTTATTTCTCAATTTGTTTTTCTATCAATGTTTTTTTATATATGGCAAAGGAGGAGAGAGAATAAGAGAGTAAAAATTTTCAATTTTTTTTCTCTCATCTTATTCAAAAAGTAAAGTTAGATTTTCAAGTGCATTTAGGCATCATATTTTCAAGTGCAGATTTTCTCAAAATGTCTTAGTGCACAAAATTTTTTGCATCATATTTTCAAGTGCAGATTTTCTCAAAATGTCTTAGTGCACAAAATTTTTTGCATCATATTTTCAAGTGCAGATTTTCTCAAAATGTCTTAGCGCACAAAATTTTTCTGAAAATCTTTCGTAAGTAAATTTTTTTAGTGCACAAATTTTCTAAGTAAAACTGTTTTCAAAGTGCACAAATTTTCTAAGTAAAACTGTTTTCAAAGTGCACAAATTTTCTAAGTAAAAATATTTTTGCTAAGAGCACAAATTTTTTTTAACCGAATTTTTTCTAAGTGTGAAAAATTATTTTAAGTGAATTTTTTTTTCAAGTGAAAATTTTGTGCAAAATTCTTCTAAGTGCAAATGTTTTTGCAAAAAAGATTTTTTTTAATGCACAAAAATTTCTCTAAGTGTAAAACTTTTCTAAAGTCCAAATTTTTCTAAAGTACAAAGTCCAAATTTTTCTAAAGTACAAAGTTTTCTAAAGTACAAAAATTTAACTAAGTACAAATATTTTTGCAAAATGGTTGTTCAAGTGCATAACAATTATTTTGGTATGCAAATACTTTGTGCTAGTTTGCAAAACACTTAGTCAAATTTTAAAATACTTAGACTTTTTGAAAAACTGCATATCATTGAAAGATTCAGGGGGAGAATGTCTATTTCAGGGAGAGCTTAGTAAAGATTTTTTCAAAAAGTGATTTTCTCATAAACATGTTTGTTATATATGTGTTATATGATTAAACTTAACTTTTTGAACCTGGTTGTCATAAATCAAAAAGGGGCAGATTGTTGGTGCCGGAAGCACCAAGATCGAACTTATGTTTTGATAATGGCAAAGGATTCATAAGTTAAGGTTTTATTGTGATCTAACGATGTTACTCAAGTGTGTAGGAAAAGTCCTAGGCAAACTAGGCACGAAGTCCTGATTCTAGGAATTGGGAAATAAGTCCTGACCGAGGGTTGGGCACCGAAGTCCTAACATAGGGTTGGGCAATAAGTCCTGGTCGCAGACTAGGCAAGAAGTCCAGATTCGAGGAATTGGGTAATAAGTCCTGGCTGAGGGCTGGGCACTGAAGACCTGACCGAGCGTTGGGCAATAAGTCCTGGTCGCGGACTGGGCACGAAGACCTGATCCTGAGGATTGGGAAAAAGTCCAATCGGAGGAGCCGGTTGGCAAAAAGGTAAACTCTCCTGAGAGGAGTAGGCGAGGACGCGTTTCCCGTAGGAGGGAACACTAGGCCCAAAGTTAGAACCAAGACAGCTCAGGCTGTTAATTGTGCTTAACATATTTTATTTGGTTATTATTTATGCTTTGGAACTAACCCTAGTTTCAAGAACGAACGGTTGAAAGTTTCTACTCCTAGGCGCCTGAATGAAGTCAGGCGCCTATTTGAACAGGCGCCTGAATGGTGACAGGCACCCAAGAAGGGGCAATTCCAAGCCATCTCAAAGCAAGCCTCCACGTCAGCAACTGGCGCCTGTGTTGATACAAGCACCCCAGTCAGCTCAGGAGCCCCAGTTGAAGGGATAAGCACTGACCAAGTCTTCCAATGTGGATTCGCGCAGGGAAGACCACGTGTCAGGCGCCCCCTTCAACACAGGCGCCCAAGCAACTACTATATAAAGGGGTTCACCCCCTTGCTTCAGAAAACAACTGCTTCCAACGATTTCTTTCAAGCGCTCTGCTCCAAACGCTCCGCGCTCAAGTCTTAAGCGCCAACAACGATCCGCGGCTCTAATCTACGAATCTTCTCCGGTCGTTGGTATAAAGTTTTTATTGTTGTATTTTAAATTCCGTATTCAACCTCAAACTTGTACTATTTTCTCGGAATATAGAATTGCCCATCGTAAACGGTCAAGGACCATGGGTCTTAGAGTAGGAGCCGACCGCGAATCCGAACCAAGTAAAAAAGAAAAGTATTAGCATTGAATTTTTCCGCAGCGTAAATTGCTCTTTTTATTCCAAAAATTGTTTATTGATATTCACCCCCCCTCTATCGATTCTAAACGATCTCACAATGCCTTCATTTCCTCTATCTCCTTTGATATTTTCGGACACATCTCCTTGGATAGAGGAACTCCATGCCTGAAAGGTAGAAAACCCTTCTTGAAATTTTCCATGCTAAAACGAGCCAGGACGGTGTCAATGTATGAAGCTTGGGATAGGCACAACATCCTTTTCTAGTGATCCCTTATAACCATGATCCCAAGGATGTGTCCCGCTTCTCCTAAGTCCTTCATATCAAACTGTTTGGACAACCATACCCTTACGTTTGATAACACTTTGACATTGTTGCCAATTAACAAAATGTCATCTATGTAAAGTATAAGAAACACAACTACGTTTCTGTCACATCTCTTATATACACATGATTCATCCGGGCTTTGAATAAATCCATATGACTGGATTACTTCATCAAAGCGGATGTTCCAAGATCGCGAAGCTTGCTTCAATCCATAAATGGATCGATTAAGCTTGCATACTAGATGCTCTTTGCCCTTTGCAATGAACCCTTCTGGTTGCTTCATGTAGATGGTCTCCTCAAGACTTCCATTAAGGAAAGATGTCTTGATGTCCATCTGTCATACCTCATAGTTCATATGAGCGGCAATAGATAAGAGAATCCGGATCGACTTAAGCATGGCTACCGGCGAAAAGGTCTCCTCATAATCGATGTCCTCTTTTTGAATATACCCTTTCGCAACAAGCCTAGCTTTGAAGGTCTCAACCTTCCCGTCTGATCCTCTCTTTCTCTTGTAGATCCATTTGCATCCAATGACTTTTACACCATTGGGTGGTTCTACTACTCCCAGACATGATTAGAATCCATTGATTCTATCTCAGAAATCATTGCCCTTTGCCAAGAATCTGCATTCTTATCTTGGAGGGCCTCGTCATAGGTCCAGGGATCCGGTTCATATTCACCAAGGACCAAGTCTGAAGATTCTCCCAAAAACATGAACCTCTCAGGTTGTCTAACAACCCTCCCACTGCGACGAGGTACCACCTGTGTATCTTCTGTGACACACGGTGCAGTGACTTGTGGTGTATCCTCTTGTACAGTTGGTACTAAGGTCGGAATGCCCCCTCCTAGTTCTTCAAGCACAAGTCTACTCCTGGGCTTGTGGTTCATCACATAGTCCTCTTCTAAGAATCTGGAATTCATGCTAACGATTACCTTCTGATCCTTAGGACTATAGAACAGACCACCTTTCGCCCCTCTAGGATAGCCTACGAACAGACGCACTTCCGTATGAGATTCCAATTTATCAGTATCTCCCTTTAGCACATGTGTTGGACTACCCCAAATCTGAACATGTCCTAGACTAGGCTTTCGCCCATCCACAGTTCTGTGGGAGTAGAAGGGACTGACTTAGATGGTACCAAGTTCAGTATGTATGCTACCATTTCCAGAGCATATCCCCAGAACGAATCTGGCAACTCAGAGTAGCTCATCATTGACCTAACCATCTCCATAAGAGTCCTACTCCTTCTTTTTGTCACTCCATTTTGCTAGGGCGTGCCGGGTGCAGTCAACCAAGATTGAATCTCAGCCTCCAATAAGTAGGTCCTAAACTCTCCCAAGAGGTATTCGTCACCACGATCTGATCGTAGTGTCTTGATACTTTTATCTCGATGTTGCTCCACATCAGCCTTGAATTCTTTGAACTTTTCAAAATATTTAGACTTGTGGCGCATCAGGTAAGTGTATCCATACCTTGAATAATCGTCAATAAAAGTGACGAAGTATTCAAAGCCACCTCTAGTCTAGATGGACATAGGACCACACAAATTAGAATGAACTAGTTCTAACACATCTTTGACCCTATACCCCTTAGCCTTGAAAGGCCTCTTGGTCATCTTACCTTCCAAGCAAGACTCACAGGTCGGGAAGTCTTCCACCACCAATGAACCCAATGATCCATCGGCTATCAACCTCTGAATCATACTAAGGTTAATGTGACCAAGCCTAAGGTGCCAAAGATATGTCTGGTTCATTTTAGAAGGTTCCTTTCTCTTATTTAGGTTAGATGATGTGCTATTGGCCACTATTTGCATCATGGGAGCTTTTGGTTCTAGAGTATACAGATTGCCAACCATAGTACCCGAACAGATAATCTCTCTATTTCTCTTTATAACAACTCTGTTATTAAAAGCAATAGAATATCCATCCTTTATTAATTTAGAAACCGAAATTAAGTTCTTTCTAAAAGAGGATACATATAAGCAATCTCTCAAAACCAACACTTTATTTTTCTCAAAAGATAAATAAAAGTCTCCCACTGCAACTGCTGCCACCTCCGTAGCATTGCCCATGTAGACCATGATTTCCCCATTAGCTAGTCGTCAGGTTTCCTGGAACCCCTGCAGAGTATTGCAGACATGATCAGTGGATCCCGTATGTACGTACCAGGTGTTGGTAGATAGCACCGATAAACATGTTTCAACGACTAAGCATGAAGAAATACCTTTGTCTTGAGAACAGACACAGCTCGCCTTCCAGTGTCTAGTTTGCTTACATGTGAAGCACTTGCCTTTCGGCTTCTTCACGCCAGTCCGAGGTCCCTGCGATCCAGCTGCCTTCTTGTACCCACCTTGTTTCTTCTTCTTCCTGCCTTTTGGCACAGAAGTAGAAACCTTCTGAGTAACCAAGGCCTGTGAACTCTGACGAAATAGGCCCTCTGCCACCTAGAGTTCTCCTAGCAGTTCCCCTAACGTATATTCACGTTTGTTCATATTGTAGTCAAGCTAAAACTACTCAAAACTTATAGGCAGAGACTGGAGTATAATGTCGACCTGGGTTTCCCCGTCGATCTGTGCTCCCAGTACCTTAATCTCATTGAGGTAAGCCATCATCTTCAGGACATGATCCCTAACGGGTGTCCCTTCGACCATAGTAGTCGTCATCAAGCTCTTCATTGCAACTTGCCTAGCAGCTCGACCCTGATGCCCGAAGAGCTCCTTGAGGTTCTGCATCATATCATAAGCAGTGGACATGGCCTGATGTTGATGTTGCAATACATTCGATCTAGATGCCAGAATGTAGCACCACACCACCTCATCTGCCTTGACCCACTTCTTAAAGCGCTCTCTCTGCTCTTCACTAGAGTTCTCGCCAGGCTTTTCAGGACAGCCCTCAAAGAGCACATATTTGTACTCTTCAGCAGTAAGGACAATGTCTAGATTCCTTTTCCAGTCTATATAGTTAGGGCCAGTAAGCTTATTTTTCCTTAAGAGTTGTAACTAGTGGGTTAAAGGTCATTTTGAAAAATTCCTGAGAATCACAACAAGCACAACTTTAGATTTCTAAAACAAATTGATTCCTCAAACAATAAATTTTTGAAATCAACCAACACCTCTAAACACCGAGAAATTCGCAGACCACGATGGTGTGGACGTATACGAATTTCTACATTCATAAGAGGAGGTTTTACCCATTAATCTTACTATCTTGTCAACCTAACTTTTTAACAAGTAAGATTAATAGTTGGTTCACTTTGGCCCTGCAAATAATAACAGTGACTCCGATGGGAAGGATACTATTATTCGCATCTAAGTGTTTACCATTACATGACACTAAGAAAATTATTTCCGATTATGTGCCTTCCAATGGAAAAGTACACACACTCTTCAATAATTTTCTATAATCTTTTCTAACCCAGTGATCCGCAGAACAAGCCCATCCGATGGGGAGGAAGACACTCAGAGCCGACGCGCATACTTGTTCGCATCACTTATCATATTATAATGGAGGCCACAGGACCCTTAGGGTCCCTCTCTCACATAGTTATTTAATTTGAGGAATTTTACATGCACACACACAACAAGCACATAACCAAAGCACAAATAAGAAAAATCCTAGATTTTTCAACTTTCATGGCCTTGGTCTCCAATGCGCCTCCAGTTGTGTCGTCACCTCGTCTGCTCCTCCCTACACCATGCGCAAGCCACCTTGAAGGGATCTCCGAGCCGAGATGACTAGCTAATTATTTACATCCATCGATCCTATACTCCACGAAGGAGTGTACATAAAAACTAAATCAAAAGTAAACAAAAAGTTCGGCTAAACACGTGCCGTATTTAATTACAAAAATTAAATACCATCTAGCCTCGTCAACCTCGAGGATTTAATTAATTACACAAATTGCACAACCAATCACATACATCTATTATTTTGGCCATGATAAGTTGGAATTTAGTGCCTGCAACAAAGAGTCAGCCTACCCACGTCCACATATCATCCAGCAAAAATAAAATATATGATTATGCACAATAAATTAACCAATCCTAAACACACAAAATCGGAAACCTCAGCTCTGATACCAATTGATGGGTATGACTTGGTGGGTTTCCTAAGCGAATACTTGGTCGTCCTTGAGAGACCTCTCCATGTCTACAGATTAACAATTAATCTGAATGGAGATCCGTCTCCCAACGACCATCTCGTCATCATATCGAACGATCGAAATTACAACATGGCCAATTTCAAAGATCGAGCCTTGTAATTTGCTAACCGTTCGATCGAGGAAAAGACGAAGAATGGATCGCCATTTTTTGTGTTTATTATCGGGGTCCAAATAATTAATTATTATCTATGATTAACAATTAATCAAAACAATAATAATCAATTATCACACACATGAAATGACGAGACTAAACAAAGGAGCCAAGGAAGAGAATTATACCTTCCTTTACCTCGTAGTCTTCTACCTTATGTCCCTCCCCTCCTGGACGTCGTGTGGCTAACGAGCTACCAAGAACCAGGATCACCAAGGAGCTCCAAAAGACTGTAGGACCGGTGCCGTCGATAGAGGGGGGGGTGAATATCGACCGTGAAAATCTTTCGGTAAACTTCATAAATCTTTTGAGCGTTCTAAGATCAGAGTTAGTAGCACAGTGGAAAAGTAAAGCAGAATAAGAAAGACAATACACACGGACACAGCGGGATTTATTTACTTGGTTCCCAACCCCCCAGGGTCAGTACGTCCAAGGCCTATGTACTCAGCGTGAGTCCACTATTGGTCTCCTTTCCGGAATTTCCGGAGGCGGAGAAAACCTGTCTTACAGTGTATAGATACAAGCAACAATATTGAAAGTTAAGTACGGAACAAATAAAAGCAAACCAAACAAGAATCTGAAACTCGGCCGATCTGGACCTCCGAAGTGTCGCGCACTTCCTCCTGGAGCCTCCCGGTCGTAGAGCCTCATCTTTAGAGCGTTGTCGTCGGTCAGAATGCTTAGAATCACTTTCAGCAGTTGTGTTTGAAGCAGAGGGGTTGAAGCCCCTTTTATAGGCTTCCTACGGGCGCCCTGGACGTTGGGGGCGCCCCTATAAACCCGGTCAAATCTTATCCCCGCGCCGACCTCGCCGCGGCTGATAAAATCTCTGACCAGGGTGCCTCAGACCTCCTGGGCGGCTAGCTTGAACCCAGTCAACGCTAATCTCCTGCTTCGAACTCGCAGCAGCAAAACAGCTTTGAACCCGGGCGCCCCGCTTGAGGCCTATTCTGCTTACCACACGAAAACTGCTTTTTCCTTCTTTGGTTTGGGCGCCCCCATCAATGGGGGCGCCCTGGATGCATGGGGGCGCTCCCACTGATGGGGGCACCTGGCTTCAAAGCTTCCAGCCTAGTTACCTGCTTTGTCTCCGGTTCTTGGTACCTGCAAGATACACAAACACAAAGCAAATATACATACAATATTAGCCTTAAGGACTTGGTTCGGACTTCGGATTTCCACGAAACCCTAGGTCAAACCAACGCAAGTTCCCACCCCCGAGAACGCGCCTTTTGTTGGTGCAGAAAGCACCCAAGTCGAACCTGAGTTTTGATAATGGCAACAGGGCTCAAAAGTTAAGTCTTACTTGCTATCTAACATGTCACTCTAGTGTGCAGGGTAAAAAGCCCTAGCGAAGGACTGCTAGGCACTGGCGAAGGAATGCCAGGGTAAAAAGCCCTAGCGAAGGACTGCTAGGCACTGGCAAAGGAATGCAAGGGTACTGAAGCCCTAGCGAAGGACTGCTAGGCGCCAGGCGAACGACAGCTTGGTGTTGATGCAGTCTGGCCCGGTTGTTGTTTTGGTGTTTGACAATGATTTAAGTTTGGTTGAGTGAATTTAGGCATGATATGGAAAATCCTAACCTGGGAGGTTAGGTGTGATGATTATGATAATTATGATTAAGTCCTGATCGAGGATTAGGCATGATATGGAAAATCCTAACCTGGGAGGTTAGGTGTGATGATTATGATGGTTATGATTAAGTCCTGATCGAGGATTAGGCATGATATGGAAAATCTTAACCTGGGAGGTTAGGTGTGGAAAATCCTAGCTTGGAGGGCTAGGTGTTGGAAAAGTCCTAATTCGGAAGGGTTGGGTGAAAAGTCCTAGCTTGGAGGGCTAGGTGAAAAGTCCTAACTTAGAGGGTTAGGTGCAAATTCCCATCCTGGAGAATTAGGTGAAAAAGTCCTGGCTTGGAGGGTCAGGTGCCTAGCTTGGAGGGCTATGTTGGATGATGTTCTAACTCGGAAGAGTTGGGTGAAAAGTCCTAGCTTGGAGGGCTAGGTGAAAAGTCCTAGCTTAGAGGGCTAGGTGAAAAGTCTTAACTTGGAGGGTTAGGTGCAAATTCCCAACTTGGAGAGTTAGATGGAAAAATCCTTAGCTTGGAGGGCTAAGGTGGATGAATTCCTAGCTTGGAGGGCTAGGGTTGAGTCACTGGATCGGTCTGGTGACCGATCAGGGACATTGGCACGCTGCTCCTTAGTGGATCGGTCTGGTAACCGATCCAGCTATGTCTGATCGGACTGGTGACCGATCAGGGAGCGCACAGTGAGATTGGGAATCCACTGTGTGGCTCCTGATCGGACCGGTGACCGATCAGGGAGCAGGCTGCTTCCTTGCTGTCTTGCTCCTGATCGGTCTGGTGACCGATCAGGGAGCAAACGGTGAGTGAGTTCCCTTGCTAATCAAAGTCTTGGATCGGTCCGGTGACCGATCAGGGATCTTGGATTTGATTAAAAAATAACTGTTCATCTGCACTGATCGATCTGGGTGACCGATCAGGATCCATTCTGATCGGTCTGGTGATCGATCAGGCTTCACCCTGATCGGTCTGGTGACCGATCAGGCGTGTATAGCTGCGAGAGCTGGGAATCCCAGCGAAGCAGTGGATCGATCTGGTGACCGATCCACACACCCTGGATCGGTCCGGTGATCGATCACTTTAATTCAAATTTCACTGTCAGATGTGGTCAGAGCGTCTGATCGTATCTGATTTGCTGATGTATGTTTCTGATATTTGATATGCTTCTTGATTTGCTGCTCTAATGCTCTGATTGAGTTTCAGGTGATAGCAGGTGATTCAAACACTCAAGGAGAGTCAATGGGAGGCTTTCCGTTGAGCAGGTTTGGCTGTTTCTCATTCTCAGGTTTCAACGGGCAACTGACGCAGCTGGCGACTGACGGAGGCTCAGCTGGAGAGGAGGTCTTCAGTGGACTGAGTGCTCAGGGAGGTCAGTGGGTTCAGGCTGGCTCAGTGGATGCTGATGAAGCTTGTGATGGTGAGCAGAGCTTAAGTGACGAAGCTGGAAGCAGAGAAGCGAGGTGAACAAGATAGAAACTTGGGAAGTTTGGCTGGGCTGTGTTCGTGCTCTCTGTTGCTTTGTGCTTAAGCGATCTTGTTGCATTCCTGTGAGAGCTTTGTGAGTGTTCCTTCTTGTGTGATCTCTTGTACTCAAGTTCTATCATCCGTGAGATCTGTGGAGAGGTTTCTCCACCGAGAAGGAGGCTCTATCTTATCCGGGTTCACCGGGGCTTGATCTGCCGATGATCAAGGGATCGCCCACCTTACGGGCACGCCAAAGAGTAGGGGCAAGTTATCCCCGAACCTTGTAAACGATCCTTGTTAGCGATCCTTGGTTTGTATTCTCTGTTTCTGCAGTTTTATTAAGTTTGCTTCTCTGCATTTGTTTTGTTTCCGCTGCTACTAACTTAAGTGCAGAGAAGATTCGAAAAGAGCCAAGTAATTGTGTCCGGCTATATTCACCCCCCCTCCCCCTCTATAGCCATCTCGTCTCCAACACTTGGGACTGAAGCCCTAGCGAAGGAATGCTAGGCAACGGGCGAAGGACAGCTCGGTATCCAAGACCTGGCAAAAGACCGCCAGGCAAAAGTCCAACCAGAGGAGCGGTTGGCATCAGGTACATTCTCCCGAGAGGAGTAGGTGAGGATGCGTTCCCCGTCGAGGGAACAGTAGGCGTCGGTTCGACCTAGGGCTCCATTTTGGAGGCCCAAAGTCAGAACCAAGACAGCTAAGGCTGTATAAACTAACATCTTATTGTTTTATGGTGTTTTGGACAAACCCTGGATGCAGGACCGAAGGAACGAGTGTCTGCAGCTCAGAGAGACTCAAAGGAATGAGGCAATAGCTGACCAGAGCGCCCGGAGTGTCCCGGGCGCCCCCAAGGTGAACACAAAACACACAAAACAAAGGCAGGCTTCGACAGCTCATCTCCCGGGCGCCCCCGTGCTCCCGGGCGCCCCCAGTGCAAGCC
Organism: Boesenbergia rotunda; assembly: GCA_024364735.1. Taxonomy (NCBI): domain Eukaryota; kingdom Viridiplantae; phylum Streptophyta; class Magnoliopsida; order Zingiberales; family Zingiberaceae; genus Boesenbergia; species Boesenbergia rotunda. The sequence goes on from JAGFNQ010001097.1 coordinate 282,750, forward strand.
TACGAAGAGAAGCCAGCCAAGCCAAAGGGATAAGATTTGACTCGGTCAACTCGGGCGCCCCCAGCGTCCCGGGCGCCCCGGTCAAGATGTGATCCCGAGTTTGAAGGGATCAGAAGTTGACCGAGGGAAAGGCGGATCGGCCGACACGTGGGGGGGCGCCCCCGACGTTCCGGGCGCCCCCAGGGCCTATAAAAGGGCCCTCGACCCCGAGGCTTGGAACAACGAATTCTTTCAACGCTTCTACGCTCTTCGACTTCCGCGCTCTGCTCCGGCAACCTCCCGACTCAAGATACAAGCGCCGACGACGTCCTACTGCTCCGGAAAAAGTAATCTACATCGGACGTCGGTAAAAAGAAGAGCTCAATTTTAGTACTGTACTTAAATTGTAATTCCATTTCTGTAACTGTTTTTTACGCGATTATAGTATTGCCCGCAGTAAACGGTCAGCGACCGTGGGCCTTGGAGTAGGAGTCGACCTAGGCTCCGAACCAAGTAAAAATATCTGTGTTTGCATGTTTTTGTTTTTAATCTTCCGCTACGCATTCTCTTTTCAAATCCGAACACTTTCCGATATTCACCCCCCCCCTCTATCGGTTCTCTCGATCCAACACCTTTCACCTACTCCTTTCAGGAGACGGTTGCCACCTAGTCCTTCGGGTGGATTTTTGCTTAGCTTTCGATACTTCCGGACCTCGAGATGCTCGAACCCTGACCCGTCTCTACATCTGTCCTTAGTCATCGTTCAGCTAAGTTGCTCAGTCCCTCGGACCAAGACTTCGTGCCCAAACCCTAGGTCCAGGACTTAGGTGCCCAACCCTCGGCCAAGTCTTCGTGCCCAATTCCCCGAACCAGGACTTCGGTGCCCAACCCTCGGTCAGGTCTTCTTGCCCAGTCCTCGACCAGGACTTAGTGCCCACCTTCCGAGCAGGTCTTCGGTGCCCAACCCTTTGCCAGGACTTAGTGCCCAATCCTCGATCAGGACTTAGTGCCTACCTTCCGAGCAGGTCTTAGTGCCCAGCTTCACTCACCAGGTCTTATTGCCTAGGTTAACTAGGACTTTTCTTCCACTTAGGTTACTCCTCCTTTGCTCCCCTTTGTCTGTTCAATGTATTACTGATTTAAGTGTATTGTCAAACATTAAACACTTAGAGGAGAACATCATTGATGCAACTTGCACCAACAAAGACCACCTCTTCACGCCAAGTCAAACCCTAACCCTAGGGTTTGGAACTGCCGACCTCCTTCCCCTATTCCTTGCGCCGCCGGCCACCGTGAGCCACCATACTCACGCCGACCACAAGGAAGTCTTAGGGAGGAAGGTAATGAAAAGGATGAAGAAGAGAATCAAGCTTCCCTCCAACCCAAACCTGGCTGAAAAACTCTCCTCCTCCAAGCTTGCGGCGCCGCCGCAAACCCTCCTTACGCCGCCTCCCACCGGCCGTCGGCCACTCCTCCCTCGCCGCTTAGCACCACAAAAGGAAGAGGAGAACTCCTCCTTATCTATGTAAGCCTCGGCCAAGTGATGGTGGAGGAAGGAGGAAGAAAAGAGGAGAGAGTTCTCCTCTTGTGCTTGCGCCAACCTCTTGCCCTAGGAGAGAGAAGGAGAGAGAGGAGAGGAGAGAAGCCTTGGGTTGTGATCAATTGGAATAAATGTCCTTGGTTTCATGATCCCATGGGGTATATATAGGGCTAAGGTAGGGACCAAGAGGAAGAGTTGGGTCTTGGCCCACTAATGGATCTAAAACTAATTCATTAATGAATATCCATTCCACTAAAGGATCTCCATTGAACTTCCTCACCAACCCTCATATTTTCATATGGGCTCCACCTATTATGAGCGCATCCATCTCCCCATGTTTAAGATATCGAATGTCCGTTGATTAATTTAAATTACTGACAATTTCAATTAATCTACTTCTGGCTCTTTAACTAGTACCACTCAACCTTATCATCATGTCGGATCAAAACCACCTGCAGGGTTTAACATGATGAACCTTATGAGCTCATCAAGGGGGCATCATCATCCCGACTCACCAGGACACGGATTCCGTCAATAATCAATGGCACACCATATAATTAATATTATTTCTCAACTTACCGGGCCTATTGATTTAGCAGAATAAATCTCGCCTATTGGTAAATCAAAGAAATAACGTGTCCATTATTATATCGGGATTTAGGGATTGTACTCCATAGTAATCCGACGTCCAATCCAACTATTAAGTCAGTACAAATTAGATGACCTCTGGTTTTGGTTCTGCTCAATGCACACAAAGCACACTAGTGTAATTCTACGGTCAAGATAAACCACACCTAATTACACTACAACCATCACGATGGTTTGTCCAATTCCATCTCGACTGTGAGCCTCTACTTATACTATGCAAGGGACTGATAACATAATCTTCTGTGTGTCACCACACACCATGTTATCTACAATGCAAAGTAAAGGACTTTTATACATATACTAATATAAATACGCATCTATGTTGTTATGATTCTCTTTTCAAAATGTAGGTGATCATATATATATAAAAAGAACAAGTCTTTTAGTATACACATCTAACCTTTAGTCCAGGACTTCCTGCCAGCTACAACTAGGGTTTTCCCTTGCCTAACCTTTAGTTAGGACTAGTCACTCGGTAGACTTCTCACATGTCTAACTTCCAGTTAAGATTATCCCTTGCTAGTTATTTGATCTTGACTAGACTTCTCCTTACTAGTCATATGGTCAACTTTGACCTGACTAGACTCTAACCATCATGTTCTGTTTGGATCAACCCTTGATCAAACTGACCAGACATAGATACATTGTCTAACATAGAAACCCTGGCGGTTGATTGCACCAACACAATCGACACCTACACCAGTCGACTTCTGGCGAGAAATATGTGCAAAAACTATGATCTCAACTGAAAGCTTTATGAAAGAAGGTTTTGGCTTCTGTTCAGACCCTTGCTCCCTCTCTTCTCATGTCTTGCGTTTAAAGGCTTTCTCATTCAGTGCTTCCAAAGTGAAGGAAGTAGAGATTGACTCTCAAGAGTCTTTATTTTCTCTCTCTTCTTTCTTGTTCACTGCTCTATTGATCTATTGATACTCCTGTAAGAGGTGTCTCTACATTCAAATTTTATCTGAGAGTAGAAAATTTTTAGCAATGGCAGAGTGCTAGAACTAGACCTTCGAGTAGTAGCATTGGGACACTGTGAATCAAGTAAATCCTTGATGCTTTGTGCTATGCTCTATTTCTTTCTTTGTATTGAGAAAATTCACCTTGCACCCTAATCAATGAATCCAAGCTATTCACTCCCTTAGCTCACATTGGTTCTAATAATAATTTCTAATTATAGAAAGTTGCCAAAACTATCACTATACTGACTAAAATCATCTTAGCCATATGATTAAAAGTTTCTTCATAATTTTCACCATATTTTTTGGAAAACTCTTAAGCAACCAACTTTGCTTTATATGTATCAGTGCTCCCATCAAATTTCCTTTTATTTTGTACACCCATTTGCAAAAGATAGATTGTACATTTTAGGGCTTAGGAAGAAGGCTTTAAGTTTGATTTGTCTTAAGAGCATCTATTTCATTATCCATGGTAAACTCCCTTCCCTCTTCATCATCGATTGGTCCTACAAACAAACAAAAATAGGTGCTAATGAAATTTTCATCACTTTAACAAGTAAGTTTTACAATTGTCCTCATTGGCTTTGTGAATTGAACACCTTGAGAAAATCATATATTTCCTTCACAACATCTACAACATTCACAAATAAAATTAATTTCAACAGGGTCAAATCCACTTCTCATATATTGCTATCTCAAATCCAATATTATATTTAAGGAAAAGGACATTCATACATTTATTTCTTATCTGATGAAGGCACTCATGAAACACACTTTTTTTTTTTGAGCATTTCTTTGTTCCTTTAGTTAGATTTATTTGTGCTTGAGTTGATCGAGATATTGCTTTATAAGTATTGATCTCTATAGCTATCCGTAGCAATATATATTCCTAAATTTCTTGGCATTGTCTCTCTGTCAATTTGAGTTGAATGTTTTTTTCCTTCTGTTTTCTCTTAACTACTTTCTTTCTTTTTGGTGCAAGTCAAACTCTCAAACGTCAACTTTTCAATTATAAATCATTGAAATCTAATCGGATTCAAGGGAGAAAAGAATCAGCTCCAAATAAATCAACTGGAAAAAAAAAACACAATCTAAGACTAACACAAAAGCAAAACAAATGAAAAGTTTGGAGATTTCCCCCGAATCAAACTCAATTAATGATGTATAATGCAAAACCATATTTACACGATTACACTCTTCTTTCTCATTAACCTTCTCGATTTCCTTCTTGGATCTTTGCCTTGTATTCTTGGGACCAAATACCACCATATCGTAGCGCAATATATAGCAAACATCCTTGAGAACATCAAGCAAAGGAGGACCAGAGCTAGCAATAAAAACGGATGATACTCAGACGCCCAATCTTTCCATGACCATGCTTTGACCTTCTTGATCCCCATCTCTTTACTAATCTCCTCGGACAAACTAACCTCGTTGACTTTGTTGTCTTCGGCATGCTCGGCAGGAGCTGGCTGTGATTCCAATGGCATTTCTCGGCGACCAGATTCTTTGGTGTCAGTTTTGAGCCTTTTAAAGATTGGCACGCAATCATTTGACTCAGTGAACCTGAACCAAAGTATCGTCCTCGGCGTATCTTCTGATTCGGCTTCGATGCTCATCCTTTGAGCCTCGAGGTTAGAAAGTAACGAGGAGAACTTATCGAGGCCTAGGCTCGAGTATGGGTTCTCTTTCGTTGTTTTCTTCTTCTTCTTCTTTGATTTCTTCAATGAGCTCAGGCAGAGAGCCGATCCGATCTCGCCTTCCTTGACGATAATGCTCCTGAGGCTTCCTCTCCCACACCACCACAACCGCATGCTGTCTGTCTCTGCAAAAGCACAGGATTTCTACATTTGTAGGACTTTGAGATGTATTTAGAGACCTTTCGATATATAATTGTGAGGAGATGGATGGGCTAAATGGAATAAAAAGAGCATTCTATTCTTTGAATGAGTCTTATCCTCTTTTTTTACAAATAAAAACATTGACCGGGTTTGGAATGTGATGGTTTTCTACATATTTTTTTTATTAATTACTCGTTAAGTAAGTCAGAGTTTGAAAATTAAAAATCTTTATTTTGTAGAAGGAAAAAAAACCTAAATTACTTTGAAAATGTTATAAAATCATGTTTATTATTTTTATATGTTTGGTGTTAAACCACGAATGAGAACAAGAATTTATAAAAGTGTGTTACACCAAAACTTAGACTTGCATAATGCTCGCCCAATTGATACTCTACTCACAAATGTTGGCTTTCTCAATGGTAACAAATGTTAACACTCATTCCAGGTGTTTTTTCGTTCCTAGAAAAGACGTAAATCACAGATGCTCAAACTCAACCAATATTGTCGTCCGCCTCCAATTATTTTTATGCTCGCGGATACTGGTGGAGGTTTCGCCTTCTGTCCACTAGACACTTTACATGAGCAACATGGAAGAGAAAAGTTAATTAGAATTGTATCGTATCTACCTTCAAAATGGGACTTTCCTCTCGGCTTACTATTTTTGGGATGAGCAATGACAGTGAGAGTGAAAGCAAAGTGAATGACATGACACTTTATATGCACACGTTCGATTATCGCTTGGACACCATCGGCAGCCTTCGGCCGCTGCTCCGAATCAAACTATACCTTGAGGGGCACGGTCAATCCGTCGAAGATCGCTATATGCAAAATGTCACGTCATTCACTTTGCCTTTCACTCTCCATTTTCACTCTCCCTATCATTTTTCTTTTGGGATAAACAGCCGAAAGGAGGTAAATGCGCAGAGTAAGAAATGCCCATGGCTCACCCAACTTGGCCCATCAAATTATTAAACAGGAACCCATGGTTGCTCTAAGCTTACCTGCCTTGGGCTCCTATTAAATAATTTGTACGTAGCTAAAGATTAAAAAACAAACAGTTCGTAGTGAAGCTATCCATATGATTATACCAGAAAATTGGCAAAAACGTTCTACAAGGAAGCATTGCCATCGAATGGATACGAATTTATTAACCACTAAAAGCAGCTTTTGAAGAACTATGACTTGCGACAAACAGCTCTTAGCTCCGACAGATGAATTTTGATTTTGTCTTTTCCTCTGCTTTCAAGCTATTAATTAAATATAGCTTGTTCTCATTACAGGTGAAGATGCTTTATAGCAGTTTGGACATCCTTATCGCCCCTGCCACTGCAATTGACAACCACCTTTGAGCCATCTGGCAAAGTTGGACAGAGATCTTCCAAGTATGCAAGTGCATGAGAAGTTTCAAGAGCAGGGATTATGCCCTCCAGGCGTGACAGTTGCTTGAAAGCTGAAAACAGAAAGATAGCAGGTAATTCAAGTTCATAAATAACAGAATGACGAGAATCATGTTCATCGCAGCCCAACTATCCAAATGAATGTTGCAGTTTGGAAGGAAGAGAAATTTGAAAACTAAGGCATCAAAGATTATCGCAGACACCTACTAGAGATCTTATCTGGACCGCATTTTGTAGTAAACATGAATAATGAATTGTACATCTGATTTCAAGTGAAAGTGCAGCTATTTTGTTTTTATCATATCAATAGGGAATCTAAGACATCGACTGTAGTAAATTTGTTTTAAAATGTGGATAAGACAGCGAAGTAGACACTGCATAGTCTGATGATTAAATTGAGACTCAGTATAAATGAATGTAGTTTCCGTACTTAATCATGCAGTCAATAACAAGACACCTTAAGATTCTAAAATTCGTTAGACGTTAACCGAGTGCTAGGTCAACACTTAGCGCCTAGGCCGTCAAAGGGAGGACTAGGCACCGCTAGACGGATTCCACAATATCATTATAAATTACATAATAAATTACATTCTATAATTCCAACATATTAAGATCAAATTTAAAATGAATTCAAAATTACACAAGTAATAAAATATCACAAATTTATTCTACTTTTTTTTTAATTCTCTGATTTTTCCAAAATGTAGACTTCTTCATTCGCTCTTATTTCTTCTAGTTGCTCAGTACGTAAAGATGAAGTTTAGTACTAGCCGCTAGAGCAAGCCAACAAATCGATTTTTTTATTAGATCAAAGTTTAAAGTTTATAAACTGAAGCCCAATACAAAAAAAAATACATTTCAATTTTATTTTAATTGGCCTTTAAATTTAAAAGTCTAAACTAAAAAAAAATCATGAAAACCTATACTATTTTCGTGACGCCTAGACGACTCGACTGATTAGTTGGCGCCCACAGCTGCCTAATCTCACCTAAGAGCCAAGGCCGCTTAGGCCGATTTGTAGAACATTGTAAAGAAATACAATTAAGTTGGTCATTATCACCATTAGTATTGATACGGTTCCACTAAAAACGAAATTAGAAAGAAATAACGAAGCATTTGAGAATTTCTGTTACCTTCCAAAGCCTGTTCATCTGTGACACTAAAGTATTCAGCTCGTCCAATGTCCTTCAAATAGCTGTGCTCGGGACCAACTCCAGGATAGTCCAACCTAGCATATAACAACGAATTATCAGGGATAAATAAATAGTTGAGAATGATTCAACTGGAGAAGACATTGGTCCAGTAACTAAAAAACAATTACTAACCCAGCACTTATAGAATGAGGCTCAATTATTTGACCATCATCATCCTGTAGCAAATAACTCATGGCACCATGAAGAACCCCTACTTCTCCCTTTGTTAATGTTGCTGCATGTTTACCACTGTCTAATCCAAAGCCAGCCGCCTCTACACCTACTAATCTCACATCTCTATCATCAACAAATTCATGGAAGAGCCCCATGGCATTTGAACCTCCGCCAACACATGCAACAAGAACATCTGGCTTCCCACCCCACTTCTCTAAAGCTTGCTTTCTTGTCTCTTTGCCAATTACAGCATGGAATTCCCTAACCATCATTGGATAAGGATGTGGACCTGCTACAGACCCTAAAATGTAATGAGTTGTCTCAACATTGGTCACCCAATCACGTATCGCTTCTGAAGTTGCATCCTTTAGTGTGGCTGTTCCAGAATGCACAGCTCTGACCTGCATGGGTTCAATACAGTCATGCAGATATCAGGTAAATAAATTCCCAGCGAACGGGTACTATCTGCACAAAAATCTGAAACCACTACCATGACGGCTGATTCCAACATCATGTATTTAGAGGCAGATCACAAAATGAAGACAAAATTGCAATCTAAAAAAAATGGATATGCATGTTTTGATTGAAACCCTAGATTGAAAACAATGGTGATGCACAACACAAACTCGAATGAAAACTATTTGTGCAAATGTGACGAAACAATTTGAAAATCATACAAACCTCTGCTCCGAGAAGCTTCATTCGAAATACATTGAGGGATTGTCTCTCCATATCCTGAGCACCCATATAAATAATACATTCCAAGCCAAATCTAGCACAGACCGTAGCAGTAGCAACCCCATGCTGACCAGCTCCTGTCTCCGCTATGATGCGCTTCTTTCCCAACCTTTTGGCAAGTAAAGCTTGTGCAACAGCATTATTGATCTTATGAGCACCTGTATGATTAAGATCTTCTCTCTTCAGATAAATATGAGGGCCTTGCCCATCAGAACGCCTATAATGCTCTGTCAGCCGCTCTGCAAAGTAAAGTGGGCTTTCTCGTCCAACATAATCCCTAAGAATCCCTTCTAACTCTCTCTGCAAAGAAAGATGGGACAGTAAGAAACAAGCAATTGAGGTTTTAATTTAATTTTAACAGAAACCAAGAATTGATAGCAACTAAATGCCCATTCAGTGACATGAATCAGGAAAGAATGAAACAACCATGTATATTTCCTTGCTTATTGTTATCCCTTTTTTTGTATCTACAGTGTTTATTGGCTTCCCATGATTTTAATCAAATAGTCCATTTGTTAAAAAAAAAACAAATAAATAAAAACCCTATTAGCAGCAAGATATTCAGTTCAATTCTGAGTTAAAATTATTCAAGGCCTGAAAGACTTACTAGATTTATTATTAAGGAGATGGAAAGCAAGGGAATAAAGATTGATTTTGATGGAAAGAAGAAAGGAGATTTTCCATCTTGTTTTGGAAATTGAAGAAGGGGAAACACCCGGTACTTAAATTCAATCAAATTTCATAAGACACCACATACTTCAATGTGAAATAGATTACACATTGACCAAGAAACCATCATCGATAGAAAATCTTACTGATATCAAACAAATCAATGGAATATTTATAAGCTGAAATTGTTCTGACAGAATACCATTATCAATAAGAATGTGTAACAAAGATACAAAGCCCCCATAGCAAAACGAGTAGATTATCACATGGTAGGTTTATGCTATGGGGGCTTTGTGAAGGGAGGTAAATCGGCTATAAGTTGACCCCGTGATTTACCTCCCTTCACATAATCTGGGGACGGGATGTGAGAGCGCCTGAGGTGAGCATAATCACCTTTTGCTATAGTATAGCAATGATACAAAAATAAAGACTTTAAACTTCAGGATGAAAAAAGCGCATGGAGTTTTAGAGCCAACAAAAATTAAGACAGTTTGACGATCACTATATCGGCAAAATCTCCACACAATCTTCCCTACAATTTACCTTATCAAAAAGAACAATAGATAAGTATGATGAAGGAGGATGGAAGGATATGCTTTCCTCTGTTCCCATCCCATGTCCCTTTAAATAATTTTCCCAAACAGAAAGATATAAAAGAATTTCTTCATCCTCCATCTCTCGATGCAAATAAGTATTCCAAACGCAAACGATGAGGACTGAGGAATGACAAGAAATTTTTCATGGTTTTCTTATCAAAAAGGAGAGATGATAATCTTTCAGATGAAGGATAACCCAGAAGAAGCTAGAATTAACATAAAGAGATGATCCAATTTATTTCCTATATCCCAGACTCCCAGTTTACAAGCAATAAAGCAAAGGATCTGTCCCATGAACATCTCAACGAAAACTACTCCAATGCTTTAGCAAAGATCATAGTTTCAAGCAAAATAAACAACACCAAATAGACACTCGCTCGAGCTACTGATCGAACATGAACCAACCTGGAATTCCTCGTCTTTCGAGAGTCCCCAGAACGCCTCCTCGAGCTCAGTGAGGGCGTACATAAGGGTCTCCGGCACGTACTTGCCCCCGAAACGGCCGAACCTACCGAAGGAATCCGGCCTAAGCCCCAAGCCTGGATTTTCGTACTGGCTCGGCTCAACGGCCGTGACTTCCTTGGTCATGGTGCAGGAGACAGCAACGCCGGGCGACGGCGACGCCGAGGCAACTCGGCGCAACAATCGAGATTGGGGATGGATCCAGACGCCGAGAAACTACGACGGCAACGGTTTGGCGAGGCCGAGGCTAGGGTTTCCGAACGCCAATGTTCCGTAAGCGGTCATCGGAGTGTTCACTCCGAGCTGTAGCTCTCCCTTATAGTTATTCAATTACCGTGCGGTCCACCGCATGTGAGTTAAACCGGCCGCGAACAAGAAAAACGATAGAAAGACTCATCTGTTAACTCTGAGTATATCAGATGGACGGCTACAGATTTATGCGCGTATGAAAATTACTAAAAAAAAATAATTATGTCGTAGTTAGGGATCGAAATGTGAATATTTAGAATAGTAATTAGTCGTCCTACCGCTGTACCATGACCCCTGAGGCTCGTTTGAAAACTACGAGAGTTGCAGGATAGTGGGGATCAAACGTGACATGGAAACGAAAATGAGAGAAAGAAATGATCTCGCTCATTTTAATAAATCCAATATCATTAGAAATTAATCCCCTACATAGAAGTGATCTCGCTCATTTTGATATCTGAGTCAAGTTTTCCATGGCCATCCCCTACATTCTATGTCACAATTTTTACAAAAACTTAAACACCCCATCAGTATTTATCCCTACCGCATTTATTATCTTAATTCCCTAAAGCCCTAAAATCTACACCTCCATTAGATTTTAAGAGAAGAAAATCTACTCCAATCTAACAAGAGGATCTTAATCTGATTCGAATGGGTTATAAAATTTGAAGGTAAATACAAGGTCAAAATTTAGAGTTTGGATAGTAAATGGATTAAAGGATCACTTAGATGATAACTCTAGCTCAAACACATCAAGCCAACGGGACAACTCAATGATCTCGACGACAACAACAAGATCATAGAGTTACTGTTCATGAAGATTGAGACAACATCTTCACATGTATGGAGGTATGTGGGTAGATTTTCCATGTTGGCAGAGCAATGATCCTATTGGAGGGATTTCAAGGGTGAGAAATTATTTTACTTCCACTATACGTCAGACCATGTAAAAGTAGATATAGCATCATCAACCTTAAATGTCATGTCAACGATGATGTAGGATGGAATTCGGCGTTAAGAAGGGATAAATAATGTTATGAAATATGTATATTGAACGAAGAATATAAATAAATTCTTCCCAAATCTAATTTTAAACTCATTCATGGTTATTTGATTCATTTATAATCCTAACGATAAATTACAATTTAACAAATAAGACAATTTAAGTATGCAAAACATTATTAGAAAGATAGATCCCTTAATACCCATAGAGGTTAATTTAGATATATAAACATTAGGTGCATTGTAGGGTAGAATATGTAAGTTGTCAATTTTTGAAAATCGACCTCTAACTATTACATCATAGACATCATGCGTTCTATCACGTGTCTTACACTCTGGAGCTGCAAGACGTTATTAGATATTTGATTAGACAAGAATGCACGAGTTAATTAGAGATTTTGATTAGGTCCATCAGTGAAATTAATCTCTGAAGACATGGATATAATTAAAAGAATTAGACAAAATATAAAGTTAGTTTCATGTCTATCCGAGGTTATTTAGTCCATCGGTCGATTCGTTTGGTCTATCAGCCGATTTTGTCTAAAACCGACTGATGGACCAAATGAATCGGTAAATGGACCAAACGAATTCGGATTTATATGAAGTTATACTCCTATGTATTTATCTAATTCTCTTGATTATATCCACGTTTTCGAACATTAATTTAACTCAATATATTGAGTGAAGTGATTTTTTGAACACGAATTAGATTTTTTGAATAATCAAAAACATGTTCTAAAAATCACTACTCTCAATATATTGAGTCAAATTGATGTTTGAGAGCATGAATATAATCAAAAGAATTAGACTAAAATATAAAAGTTAGTTTCATGTCAATCTGAGATCGTTTGGTCCATCAACAGGTTTATTTGGCCCATCAGTCGATTTTGCCCAAAATCGGATGATGGATCAAACAAACCGGTAGATGAGTCAAACGAACTCGGATTGATATGAAACTACCTCCTATATAGTTATCTAATCTCCTAATTATATCCATGCTCTCAATCATTAATTTGACTCAATATATTGAGTGTAGTAATTTGATGAATATATATTAAATTTTTCGAACAATTAAATTCGTATTCCAAAAATCATTACTCTCAATATATTAAGTCAAATTGATGTTTGAGGGTATGGATATAATCAAAAAATTAGATTAAAATATAGAAGTTAGTTTCATGTCAATCCGATGTCATTTGGTCCATTAACTAGTTCGTTTGGTCTATTACCCGATGATAGGGTTGGATAGACAACGCCCGACACGAGGGATGAAGAAGCTGCGCGTGGGGCACGACATGGCCGATCGAAGCGACCTTCCCTCTCGGGCCCCGAGGTTCCCCGCAGGAGACGCGCCCGGGAAGGTCAGCCCAAAGGCCCCTCCCGGAAGCACCCAGGGAGGTTAGGTCCCGAGAGCACCTCAGGAGATATCGCGCCCGAAGACCCCGAGCTCACCTCGGGAGGTGGAGTCCCCACAATGACCGACCTCTGGTACCGACCCCCCCCTCTCGGTACGGATAAGCATCCCCGTTAGAAAAGGTCTGCATGACCCTTAAATGTCTCAACGGGCGGAAATGTGATAACGGCGCAGACCGTTTCAAAGGATATCCAGTTACCGTCGAAAGAGGGGGGCGTGGCTTAAGTATTGGAGACGTGGCACCGATCGAGGGGGCATGTCTAGTCTATCATCGTTAGTATAAAAAGTAGTCCAACCCCTCCGGTAAGGAGGTTAGGCTCTCTCAACTCTAGACACATTCTTTACTTCTCGCTACCTTTACTTCTCAGACGGACACTGACTTGAGCGTCGGAGTGGACTCCGCCGGACCTCTGCCGGCGTGTCCCCTAACGCTCGTGTTAACTTTGTAGGACCCTAAGTTCCTCCCCGCCGTAGAGACTTCTACAGGGGCAGAACTCCAGTGTCTGGCCATCGTCGTCGACTCGTTCCGGAACAAATTTGGCGCCGTTTGTGGGAAACTAGCAAAGCACCTGAAGGAGCACCGATGGCAGGATCGGAGGAACAACCCCTTGCACTCACAAGAGAGGAACTTGACTGTCTGGTGGCTAACGCCATCAAGGAAGCACTGAAGCAATACCAAGTCGAACAAGCTGTCTCACGACAAGGGGATCCGGCGAGAGAGGAGATCCCCAGTCTCTGTCTCGCATTCACGGAGAGCCGTTACCCCTGCAGGGCGACAGGACGGAGTAGCCCTGGGCCTCCAGAGAGAATCTTTTAGAGACATTGAGAAGGCCCACTCGGTGGCCTCCAGCGCCCAAAGGCACAAAGAAGGACAGGGGAAGAGGGATGAACCCAAGACCTCTTATAAGGTCCCCTCTACCCCTTTCTCATCCGAGATTGTTGAAGACCCCATGCCCAAGTAGTTCCACGAGCCGAGGATCCTTGATTACGATGGGAAGACGGATCCAGAGGATCACGTCTGTATGTTCGAGAATGCGGCACTCCTGCACCAGTATACTGACGGGGTGAAGTGTCGGGTGTTCTTAAACACCCTCTCCGGAGCAGCTCAGCGGTGGTTCCAGAAGCTGCCACAAGGTTCCATCAACTCTTTCTCGGAGTTCAAGACAGCCTTCCTCCACCATTTCGCGAGCAGCCATCGCTACCAGAAGACGACACTTAACCTGTTCACCCTCAAGCAGAAGCCTAAGGAACCGCTCAAGGAGTACATCCAGAGGTTCAACCAGGTGGCGCAGGACGTGCCTAGTGCAACATCAGAGATACTCATCAGTGCCTGTACCCAAGGGCTCGCTGAAGGGGACTTCTTCTGATCCTTGGTAAGGAAGCCCCCCGCCAGTTTCGATGATCTGTTGGGACACTCCGTCAAACATGTTAATGTGGAAGAAGTACAGTACGCCCGTCGTAAGGATCTAGTCGAAGCACCTCCTCCGGAGGTTCCCCAATCGGACAGGAGAGATCACCCCGCCCCGGCCCGGGGAAATGAACTTCACCTCGGGAAGGACCAGCGGGCTGGTAAGCGTCGGATGGTGGAGACGGTAGATACCGAGTAGCTAGAGCGATCACCAAGGTACTGCGGTTACCATGGCAGCTCGACACATTCTACTGAAGAGTGTCACGCCTTGAAGAAGAAGTTCGGCGAGGAGGCAGACACCAAACCTCGAAGGAAGTGGAATAAGTCAGGGAACCACAGAAGGTCTCCAAGGCGAAGTTTCTCTCCTCGGCGACAGCATGTCGGGGGAAATGAGGCCCGACCTCGGTCTCGATCACGATCGCGAGGTAGGAGTCGGGGGACTGCACCCCGAAGATCTCTCTCCTTGGAGAGAGACCCCCAGAAGGGCAAGGCCCCCATGTGAGGTCACCCTCGGGTCATGTGGGAGTCATCTCCGGGGGACCTACTGGAGGGGACTCCAACCGGGTCAGGAAATCTTATACCCTGCGATTGGAAAACTACTCCATCGGTACGAGCCGGAGCTAGGAGCCGGGGCCTACAATATCCTTTGGGTCGTCCGACCTTGAAGAAGTAGAAGCTCCCCATGAGGACGCCATAGTGATCGTAGCCCGTATTGCTAACTATGAGGTTAAGCGCATCTTTGTGGACACAGGGAGTTATGTGAACATCCTATACAAGGTGGCTTGGGATCAGATGTAGATAGTCAAGGAGGAACTGTTCCCGGTCTCGACTCCACTATTCGATTTCACAGGGAATTGCGTACAACCAGTAGGGCAAATCACCATGTCACTCTCATTGGGCAGTGACAGGCTCGAAAGAACCCGGAGGACTCCTTTCTTGATCGTAGACGCACCCTCCTTCTACAATGTCATCCTGGGTCGCCCTACGCTCAGCACTTTCCAGGCGGTGGTCTCTGTTTACCACCAGAAGATAAAGCTCCCGGTAGGCAACTGGGTGGTTGATGTCACGCCCCGAGACCTAGGAGCCGCTGATCCAATAGAAAATCAGACAGCACCTCCCCTGTCCGGCGGACAATTTACACATTCATACTACATATATAACAATACCACACAGTTTATATGGGCCTCAGGCCTCTAATCCAAACAGAATAACAATATATATGGCAATATGCAAATAAAACCAAAACCCGAACTTACCTGAGCTGCCAGGGGGCAGGAACGCAGCAAAAACCACACACATAGCCCAACATAGGATTCAAAAGTACAATCCCATAAA
Organism: Boesenbergia rotunda; assembly: GCA_024364735.1. Taxonomy (NCBI): domain Eukaryota; kingdom Viridiplantae; phylum Streptophyta; class Magnoliopsida; order Zingiberales; family Zingiberaceae; genus Boesenbergia; species Boesenbergia rotunda. Next base: position 298,351 of record JAGFNQ010001097.1, read on the forward strand.
GAAAGACAAGTACTACAAGTCCACGAAAGATCCAATGCAACGGAATAAAACATAACATGGTCCAAAAATAGAAAATAATGCATAAAACCAAATCAGGGTAGTAGCAAGCACGGGACTGGCGACTCGGACCCTCCTGGCAGATATCTACCTGAAATCAAAAAGTATGGCAACGGTGTGATACCATAAACTCAGCGAATACCCAGCAGATATGCATAGTACGTTATAATAACGATAAGGATCTACGCTGATACAGTCTCATATGAATAATAGTCAAGGGTATATGCTAAAGACACTGAATAAAGGTACATACCAGAATTCATCTATCCTGCAGAGGGTGAAATATAATCCCTATGGAACAAGTACAACATATAATCCAAGGTAAACAAGTCTCTAGTATATGCATGTCAATCAAGTGGAGAAATCAAATGCAGCAAACAATACACGATGCAAAATATGCACATGGTGCAATGACATGTGTCACCCTTGACGCCAGTCAGGCACCGTTCACCTATCATAAATGAACGCCCGCGTGGGTAGGGCTATGACTGTAACGACCCGGAAAATTTTCTCAATATTTTCTTTAAAATATTGATCATGTCTAGATAGTTTTCGAGGAACCTAGGGATACTAGTATGAATTTTAGACTAGTAATCCATGATTTCCCCATTTAAATAGAAAAGCTAAGTACTAATGGGCTTTTCTAGTACCATAGTTATAGGTGGATTCTAGGTAGAATTTAATATAAATATAAATGGGATTTTAATTAGGAATATTAGCAGGATTATGGGTGGGTCTTAGGGGAATTTTCGAAAATAATAAAAAAAATAAAATAAAAATAAAATAAAAAAATAAAATGCATGCACCAAGGATTGAACCTTGGACCTAGCATACCACCATGCATGTACTAACCAATTCACCTAGCAAGAGAGTGCTATAAGGGAATGAAGTGGATTTTTGTTAAGGCTAAAGGAAGTGAAGAGTCATCATGAGAGGAGGCACCATGTCTCTTCACTTGCCCCTCTTCATTGTGTATAATTAAGAGGAATGATAACTTAACCATTAAGATAGTTATTCCCTCTTCTCTTCATCCACCAAGCCTCACCTTTCCTTCTTCTTCCCCTCTCCTAGCCGAAAACCACAAGACCCCATCTCCCTTGGAAAAGTTTCACAAAGGAACTTGATCTTGAAGATCCAAGACCTTCTACATGGATACAAGGGCTAAGGAGAGGCCTAGGGTCAAGGAGCTTTCTTTTGGCTTCTCCATTCAAGGTGATAATCAAAGACAAACCAAGGTAAGACCCCCCCCCCCCCTCACCTGTGGTATGATTGTTCTTTGATGCTTAACAAAGATTTATACTTTTGTTTAGGATTTAAAGTTGAGGAAACCATGAAGGGGAGCCACTAGGGTTTTCGGCCAAGGTTGATGGATGGGTTTAGGGATGATGTAAACTCTCTTTTGTGCATTTAAATGTTTTATTATGATATGTAAGACATAGATCATGATGTAGGGAAAGTTTTTGGCACCCTAAAGTTTCCTAGGGTTTCGGCCCATGTCAACATAGGATGAGGTCTAACCTTTCAAGCATGCTATTATGTTTCCTATGATTTAATGGATCTTAATGTTGTATGATAGAAAATTTTCCACATGGTTATGACCCATTAGGGTTTCGGCCAAGGACAAATAAGAGGGCTAGGGAATAGGGATGGCTCCAATTATGGGGTCAAATGACTTACTATGACATTGTATGAATGTATGGGTTCTTCATTTCCTATGGACCTTGGCATGTTGCTTGAATGATGGGGTCTTTTCCCTTATTGAACTTTCGGCCAAGGGTATAAGTTAGGGCTTGGGTTGGGTTAAGTTTCAAAAGAGACTTGTTTATGGGTTACTAAGATGTATGTATATGATTAAGTATGTTGTAGGAACATGTATGTGACCTAAAACCTAACTTCATGTGATATGTGTCCTGACCTTGTATATTAGGTCATGTGCTATGATGATTCACAAATGTTTAGACCACGTGCCATGAACCTAGGAAATGTATCATGTATGAAATGATCTAGGCATGTCTTCCTAGGTACCATGACCATGCATGTTTTATGAATGATATGTATGTATGTCATGCTTTATGAATGATATGTATGTGTGCCATGTTTTATGAATGATATGTATGTATGTCATGTTTTATGAATGATAAGTATGTAGGCCATGTTTTATGAACGATATGTACGTATGCCCTGTTTAAGAATGAAGATGATGAACGAAAATGATAACCATGGCCCTAAGACAAAATGATGTAAGCATGACATACCTTATGAATGAAGATAATGAATGATGATGAATGTTCATGCCTGTAAGGCATCATGATGTTAAGTATGAATGATGAAACGTTAAGTATGTCTATGTCATGCTAAGGGATGGGCACCTTAAGAATGTCCCGGTTCTGGACTACCGAAGCTGTCCACGGTTCTGGAACTACCGCAGCTGTTCCTATTCCTATGTCAAGTTTCATGAAACAATATTTTGTTTATGCCATGAATGTTCTATGAATGATGAAGCATGTTAAGTAATTTATTTTTAAGAATGGGCTTGTACCGGACCGAAGTAAGGGTCCAAGGGATGGGCACCTTAAGAACGCCTCGGTTCTGGACTACCGAAGCTGTCCACGGTTCTGGGACTACCGTAGCTGTCCAACAGGGATGGGCACCTTAAGAACACCCCGATTTTTGGAACTACCGTAGCTGTTCCTACCCTAGTATGTCGGGGCTCGCTACCTCGTATTTACTTAGGGATGCGCGCTTATGATGTATGTATGTGGTACAAGCCGGAGACCCCAATGATGTTATGATTATGTTTAAGTATTTAAAAGTATGATTTCAAACTAAGCATCCTTATGATATATGCATTTGACGCACACATTCATCCATGTTATGCATTATGCTATGATAAGTATGTTTATGCAAAGTATGTGTATGCAAAGTATGTTAATGCAAGTATGTTTATGCAAATGATTATATTTATGTTCATGTTAAGAATGATGTCATGATTATATTTATGTTCCTGTTAAGAATGATGCCATGATTATATTTATGTTCATGTTAAGAATGATGTCATGATTATATTTATGTTCATGTTAAGAATGATGTCATGATTATATTTATGTTCATGTTAAGAATGATGCCATGATTATATTTATGTTCATGTTAAGAATAATGTCATGATTATATTTATGTTTATGATAAGAAGTATGCCATGATGAGTAGGATTTAAGCATTATGTTTATGTTATGTGACGTACGGATTTTTGTGAGTAGGAAAGGGTCTTACTAAGCCTTTATGCTTATAGTCTTATTTTCTCATACCGCAGATCAAGCAAACAGAGGTTACTAGGTGAAGCAGCAGGAGGAGCCAAAAGTGTGTGTGTGATAGTGACATGGCAGAGGAAAGAGGAACAAGACTCTTCTATTATGTTTTGTGTTTTAAAACGCCTTTTCAGATTCTATGCTATACTTATGATAAGTTACTTGCTACTTATGATGCTCATGGATAAAGTACGGAATGTTATGCTTTGATATGCTAAGTTACAATGCTACCATGTTCATGAATGATAAGTTAAGGCATACATATATGTTCAGGTAATAGTTGCATGGTAAAACGCATGTGTAAGAAGAAAAAAAATTTGATTCCACTGCATTAAGATATTCCTATGCCGTATGTATGTGTATGTATGTTAGCGTAACGCCGTCTCTCTCGCCACACCGTAAGGTGTGGGAAAAAGACGGGCGTTACAGATTGGTATCAGAGCAGTTTGCCATCTCACTACACACACATCAAGCCTCCTTCCTGCAGCTTCCAAGTAAGTACCTTTATGCATATTTTATGATAGTAAGTACTTTTAGGGTACTGTTCATGGCACAAGCAAGTATAGATGATATGCTATAATCCTAGAATATGCAAGTATGAATGACACTTTATGATAGCAAGTACCTTTAGGATATGGAATATGAATGATATTTTCATTAGAATTTAATATGGGGGTAGGAATAATAATAACTCATATTATCCATACTTGTCCTTTATGAAGGAAAGCATGGCTAGAAGACAGAGTAACAGACTTAATGAGACTACTTCCTCGCCTGACCTGATGCAATTAGTGACCCAACTTCAGCGTCAAGTCACCGAGCAGCAGCAAACCATCAATACCTTGATGAACCAACAAGAAAATTCTACTACTCCTCCGGCGAACCAGACTGCTATACCTGTCGCGCCTACGGTTATGCAAACTCCTCCGTCAGGCTCGACCATGGTAGCGCGACAAGAGGCGTATCTGATCCAGTGGTTGAGGCTGAAACCGGAAAATTTCTCGGGTATCGGTGAACCGTGGGACGCTCAAGCGTGGTTCAAGACCGTGGAGAGTACAATGGAGCTGCTGGACTGGCCTGAACAGGAGAAGATCAAGTGTGCATCATTCTGCCTTTCCGGAGATGCCAGAATGTGGTGGGAAAGGGTCAAGGCCAAGAGACAGGTGAACCAGATGATGTGGCTAGATTTCGAATCAGAATTTTTAGAAGAATTCTTCAATATGCGGTTCACCAATAAACACTACGACGAGTTCGCGGAATTTCGACAGGGCAACCTCTCAGTCAACGAAGCCATGAAGAAATTTAATCGGCTGGCTCGCTTATGCCCTGAGCTGGTCCGCACTGAGAAGGAGAGGGTTCGACTTATGTTAAAAATGTTGTGACCTGAAATAGCCCTGAACGTGGCTGGCGGAGTTAACAGACCACAGACCGCTGAGGAGCTGTTTAGTAGTGCCCTACTCACCGAGCATTACCTGAACAATATCAGTCAGCAAAGAAAGGCATTAAATGAAAGTAAGAATCAAGCTCACTCCGGGATTCTCGATTCTTTATTTTCATTATCCCTATGTTATTTCCTTTCATTATCACTCAGGAGGTCAAAAACCCCCGAGTACAAACGCTAACTAGAAGGGAAACCAGAGTGGTAAACGACAGTCATGGAACAACTCCCAGGGGGGCCCGGCAAATAAACAGTCCAGGTTTCCCTTGTGTTCTACATGCGGGAAAATGCATCCCGGGGAATGCCGCAAAGGTACGAACCGGTGTTTCATTTGCGGGGTGGAAGGGCACATAGCCTCTTACTGTCCTACCAAGAACCCGGCACCTTCTCAACAGCTAGTTCAGTACCAGGGCCTGTTGGGACCGGGTGCATGTTAACATGGATGCGGGTTCGTAATTTTAAAATTAATTACGTGCAGCGGAAGGTTTAGCATAAATAATTTCACAAATTATTTAACCACACATCTAAGCATGCAACCTTATATTGTGTAGATATGATCATACATTTAAAATTTTACAGAAAGTAAACTAATTTACTTAGTACCTCGCGTAACTCGAAGGAAGGGACGACATCCAACCGTAAGCATCCCTTGGAAGCTCCGCCTCTATTCGCGTCCACGCCGAGTTTTCTTCGGGATGACTTCGCAAAGCCACGAGTTTCGTGCCGACAAGAACTACTAGATTCTCCAAAGGCACGACAAGAATACCAAGAGAGAGATGGGAAGACTAACCACCAAACGAAGAACGGAATCAAGATTCCGGGAGGAAGGAAGGAGTTGCGCCCGCTTCTTCTTCTTCTTCGGTAGCTGCTTGGTGGTGGCTGAAGCTCACGGCAAAGGGAGGGCCTCTAGGGCCGGCGACACTAGAGGAGGGAGAGAGAGAGAGGGAGAGAGAGAGGGCTTATTCCTTGATCTCTTAGATTAATCTCCAAGCCTTGCCTTGGTTCCTTTATATAGTAGCCTCTCAATCACCAAGTCTCCTTTTTATGGAATAAATTTTCATATAAATTTTTCTATGAATTATTCCATCATGACAAGTTTTTTATCAAAATTTAATTTATAATAAAAACAACCATGTCTCCCCTTTTATTATGGAATAAATTTTCACAAGAAATTTATTATATAAATTTTTCTTATCATGGAAAAATCAATTCATAATTGATTTTATAAAATAAAATAAACTATTCAAAGTTTATTTTAATTTCCATGAAAATAATAAACCAAACTTCGGTTTATAAAAATTTATATATTATCCATACTTTTATAAAACAAACCACGCTCGGTTTATTTTATAATTTGAACCAAACAATTTGGTTCTCCCCTTTTAATGTGGCCGGCCAAACAAAGAGGGTGGGGACCCTCTTTGGCCGGCCAAACCCAAGCTTATACCATACGAATTAAACTCATTTAATTCGTCCAATAAGCCTTCAAAAGACTTAGCCATTTTAAGCTTCCGATGCATCTCTGAAAAATTCAGATTCAACTTATCTCTCTTGATCGAAAAATCTAATTTTCAACTCGTTTTAAATCCCTCGGATTACTCGTAGTACGTGTGACTAAATAGGCTTTTGATTTATATTGGCCGTCTATAATTAACCAATTATAGAACGATCATGAGTGGCACCTAGTAGTACATCATGATCCCCAATTAATCGAAAGATCAACGGTTGACCTCAGAAATAATTCTGAAACCCTTCAGCAGCTATAATGAATCGTGCCTCATTCCCTTCACCATCTTATACCCACTTGGTTCAGGACACGGCCTATGTGTGTCAGTCCCCACTAGGCTGACTACGTCACACCTAGTCCAAGCAATGTTTTTCTCGTCCTACAGATTCTAGTTACTCTCATGTATCTGAGAGATTCATACTCTGAACATATGATGCTCTGGCCAGAGGCTTCGAGTAACAATCCGACGATAGGCCTTGGGTATACATCTCCACGCAAGGAGTGGTGAATCCTTTGTAGGCTGTTCAAACATCTTCGGGCACTTCGGCTTATACCCAACCATCTTGGGTCCACACGTCCATAGAGATGCTTGCTTAAGATGTCAAAGTATAAGTCTCCATGACCAAGATGACTTGAACACCGCAAGTCAAAGGAACATCGCACTTAAGCTGCAGTAAGAACTTCATTGACATATCTATATGTAGATTACCATATGAAGTTTTACAGCCAGTCACTCCAATGAACTAGTTCCCTTAACTAGCATTCATGTTTATCTCCGGACATCCCAATGTCTCCAGCCAGTGAGAATCAGCTGATTAGAGAATAACCCATGCTAGTCTCAACAGGATTGATAGTGTCCGTATTTATCAATTCATCGACTAGGGACAATTTCAATACTTCACAATTGCACATGTAGAGATAATCACTAGTTGTGAATTCATCACAAATTCTCTCATGCTGTGAATTGTATTACGGACATTCAGTAAATGAGTTTAAGATCTCAATCAAATACATAAACATGTATACTCAAATAGTGAATATTCATTTATTAAAATAAATGATTACAATCATAAGACGATTGCCTTAGGATACTTCTCTCACAATACTAACAAACTCCCACTTGGCCTAATGCCAATCGCTACGGTATCCAATACCACAGGCTCTAACATGACCCTCAAACTTGCTTTGAGGCAAGGCCTTAGTTAAAGGATCCGCTAAATTCCTTTCAGTGGGAATTTTCTCAATTTGTATATCATTCCTACTTATAATCTCTCTGATCAGATGATAGCGGCGAAGCACATGTTTGGATCGCTGATGAGACCTTGGTTCCTTGCTTGTGCAATAGCTCCATTGTTGTCGCAGTAAACCGGCACTGCTTCATCAATGGTTGGAACCACATCAAGTTCTGAGACAAACTTCTTGATCCAGACTGCTTCCTTTGCTGCTTCTGAAGCTGCAATATATTCTGCTTCCATGGTAGAATCCGCTACGGTGTCTTGTTTGGAACTTTTCCAACTTATTGCGCCTCCATTCAAGATAAATACGTATCCGGACTGAGATTTGGAGTCATCCTTATCTGTCTGGAAACTGGCATCTGTATACCCACGTATTACCATATCACCTTCTCCATATATTAGGAACACATCCTTAGTTCTTCTTAAGTACTTAAGGATTGTCTTGACAGCCACCCAATGATCCATTCCTGAATCAGACTGGTATCTGCTTGTGACGCTCAAAGAATACGATACATCGGGCCTAGTACATAACATAGCATACATGATAGATCCTATCACGGATGCATAAGGAATCTTATTCATGCAAATCCTCTCGTCTTCTGTGCGCGGACACATAGACTTTGAAAGGTTGATCCCATGCCTGATGGGAAGGTAACCTTTCTTAGATTCCGACATGCTAAACCTTTTTAGCACTCGGTCTATATATGTAAACTGCGAAAGACCAAGCAACCGTTTTGATCTATCTCTATAGATTCTAATCCCAAGGATATAGGTTGCTTCTCCCAGGTCTTTCATGGAGAAAGTTTTGGACAACCAAATTTTAACCGACTGTAAGACTGATATATCATTTCCTATAAGCAATATGTCATCGACATATAATACTAGGAATACGACTGCACTCCCACTAACCTTCTTGTACACACAAGGTTCGTCAGGATTTTGTGAGAAATCAAACTCTTTGATTGTCTCATCAAAACGGATGTTCCAGCTCCTGGATGCTTGCTTTAGTCCATATATGGATCGTCGAAGCTTGCATACTTTGGTTTTATCAACCGATGTGAAACCTTCAGGTTGTATCATGTATACATCCTCAAGCAGGTTTCCATTAAGGAAAGCTATTTTCACATCCATTTGTCATATCTCATAATCATAATGAGCTGCTATGGCCAGGAGCATCCGAATGGATTTAAGCATAGCTACTGGCGAATAGGTTTCGTCATAATCAATTCCTTGTTTCTGACGATATCCTTTTGCCACTAATCTAGCCTTAAAGGTAACAACATTACCTTCTATGTCGGTTTTCTTCTTGAAAACCCACTTGCACCCTATGGGCTTAATCCCTTCAGGTGGGTTAACCAAGTCCCATACTTGATTTTCGCACATGGAATCCATTTCCGACTTCATGGCTTCAAGTCATTTGTCCCTTTCTAAACTTTTCAGAACATCATCATAACTGATAGGTTCGTCATCGCTAATGAGTAACACGTCGTTCGATTCACTTACGAGAAATCCGTATCTCTCTGGAATATTGCGTGTCCTATCAGATCTACGAAGAAGTGGTGTTGTTTTAGGTTCAACTGATAGCTCATCATTATGAGTTATTGGTTGTGGGTCTAGACTAGGTGTCTCTGTAATGTGTATTGGAGTTTCTTGAACTTCTTCAAGTTCAATACTACTCCCACTGTTTTCTTGTAAAAGAAATTCTTTTTCCAGAAATACAGCATGCCTTGAAACAAACACCTTTTGTTCCAAGGGATGATAGAATTGGTAACCCTTTGTTTCCTTAGGGTATCCAATAAATAGACATTTATCAGACTTAGCATCCAATTTGTCTGATACAGTCCGCTTCACATAAGCAGGACAACCCCATGTCTTAAGGTGAGTTAAGTGAGGTTTCTTACTATTCCACGTCTCATATGGAGTAGTAGAGACTACCTTGGTCGGGACTCTGTTTAGCAAGTAAACAGCTGTCTTAAGCGCATAGCTTCAAAAGGATTTTGGAAGAGTTGCATGATTCATCATAGATCTAACCATGTCCATCAAGGTTCGGTTACGCCTCTCAGATATACCATTATGTTGTGGTGTATACGGCGGAGTCCATTGAGACAATATCCATTGTCCTTAAGATAATCTTGAAACTCTTGACTTAAGTATTCACCACCCCGATCGGATCGAAGTATCTTAATACTTTTGCCAATCTGTTTCTCTTCTTCATTTCTGAACTCTTTGAATTTCTCAACAGCTTCAGATTTGTGTTTCATCAAGAACACATACCCGAATCGTGAGTGATCATCGATAAGGTAATGAAGTAGCTATAGCCTCCTTGTGCAAGAGTTGACATTGGTCCATATACATCAGTATGTATTAGACCAAGCAATTCTCCCACTGGTTTACCTTTTCCGGAAAAGGGTAATTTGGTCATCTTGCCTTTTAAGCATGATTCGCATGTATCAAATGAACCGGGTTCAAATGATTCCAGAATTCCACATCGGTGTAATTTGGTCATGCGTTTCTTACTTATATGGCCAAGACGACAATGTCACGTATAGGAGTCTATTTGATTATCTATTTGAGCACGTTTGTTGCTAATTTCGATATTGAAAATGTCACCGGATAAATCTAGCGTGTAGATACCATTGCACAAAGTTCTGGTCCCATAAAGAGCATCATTTAAGGTTATGTAACAATAATTGTTACTAAAAGTTAAATGATAACCCTTTTCATTCAAGCATGAAATAGATACAATGTTCTTTATTAACGAAGGAACAAAATAACAATTATCCAACTCTAAGACAAGTCCAGTAGGGAGCTTTAGAAAATATGTTCCGATGGCAACAGCAGCAATCTTTGCTCCATTTCCAACTCGCAAATTCGCTTCTCCCTTGACGAGTCTTCTTCTATTCCTTAGCCCCTGTATGTCATTACATATATGTGAGCTACACCCAGTATCAAGTACCCAGGTGGTTGAGAAAATAGAGTGACATTCAATAACGAAGATACTTGAAGAGGATGGGGCATCGGATGCCTTCTTCTTCAAGGACTCAAGATAAACCTTGCAGTTTCTTCGCCAGTGACCCTCCTTGCCACAGTGATGGCAAGTGTCTTTTGAGGTCTTTTCAGTCTTTTTGGCCTTTTTCTTCTTTCCCTTATTATGTTCTTTGGCCTTCCTCTTAGAGCCTTTCTTCGAGGAACCAACTAACAGTACCGTCTTCTGATCCTGCTTTACAGAAGGCTCTATAGTTTTTCAGCAGGTTGAGCAACTCAAGAATGGTAGTCTCCAGCTTGTTCATCCGATAGTTCATCACAAATTGTGAATAACTTTTGGGCATACAATGCAGAATTAAGTCAATACTTAGTTCGTGATCCATTGCAAATCCGAGTGTGCTTAGTCGCTCAATGTACCCCAACATCTTCAACACAAACTGTGAGACAGAAGTGCCTTCCTGCATCTTAGAGGTGAAGAGGAGTCTGGAGACCTCGAACCTTTCGGATCTCGCCTANATAACATAAAGAAACATCATTACATGCATGATACATGCCATAAACATAACATAAAGAAACATTAAAGCATGAACATCATAACATGCATAGGCATGATACATGAAACATTAAACATAAAAAAATGAACTAACCTGTATGGCATAAACATAGGCATGCTTTCTATCATATCAAATGGGCATCCTCTTAACATAACCATAAGCATAAATCGTTTACTATCATGCATATTTCTTGACATGAGACATAAACATAAAACATTACTATCATGGAATAATGCATAACATGAATGAATGCATGAGTCTAATGCATATACATAAGGATACTTAACTTTTAAAATCATACTTTTAAATACTTAAACATAATCATAACATCATTGGGGGTCCCCGGCTTGTACCACATACATACATCATAAGCGCGCATCCCTAAGTAAATACGAGGTAGCGAGTCCCGACCTACTAGGGTAAGGACAGCATAGTCGGTAGTCCCAGAACCGGGGCGTTCTTAAGGTGCTCATCCCTGTTGCACAGCTTCGGTAGTGCCAGAACCGTGGACAGCATAGTCAGTAGTCCAGAACCGGGGCGTTCTTAAGGTGCCCATCCCATGGACCCATACTTCGGTCCGGTACAAGCCCATTCATAAAGTAAAATACTTTACATGCTTCATCATTCATAAGACATGGCATACTTCTTCATTCATAAAACATGGCATGCATCTTCATTCATAAAACATGGCATGCATCCTCATTCATAAAACATGGCATGTGTAACGACCCGGCCCGTCTACCGGCCCATTTACCGACCCATTTACCGGTCCTCATGACCGTCGTACCGTCGTACCGTCGTACCGTCGACCATCGACCGTGCCGTCATTCATAAACATGGCATGCATCTTTATTCATAAAACATAGCATGCACTTTCATTCATAAACATAACATGCATCTTCATTTATAAACCTAACATGCATCTTCATTTATAGAACATAGCCTACTTATATAAACATCATTCTTATTCCTAGAGCTTGCATGATCATGGCATATAAGGTAAACATTGCATTATATTCATTGAACATGACATGTTTGCATAGACATTTATCCTAATCCATAGAACTTGCATGATCATGATATATAAGGTAAACATTGCATTTCATACATAAACATGGTATCTATCTCAAGCATGCATGGGTAGGGCTTCCATAAACATACTTCCTACCATTCAAGTACATGGCATAGGACCTAAGACATTCATAAATAAACCCTATTAAGCATGGCATCCAATCATAAACATACAAACATGAAACATGGTGCTTAAGGTTAGGGTTATAGGTAACTTAATTTCTACCACATGCTTGAACCTTTATATATACTTCATAATAAAGCATAAACCATCATTCTTCAAACCCTAACTTCCCCCAAACCCTATTTACCTTGCTTGGCCGAAACCTATAAGGAAGGGTTCCATCATTCAATTAACATGTAAGATAGCATAAGGTAAAGAAACAACCATACATTACCTATAAGAACATGGGAAGTCATTAAGGCTCATGGTTAGGGTTTTCCCTAACCTTTAGCCCTCCTTCTTAGGGCTGGCCAAAACCCTTCAAGGCCATGGGTGCATGGAAAAATTCCATAAAATCCCCAATCAAACATTAAACACCAACCATACCCTACCATAGGGGCTTTTGGAACCCATACTTGAAGAAAACCTTAACCCCTTGCCCTAGATCCCTTCTTGGCCGAAACCCATAGGGTCACAAGACCTTGTGAAAATTCCCATAAATCCCTTCAACCTCCCCTTGTATCATAAGGGTACACAAGATACATGAGTGAAGAGTTAAATCCAACCCTAGCAATGGAAATCCTTATGATGGTCCCAAACCCTAAAGGGTCTTAGGGTACCCCAAAAATTTCCAAAAATTATATTTATTCTCTAAACATCATGCGAGCACATTAGAGAGCATAATAAAGATTTTTAGCATCATCATGGACCCAAAACTCATGGTGGCTGAATATCATAGGGGTCCAACACATGGTTTTCTCAACATCCAAACCTAAAACCAAACTTTATATTATGCTAAAAATTCAAGGAACTATTATACCACAGGTGAGGGAGTCTTACTTTGGTTGATCTTGATTATAGACTTTAGATTTGAGAGAAGGATGGAAATCTTGTTGCCTCTTGACCACCCCTAGCCTTAGTATCCTTGTAAAAGCCTTGGATCTTGGAGATGGAGCCTTAGGTGAACTTTTTCCAAGGGAGAATCCCTCTTGAGGGTTTCGGCTAGGATGAGGGAGGAGGAGGAAGAAAATTGGAATTGATGGAAGGAAGAAAGAAACTCCCATTCCCCCTCTTTATAGCACATTAAGGAGGGTAAGTGAAGAGTCATGGTTGATGACTCTTCATTTTCCTAAGCCTTAACCATAATCCACTTCATTTCCTCATAGCACTCCCTTGCTAGGTGAATTGGTTAGAGCATGCATGGTTGTACAAGAGGTCCAAGATTCAAATCCTTGGTGCATGCACTAATTTTTCTATTTTATTTTTATTTTATTTCCCTATTATTTAGAAAATCCCTTAAAAATTCCCCCATAATTATGTTAATATTTCTCATTACAACCCCTTTATATTTCTATAAATTTTCACCTAAAATTCACCAATCATTAGTGCCTATTTTCCCAATTTAAATGAGAAAACATGGATTTCTAGGTTAAAATTCGAGTTAATATTTCTAGGTCCCTCGGAAAATTATCTAGACATGCTCAATATTTTACAGAAATATTAAGAGAATTTTTCGGGTCGTTACATTACTTGCTACTTATGATGCTCATGGATAAAGTACGGAATGTTATGCTTTGATATGCTAAGTTACAATGCTACCATGTTCATGAATGATAAGTTAAGGCATACATATATGTTCAAGTAACAGTTGCATGGTAAAACGCATGTGTAAGAAGAAAAAAAAAATTGATTCCGCTGCATTAAGATATTCCTATGCCGTATGTATGTGTATGTATGTTAGCGTAACGCCGTCTCTCTCGCCACACCGTAAGGTGTGGGAAAAAGACGGGCGTTACAGATAGCATCAAACACAAACCTAATCACTAAATCTCATGTTGCCCGAAATTTGCCTATAGGGAAACCTTTACGATTTTTGCAACACATCGCCAAAAACAAACAAGAACATGAATCAAAACAAATATAACTATTATGTTGCAGGTGAGGGGAGTCTTACCCTTGTTGTAACGCCCTGTGACGCCCGCCCTTATATCTACTCTCGGGGCGGGGTCACATACTATCATTCGTATAATTTTTTTTTTCTTTCTTAAAGTACTAATAACAAAGTACTAAGCATGCTTATTCAAAACCAACCTATAACATGATAGGTTCAACTCATAATATAGTCAAGTATACGAGTAATCCAAGTGTAACATTCATTACTAAAGAAATGTTAACATAAGCATAATATTGTAGATATGAAGATCTTTATTTCCCGAGCCACCACCCCACACATCTTCAGCCCTCCTGCCTCTTCCTTTAGTTTAAGTGTCTCTTACCCTTATCTGCAGCATAAGACAACATATAAACTAGTAAGCACAAATGCTTAGTAAGATCCTGTCCTACTCACAAAAGCCATATCATAGAAAGATAAGAGAATAAATCACATTCAAGCATGGTAAGTGTTTAAGCATGTTAAACATCTAAGCATATTAACTTCATAGGAACGTTTCTTTGAAAACATATAAACATAATACTTGAATATAGCATAATCATTAGGGCCCGGCTTGTACTTCATGTTTTGTGCGCGCCCCTGAATAGGAACGAGGTAGCTAATCCCGAACCACTAGGGTTTACTAGGCCTTCTCAAAAGTCCTTCAGCCTAGTATCATAATCATTTGACTCGCTTTAAGAGTCTATAGTACAAGCCATTACAAAATAAAATAATTATCATGTTCTTCATTTTCATAAAGTATGCTCTTAGTCCCAACCTTCTAGGGAAGCATTCTTTAGGCCCTAAGCCTTCTTTGTTCATGCCCTACAAGGCTCATTCTTATGCATATGTATGCATCCATAATCATGATAACTAGCCTAGTATAAAGCATGCATTTCATAAGGGTGCCCCATGGGCTATAATGCATGCTCATACATAGATCTCCATAATCATGATAACTAGCCTAGTATAAAGCATGCATTTCATAAGGGTGCCCTATGGGCTATAATGCATGCTCATACATAGATCATAATTCAACCCCTTAAACATATCTTATATATGACAAGGTTGATCACATAAATCATATTCATATCATAGGAAGTGGTAGCATGCTTCATGGGTAAATCAAATGGTTCCTAACCCTAAAACTAGGGTCTTGGCCGAAACTCAAGGGTAGGGGTAGATTAGGTTTTTGACATCAAACATCCCCTACCAACATCCCACACATATATATATATATCATGTATCATACTATAGCATGCACCATGGGAGAAAATCAAGTCACCTTAACCCTAATCTCGGGTTGGCCGAAAGTCATGGCTAGGGAGAGTTCCATTTTTCCTAATCCAACATTCCATTTAAACATCATTTGCATATACATATCATCATCCCAAACATAAGCATATCTCCTAGGGTACATTTCATACAATCATCACATATATAGGCATATGATCTTACTAAACACAATCATAATCTCATAGGGTAAGTTGTCCTTCACAACCTCATGTTTCATGCCTTGGCCAAATGTTACATGCTAAGGAATCCAATCAAACATTTCCTTTAAATATCACATGCATATACATCTTATATCATTTTACATAAGCATATCACATAAAATAATTTAACCTTCACAAACCCTAAGGTTTCATGCCTTGGCCGAATGGTGTAGGGTAGGGAAACTAGGGTTTTGAAATTAAACCTTCACACAAGCATTTATTCAAACACCTTGTCTACACTACTAGGCATAGATTCATCATAGGCAAATCAAGCATCCCTAAACCCTAATCTTCCTAGGTTGGCCGAATGATGTAAGGGTAGGGTAGGCTAGGTTTTTGACATCCAATCTTCACACAAACATTTATTCAAACACCTTACCTACACTACTAAACATGGACACATCATAGGATAGCAAACAACCCAAAAACCTAGCCCATTCCCTCTTGGCCGAAAGTTGTAGGGTGGATAACCCTACTTTTCCTTATCACAACATGATGGGAAACAACATACATCCATACCCTAAGTTCCTAGGAGTATCCTCATGCATCAAGAAGCAACCAAGACCCTTGTCTTGGTGGTGGCCGAATGGTTACAAGGGAGGAACTCCCATTTTCGAAAACAAGGATACCAAAGAAACATTCAATAACAATTACACTACAGGCAAGGGGATACTTACATCCTTCCGCTTGAATTTCACCTTCCCTAGATCTTTAGGGTACCCTTGGTTGAAGGAGAGGTGAAGGTTCCTCTTACTTTTTCTTCTCTAGACTCCTTGGCCCTAATAGAGGGCAAGATCCTTTAGGGAGTCTTCTTCCTTCCAATCCCCTAGGGTTAGAACCCTAGGAAGCACTTTTCGAAAATGGAAAAGAGGAGAGGAGAAGAAGGAATTTCGGTGGGGAAGAGAAAGGAAGAAGAAGAGGAAGTTACTCACATCTCTTCCCTCTCTTATTTATACTTTTCTCATGAAAAGACATGTCTCTTCACTATTATACGCTTAACAAGCATGTTTCTTATTCTCTCAACAAGAAACAATGCTTGGTGTAGTGGTTAAGACATGGAGAGTGCAACTAGGAGGTTCAAGGTTTGATCCTTGCTTCCTCCTTCCTACACTTTCTTTTTGCACAAATCCATATCAAAGCCTATTAAGCCAAATTCATCATGATATTTCCCAATAAATTTTCCTGAATTCATAACATTATTTACATAATATTTTTATAATAATTTTCCATGAATCCAAAATATAATTCACATAATATTTCATAATGAATTCACAATATCATTCACATAATATTTCATAATGAATTCACGATATTATTCATGGTGAAATTTTGGGGTGTTACACGCCCGCCCCTAATCCCATAGGGATTCGGCGGCGCTACTTTAATTTTCGTACATTACAACTACACGCATGCATTCATATTTTTCTATCAAATCTATGCATGGGCATATGTATCATTTATGCATGCAAGGTTCATGTAGCGGAAGCATAATTATTTTTATTCATCTTCAAACATAGCATGTATATAAAAAGAAAAACATAACATGGGTTTAACATGACGAGTTCCAAAACTTGAAGCAACTAAGAACAAGATCCTTTTTATCCACCAGCACTATCACACACACCCTTGCCCTTCTCCCGCAGCCTCCATAGTTTAGCGTCGTTTATCTGTAGCATAAGGGGAAACACTAAACGATAAGCAATAGCTTAGTAAGATCTTGTCCTACTCACAAAACCGAATATCATGAAAAAGGTAGGAGAATATATCACATTCAAGCATGGTAAGCATTTAAGCATGTTTAAACATCTAAGCATGTTAACTTCATAGGATGGTTTCTTTGAAAACATATAAATATAATACTTGAACATAGCATAATCATTAGGGCCAGGCTTGTACTTCATGTTTTGCGCGCGCCCCTGAATAGGAACGAGGTAGCTAATCCCGAACCACTAGGGTTTACTAGGCCTTCTCAAAAGTCCTTCAGCCTAGTATCATAATCATTTGACTCGCTTTAAGAGTCTATAGTACAAGCCATTACAAAATAAAATAGTTATCATGTTCTTCATTTCATAAAGTATGCTCTTAGTCCCAACCTTCTAGGGAAGCATTCTTTAGGCCTTAAGCCTTCTTCGTTCATGCCCTATAGGGCTCATTTTTATACATATGTATACATTCATAATCTTGATAACTAGCATAGTATAAAGCATGCATTTCATGGGAGCAACCAAGGCTAGGGTCCAAGAGTTCTCTCTTGGCCGAAAGTTATAATTTGGCTAGCATGCATTCCAATCAACCTATCAAGAATCACACAAGCATGTCATATCCTACACATGATCATTATCATGCATGGCATTTATTAATCCAATCCCAAGTATAGGGCCCTTTGGCCGAAAGTTAAGGGTGGAGGTAGCATAGGTTTTTGACCTCAAACATCCCATACAAGTATCATATATATATACATCATGTATCATACTAAGCATAACATACATCATGGGGTAATCAACCTTCATAAACCTAATGTTCCATGCTTTGGCCCAATATCACATGCTAGGGAAAAATTAAGTTTTCCAATCAAACATTCCATTTAAACATCACTTGCATATACAATGCATTCCAATCAACCTATCAAGAATCACACAAGCATGTCATATCCTACACAAGATCATTATCATGCATGGCATTTATTAATCCAATCCCAAGTATAGGGCCCTTTGGCTGAAAGTTAAGGGTGGAGATAGCTTAGGTTTTTGACCTCAAACATCCCATACAAGTATCATATATATATACATCATGGATCATACTAAGCATAGCATACATCATGGGGTAATCAACCTTCATAAATCTAATGTTCCATGCTTTGGCCCAATATCACATGCTAGGGAAAAATTAAGTTTTCCAATCAAACATTCCATTTAAACATCACTTGCATATACATATCATCATCCCAAACATAAGAATATCTCATAGGGTAGTTTATCCTTCACAAACCCTAACTCTAGGGTGTTGGCCGAATGGTGTAGGGTAGGGGGGATTAGGGTTTTTGGAAATCAAACCTTCACACAAACATTTACACAAACACCTTATCTACACTATCATGTCATACACTAACATAAGATACATCATAGAGTAATTCAACCCTTGAATCCCTAATTTTTTCATGTCTTGGCCGAAACTTGTAGGGGGGGTGCAAACCCTAATTTTTGTTATCACAACTTGAAGGAAATCAACATATAGGTATACCCTAAGTTCCAAGGGTCTTCTCATGTATCAAAAAGTAACCAAGCTTTCCCTTAAGGGTGGCCGAAACTTACCTAGGGCAAATCCCTATTTTCGCAAACTACAAGAAGAAGGAAATCATACACAGCAATTATGCACAGGTGAGGGGCACTTACTTCTTCCGCTAAGTATCCTTAAGGTATACCCTTAGTTCGGAGGGGATGTGCTTGTCCTTGCTCTTGAGGTCCTTGACTTCTTCTTGCCTTGCAAGAGATTCAAACCTTCAATGGGTCTTGGGAGTGTCCCTTGGATGAGACCCTTCCCTTGGATTTTCGAAAATCTCAAGGAGGAAGAGGAGTTTGAATTTCGAAAATTGAAGAGGGAGAAGGGAGTTTAGGATTTCGGCAACTTGAAGAGGGAGAGTGAGTGAGGGGTTTGCAACAATGATGGTTAGCCCTTAGCACTCCCTCTTATTTATACTAAGGGAAGAGACAAAGTGCCTCTTCTCCAAGTGTCCCTTCACCAAGGGGTTTCTCATCAAGAGCCTCTTCCTCTACCCTTTCACATTCCCTAACACTTAACAAAAATTTCCCTTCCTTTCTCTCAGCAATCCCCTACTGGGTGAATTGGTTACTTCATTGCTTTTCAAGGCTTTGCTTACCAAGAGTTCCAAGGTTCGATCCTCGTCAAGAGCATATTTTTGCTCCTCTTTGGTTTTCACTTTTGCAAAGCCCATTAGCCCAATTCACTCTCATATTCTCAAATCACATTTATGCAATCACATATTCCAATTCATGAAATCACATATTCTAATTTATGAAATTCACATATTCCTAATCTTTTCTAATGAAATCATATAACATTAAATCATGAAATCACAAAAAGGTAATTTTATTCATTTATGAAATAAATGTCATACCATCTGATAATATATATATCGACATTTTTGTGCCCTTTTTACAATCGGAAGCAAGCCCAAAATTTGGGGTGTTACAATCCGCTACACCTTATAGAAAGTTCGTCCTCGAACTAAAACAATTCTGGGTAACCCAACTCATATTATGCTTCCCCTAATATTCGTCCTTATTTGTTGCATGATTAATATAGGGTAAATGAGATCTTATTTATTATATCACCAAAATTTATTTTTATTCCGTCTTATAATTCTACATACAAAACTAGTCCAACTCAGTGAGCAAGATGGGCTGCCGTTATGCCCAATATAAAGAATATCATAGCGATGACCACTACCTCCTCGCTCATCTCCCCTTGGCCCGCCTCAGGATCCTCTACTGTTCCCATCGGGTCTTCTTCTTCAATCTCGAGAATCTCCTCGTCCGCTTCAAGGTCTTCCTCGAACATTTCCAGCATCTCTGGATCCTCCTCGAAGGGCTCGGGATCCTCCTCGAAGGGCTCGGGATCCTCCTCGAAGGGCTCGGGGTCCTCCTCGAAGGGCTCGGGATCCTCCTCGAAGGGCTCGGGGTCCTCCTCGGACGGCTCGGGATCCTCCTCCGAGTCTCCCAGATCTCCTGGGAACTCATGGCGGAGAAGCTGCCTACATAAGTCCGCATATGAGATACAGCATCTGTGCTGTCCCCAGATCTGATGCGCAACCTCTCTTGCCCGATTGGGCAATAAACGAAGTAAAGCTCCGATCCTATGATCGTCCATGACTGGAATCCCTTCCCGATCCAGTTTCCAGAAGAGCTGATCCAAAAACCCTATGTTGCCTTGAATTCCCCGGGTCGGACAATACTCAACTGCCTCTATCCACTCCATCAACTCGCGGCACCTCTCAGTGTAGTCCTCATGCAACATCTGGAATTGAAAAGAACATGACATGGTTAGTACTAAACCATTCCTTTTTCAATTCGCAAATATATACAGAGGAAAACACGCACCTAATCAGTGTAGTTTACCCTAGTAATTACCATATGTAACCACCCTCTTACCCCAAATTCTACATTATAATGCATACATATATATATAAGAGGAAATATCGTGCATGTTCACATATCTTACAATTACTGGTTATTATCTATCATACAGGTGATAAATAAACTAACATAAGAATTAATACTACTTTCACTTGTTATGCAAGTATTAATCATCTCTATATAATCATTACTGTACATGAACTAAGTAAAGCGAGGTTAGGATCTCTTATTTGGAAGCAGCAGGATGAGGGCTTGATGAGTGTGATAGTGGTGAGGTAGACCTGCTCTGATACCAACTTGTAACGCCCGCCCCTAATCCCATAGGTATTCGGCGGCGCTACTTTAATTTTCGTACATTACAACTACACGCATGCATTCATATTTTTCTATCTAATCTATGCATGGGCATATGTATCATTTAAGCATGCAAGGTTCATGTAGCGGAAGCATAATTATTTTTATTCATCTTCAAACATAGCATGTATATAAAAAGAAAAACATAACATGGGTTTAACATGACGAGTTCCAAAACTTGAAGCAACTAAGAACAAGATCCTTTTTATCCACCAGCACTATCACACACACCCTTGCCCTTCTCCCGCAGCCTCCATAGTTTAACGTCCTTTATCTGTAGCATAAGGGGAAACACTAAACGATAAGCAATAGCTTAGTAAGACCTTGTCCTACTCACAAAATCGGATATCATGAAAAAGGTAAGAGAATATATCACATTCAAGCATGGTAAGCATTTAAGCATGTTTAAACATCTAAGCATGTTAACTTCATAGGAAGGTTTCTTTGAAAACATATAAATATAATACTTGAACATAGCATAATCATTAGGGCCCGACTTGTACTACAGTTTTGCGCGCGCCCCTGAATAGGAACGAGGTAGCTAATCCCGAACCACTAGGTTTACTAGGCCTTCTCAAAAGTCCTTCAGCCTAGTATCATAATCATTTGACTCGCTTTAAGAGTCTATAGTACAAGCCATTACAAAATAAAATAGTTATCATGTTCTTCATTTTCATAAAGTATGCTCTTAGTCCCAACCTTCTAGGGAAGCATTCTTTAGGCCTTAAGCCTTCTTCGTTCATGCCCTATAGGGCTCATTTTTATACATATGTATACATTCATAATCTTGTTAACTAGCATAGTATAAAGCATGCATTTCATGGGAGCAACCAAGGCTAGGGTCCAAGAGTTCTCTCTTGGCCGAAAGTTGTAATTTGGCTAGCATGCATTCCAATCAACCTATCAAGAATCACACAAGCATGTTATATCCTACACAAGATCATTATCATGCATGGCATTTATTAATCCAATCCCAAGTATAGGGCCCTTTGGCCGAAAGTTAAGGGTGGAGGTAGCTTAGGTTTTTGACCTCAAACATCCCATACAAGTATCATATATATATACATCATGTATCATACTAAGCATAGCATACATCATGGGGTAATCAACCTTCATAAACCTAATGTTCCATGCTTTGGCCCAATATCACATGCTAGGGAAAAATTAAGTTTTCCAATCAAACATTCCATTTAAACATCACTTGCATATACAATGCATTCCAATCAACCTATCAAGAATCACACAAGCATGTCATATCCTACACAAGATCATTATCATGCATGGCATTTATTAATCCAATCCCAAGTATAGGGCCCTTTGGCCGAAAGTTAAGGGTGGAGGTAGCTTAGGTTTTTGACCTCAAACATCCCATACAAGTATCATATATATATACATCATGTATAATACTAAGCATAGCATACATCATGGGGTAATCAACCTTCATAAACCTAATGTTCCATGCTTTGGCCCAATATCACATGCTAGGGAAAAATTAAGTTTTCCAATCAAACATTCCATTTAAACATCACTTGCATATACAATGCATTCCAATCAACCTATCAAGAATCACACAAGCATGTCATATCCTACACAAGATCATTATCATGCATGGCATTTATTAATCCAATCCCAAGTATAGGGCCCTTTGGCCGAAAGTTAAGGTGGAGGTAGCTTAGGTTTTTGACCTCAAACATCCCATACAAGTATCATATATATATACATCATGTATCATACTAAGCATAGCATACATCATGGGGTAATCAACCTTCATAAACCTAATGTTCCATGCTTTGGCCCAATATCACATGCTAGGGAAAAATTAAGTTTTCCAATCAAACATTCCATTTAAACATCACTTGCATATACATATCATCATCCCAAACATAAGCATATCTCATAGGGTAGTTTATCCTTCACAAACCCTAACTCTAGGGTGTTGGCCGAATGGTGTAGGGTAGGGGGGATTAGGGTTTTTGGAAATCAAACCTTCACACAAACATTTACACAAACACCTTATCTACACTATCATGTCATACATTAACATAAGATACATCATAGAGTAATTCAACCCTTGAATCCCTAATTTTTTCATGTCTTGGCCGAAACTTGTAGGGGGTGCAAACCCTAATTTTTGTTATCACAACTTGTAGGAAATCAACATATAGGTATACCCTAAGTTCCAAGGGGTCTTCTCATGTATCAAAAAGTAACCAAGGCTTTCCCTTAAGGTGGCCGAAACTTAAGGTATACCCTTAGTTCGGAGGGGATGTGCTTGTCCTTGCTCTTGAGGTCCTTGACTTCTTCTTGCCTTGCAAGAGATTCAAACCTTCAATGGGGTCTTGGGAGTGTCCCTTGGGATGAGACCCTTCCCTTGGATTTTCGAAAATCTCAAGGAGGAAGAGGAGTTTGAATTTCGAAAATTGAAGAGGGAGAAGGGAGTTTAGGATTTCGGCAACTTGAAGAGGGAGAGTGAGTGAGGGGTTTGCAACAATGATGGTTAGCCCCTTAGCACTCCCTCTTATTTATACTAAGGGAAGAGACAAAGTGCCTCTTCTCCAAGTGTCCCTTCACCAAGGGGTTTCTCATCAAGAGCCTCTTCCTCTACCCTTTCACATTCCCTAACCCTTAACAAAAATTTCCCTTCCTTTCTCTCAGCAATCCCCTACTGGGTGAATTGGTTACTTCGTTGCTTTTCAAGGCTTTGCTTACCAAGAGTTCCAAGGTTCGATCCTCGGCAAGAGCATATTTTTGCTCCTCTTTGGTTTTCACTTTTGCAAAGCCCATTAGCCCAATTCACTCTCATATTCTCAAATCACATTTATGCAATCACATATTCCAATTCATGAAATCACATATTCTAATTTATGAAATTCACATATTCCTAATCTTTTCTAATGAAATCATATAACATTAAATCATGAAATCACAAAAAGATAATTTTATTCATTTATGAAATAAATGTCATACCATCTGATAATATATATATCGACATTTTTGTGCCCTTTTTACAATCGGAAGCAAGCCCAAAATTTGGGGCATTACACTTGTGCTAAAGAATCTCAAACACTATATATCACCTAGAAGGAGAAAGAAAGAACTTCTTGCTCCTTGGATCTTCCTTTGCTTCACAAACACAAAGCCTTCACTAGATCTTCTTGGAGAGAATTTTCTTTGATGGAGAGAGGGCCTTGATTTTCGAAAATGAGAAGGAGGAGAAGATGTCTTATGGCATTTTCCTTCTTTCCTCATCTTCTTATAGTAAATGAAGAGGTATGCCTCTTCACCTACCATGGAGACTCTTCATTTTCCATGGTGACTCTTCATCTCCCTTATCCTTACACTTATCTACAATTGCCTTTATCCTCCTAATAGCACTCCCTTGCTAGGTGAATTGGTTACATAGGCATTCTTAAGGCTTACAACATCTCTAAGGTCCAAGGTTCAATCCTTGGCACCTACATTATTTTTTTTATTCTTTATTCTTTTGCAAGCCCATCTAAAGTAAGACTATCACATGATGTGTTATTTCTTTTATCCTCATGGGGCCCATTAGGATGACTAATGAAGTGCTATTTAAGACCCATTAGGAATTTCCCACCATTTAGAGCCCATATAAGGCCTATTAACACTTACACTAAAATTCTCACAACTTAACTATCGTTCATGAATCATGCTCAGTATGACTATCATTCATGCAATCCTACTCAATATTAGGGATAATATTGAAGGGAATTTTAGTGGGGTGTTACAATGCTCCATACCTTCTGGAAGTTTATCCTCGAACTTAAAATAGCTCCGGAAACTTTTGTTTCATATCGTCCTCGCGTTCCCAGGTAGCTTCTTCAGATTGTTGTCTTTGCCACAAGACCTTGACTAAGGGTACATCTTTGTTCCTCAGTCTCTTGACATCTCGATCCAGGATCCGTACGGGTTTGCTTTCATAACTCAGGTCCTCCTGGATTTGTACGGCCTGCGGCTCCATCACTTGGTCTGCCTTGGGAATACATTTCTTGAGCATCGATACGTGGAACACGTTGTGGATTAGTGACATCTCCTGAGGTAGCTCGAGCTCGTAAGCCACCCTGCCAATTCTGTTCAGGATCTTGTACGGTCTCACATAGCGCGGACTTAACTTCCCTTTCTTCCCGAATCTCATTACTCCTTTCATAGGAGCCACTCGGAGGAACACCAAATCCAGACACCTTATGAAGCTTGTATGGGAGGAGATGTAGATCTCCATTCTGTTGGTACGAAGGAGGCGAAAAGAAGGAGATGGGACTCCAGACAGATTTCATCAACGACACCACCCGAGCTATACAGAATATCCGCCAAAGAATAGAGACTGCTCAGAGCCGGCAGAAGAATTATGCAGATCAGCGACGTAGGCTACCAAGCTGTAACGCCCACCCCTTACGTGAGCGACGCGTTACTTTTTTTTTCCTTTCTTTCATACATTATTGCATATGAAGCATAAATATAGCAGCGTAAATAATACTAAATCATGAATATATGCAATTGGATAAATTTCTTTCTAACTAAACTACTTTGAGCATGTGAATCATAGCATAACATATCTATCAAGAGAGTATATAGTTCTACATTAAGCATGCATATCATAAAGAACATCAACTCCAACAAGTAGTAAGCGTAAACATAAAAACTAACACATGCATTTATAAGTAGCAACATTAAGTCCATGAGAAATAAGTTTATAAATAAGAGTAAAGACAACAGTAGGATCGTTCTGCCAAGTCACTGCCACACACACACATGCCCTCCTGCTACTTCCCCTTTAGTTTGATCTGCAACATAAGAAGGTAGACTATAAGCATAAAATGCTTAGTAAGCTCCTTGCTTACTCACAAAATCCGTACATCACATATAAGTAGAAATCTACATCATTTGATATAAACATATAACATGAATAAATACTTAATCCATCTAATGCTCATAAGCATAAACACATAACCTTCACATAATGTTTAAAACATAATCATGTGCATAAACATTAGGCATAGTATATGCAATATCATTAAACATAAACATGTGCATAAACATTAAACATAGCATATGCAACATCATTAAACATAACATGTGCATAAACATTAAACATAGCATATGCAATATCATTAAACATAAACATGTGCATAAACATTAAGGATGCTCTTTCGAAAATATATATAATATAATACTTGAACATCAACATATCATCATCATTAGGATCCCTGGCTTTGTACCCATTCATCATTTGCGCGCATTGCTTAGTAGAGTACGATGTAGCTAATCCCGACCTACTAAGGTACTAGGCAACCTTAGTGCCTAGGGACAGCTGCGGTAGTCCAGAACTGGGGCGTTCTTAAGGTGCACATCCCTTGGACCTTTTTCAAGATCCGGTACAAGCCGATACATAAAGTAAAATAGCATACATGATTCCTTTTCTTTCCTTAGCAATTGCTCTTTAGCATGGCATTCATCATTTCTTTTCTTTTCTTAGCAATCCTTAGCAATTGCTCTTTAGACATTCTTTTATTCATAATGTCATGCATGTCATGAGTATACATTCAAAGCATAAATATCATCATAACTTTCAAGCATGACATGACATGGAGAAAACATAATTTCATGGTAAGGAAATTCATAACATGCCAACTTATCATTCATGATTCTTAAAACACATAATGTTCAATTTACGACTAAGGATAATACATCTAGGGAACTTGTTTCATTTTTCTTTTCATCTATCATGGCCTAAAGAAACATGGATACCTTTAATTCAACCCTAATACAACAATACTCTACTGGTCAAAACATCTAATAGGGTTATCATGGCATATAAACATAACACAACATCACACAACTCATACAACATGCATACATTAAATATCCTATTGCAAGGAGACATTATCAAGTGGGGTATGACCTTAATCCATCTTAAAACCTAATTTAAGAAACTGATCAGAAACTCCTAAGGTTCATATCAACATGAAAATGACAAAAACAAGAGCAATTGACTCATACAACCTACATATAATACATATTCTACCACTAGGAAGCATTAGCAAGTAACATGACATCTTTAACTCTTCTTTTCTTTCTTTTTGCCCTTATTTATGGTATTAACCCAACATGATCAGAGGGGAAACATGGCCTAAAAATATATATAAACCTTCAAACAAACATTAACAAGGACATAAAACCATTAGCTAGTCAAAAAGAACCCAACCATCCTCTTATGGCCCAAAAGTCTATGGCTTCATGAGAGCCTTGGCCTAAACTTTAAGGGTCTTTTTGCTCCATCCTTTTTCATCATAACTCATGACATAACATCAAGAAAACATTGGAGTCATTAGATAGCATCAAACACAAACCTAATCCCTAAATCTCATGTTGGCCGAAACTTGCCTATAGGGAAACCTTTACGATTTTTGCAACACATCGCCAAAAACATACAAAACATGAATCAAAACATATATAACTATTATGTTGCAGGTGAGGGGAGTCTTACCCTTGTGCTAAAGATTCTCAAACACTATATATCACCTAGAAGGAGAAAGAAAGAACTTCTTGCTCCTTGGATCTTCCTTTGCTTCACAAACACAAAGCCTTCACTAGATCTTCTTGGAGAGAATTTTCTTTGATGGATAGAGGGCCTTGATTTTCGAAAATGAGGAGGAGAAGATGTCTTATGGCATTTTCCTTCTTTCCTCATCTTCTTATAGTAAAGGAAGAGGTATGCCTCTTCACCTTCCATGGAGACTCTTCATTTTCCATGATGACTCTTCATCTCCCATGGTGCCTCTTCATCTCCCTTATCCTTACACTTATCTACAATTGCCTTTATCCTCCTAATAGCACTCCCTTGCTAGGTGAATTGGTTACATAGGCATTCTTAAGGCTTACAACATCTCTAAGGTCCAAGGTTCAATCCTTGGCACCTACATTATTTTTTTTATTCATTATTCTTTTGCAAGCCCATCTAAAGTAAGGCTCATCACATGATGTGTTATTTCTTTTATCCTCATGGGGCCCATTAGGATGACTAATGAAGTGCTATTTAAGACCCATTAGGAATTTCCCACCATTTAGAGCCCATATAAAGCCTATTAACACTTACACTAAAATTCCACAACTCTAACTATCGTTCATGAATCATGCTCAATATGGCTATCATTCATGCAATCCTACTCAATATTAGGGATAATATTGAAAGGGAATTTTAGTGGGGTGTTACACTGTCTGTAAACTGTTTTGCGCACATATAGAATTGCCCGTAGTAAACGGTCAACGACCGTGGGCCTTGGAGTAGGAGCCGACCGCGACTCCGAACCAAGTAAAAGATCTTGTGTTCACGTTTTGTGTTTAATTCTTCCGCTGCATAATTTCTCTAACTCTAATCCGAACGATTTACGAACGATTTACGATATTCACTCCCCCTCTATCGTTTCTCTCGATCCAACAAGTGGTATCAGAGCGGGGAAGCTCAAATTTGGTGCAACCACCAGTTTGAGAATTTTTGGATTTTTTTAATTACTTTTCTTTTTCTTTTTCGAAGTTTTCTCGTTAATCGAGGTTGGTGCAACACCCCTCGATAATTATTTCTCTTTATCCCGCACTACTAATCCAAGACCAAGCCTTGAGATATTTTCTTTCCTTTAGTTTACTTTTCAGATAAAATGGCCATACAAGAAGGCTTCAGCACCGCAAGACCACCTCTCTTCAGTGGGGAGGACTTCTCCTACTGGAAGAGCAGAATGGAGGTCCACCTAAAAACTCAGGTGGACATGTGGATAATCATCCAGTCCGGACTGGAGATTCTAATGAACGCTGAAGGAGTACCTCAAACCTACACAGAGTGGGACACCGCTCTGAAATGGAAGATTGAGGCTGATGCAAAGGCGACCCAGACCTTCCAATGCGACTTAACAAAAGAGGAGCTGAACCGGGTGGGTCCATTCAACAGTGCCAAGGAGCTGTGGGGGAAACTGATCGAGCTACACGAAGGAACTTCAGACACTCGAATCAGCAAAAGAGATCTCCTTCTGAACAAGCTGTACACGATCAAGAAGAATGACAACGAAACAGCAGCTCAACTCCACGCCCGAATTCAGGAACTAATGAACGGACTACACACCATCGGTCACAAGGTAGAAAACCGTGACCTAATAAGGAATGCTTTAAATGCTTTCCCGAGAAACACCTTGTGGGCATCTATGGTAGATGCATACAAGGTTTCAAGGGACTTCTCAAAAATTAAATTAGACGAACTATTTTCTGAACTCGAATTACATGAACAGACTAACTGCAATCTGGCCGAGAAAGGTATTGCCTTTGTTGCAGGTAAAACTGGAAGGACATCCATGAAGAAGCCTCAACCTGCACTCGAGTCTGATTCAGACTCAGACTCAGAAGATGAAGAAGGAGATCGACCTAAACTGGTCCGACTGGCCCGGGACTACTACAAGGAATTGAAGAACCAAACCAACAGAAGAAAAGCCAGCCGAAGAAAGGATGAACCAGCTGAACCCTCAAATGAAAAGAACAAGCCCAATGTGACCTGTTACGAGTGCAAGAAGAAGGGCCACTACAAGACCGAATGCCCCAACCTGAAGGAAACAAAGAAGACGAGGAAGAAGAAGGCACTCCAAGCAACGTGGGACGAGTCCTCCTCCTCCGAAGAAGAAGAGGTCCCACAGTCGAACCTGCTCGCGCTAACCGCCTCAGAAGAAATCGAGACCGAGTCAGAATCGGAACAGGACGACGACAAACTGACATTTTCAGAGGACGGCGAAATCAAGGTAAGTGATTTTTCTAGAAGTCAGTTAAATGAGTTAATTTCTTATCTTTCTCGAGATTTGGTGAAAGCTAAACTCCGAGTCGAATCACTCCGACAGGAAGTAAAACTCCTGAAAGAGGTAGCTGACTCTAGATCTTTAACCTAGAAGGGTCAAGAAGGAACCTCTAATCAAGTTGAAAAACTTGAGAAAGAGAACTCCTCCCTGAAAACTCAGGATAAGGACCTTAGATCAGCTTTAGAATGATTCACTTATGGTTCCAAGGGTCATGACATGATTCTTGGAAAATAGAAATCAGTTCTAAATCGATCCGAACTAGGCTATAGAACCAAATCTAGACAAAGATCCTACTATGCTGTACTGAATCAGTCCAGACCTAAAGTTCAGGCATGGGTACCCAAACTGTACCTGAAAAAACAAACTGGATCAAATCAGTATTGGATCCCCAAGGACAAGATTCACATCTTGCCGAACCATTATCGTGGCTTTAGTCTAGGGGGAGCCAAATTAAAACAATATTTATTGTTAGATAAAATTCAATTCTTGTTTGCAATTTGCATAATTACTTGTTTATTTAATTTATGCAATTTACCATGTTTAGATTTAGGAATGGTTAGTTTAAGGACTGAACCAACTTAATTGAAATTTGAACAATATAGTATTGGGTGGCGGTGAGATGATAGTACGTTAGGGAAACCAATTCTAATAAGGTCAAGTATACTCTACTTGGTCTCTTTAGACTGGTGAAACTAGCCGAAGCTACCGATCCAAGACCCAAACTAGTTAGACCAAAATTTTTCAAGGACTAATTTTGAAAATGAAATTTCATTGAAAGGCTTTGTCAAGGAAAGGGTTGATGATCCAATAAGGCTACGGCCAAAGAAGGCCTAGTGCCTCGCCCAGACCTGGAAGCCAATCTGTGAAATTCAAATTCAAATTAGTCTATGTCAAATTCGAATCTAACACAAGTCATCAGTTAATTGTAGATTCAATCATTTTTTTTAAATAAACTCAAAATCAACTATTTTCAAAATTAATTTAAGTTTTTCAAAATAAATCATAATTTTTTCAAAATAATTCTATTTACCAAAACCTGTCTCACAAAACCTGTAAGGCTAACGTGATTGCTAACCCTAGAATTGGGTGAGATGGTAAAAATTAACTTAATCGAAATTCGTTTAATACCGGCATTATTATTTAAATACATTTTAGAATGGAATTAACCTAACACTAGTCAAACCATGGTCAAACTAGTCAAACCATGGTCAAAACAGTCAAACCATGGTCAAAACAGTCAAACCATAGTCAAAGCAGTCAGATCATGTCACATCTCGGTCAAAATAATCAAACCATGTCAACAAAACATCAAAATTGTCATTTCCTATATACTCCGGGCGCCCGTGACTCCTAGGGCGCCCCTCATAACTTTCTCTTCATTAAGGCAAAGCAACAGCCAAATCTACCTGACCGGGGCGCCCGGAACCTTGCGGCGCCCCCAGTACCAGTCAAAGCAGCAAAGCTGCCAAGACCAAGCCTGACCTGGGCGCCCGGGCCATTGCGGGCGCCCCGAATAGACTTAGGACCCTGCCAATGGCAGAAGGCCCTGACCCGGGCGCCCGGAAGCTCCCGGGCGCCCTAGCTAAAGCCCTATAAAAGGGCACCCGAACCCCCTCTTCTTGCCACACCAAAAACCATCCTCCTTTCTAACTTCCTTCCTTCCAAGGAGATCAAGTGACACTTGTGCTTCCTCAACTTCGACCATGCCTCCCCGAGCGGCCACTCGGTACAATTTCTTCAATTTCCTTTTTCTACACGCTTATATTTATTCATTCTTCTAAATGCATATCTCTTATCTTAGCAAACGCCGAGCAAACCAAGCGAACCCCGGTACCGAACCTAGTCCCGATCCTTGGTTCCCAACTTTAGCACTTTGTAACAAGTTTGCCCAAACAACCTATAAGCCCATAAAAACTAGTTATCTCAATAGACAATTCTTCACCCAATCTTGTCCCTTAGCAATGAATGTTATAAATTTTTATCAACTTGATAACCTAGTATTCTGCACTTATACTATTAATACAACCTTATGTGCAGAATTCTATAATAATATAGTCAGACAAGATCAGCTCAGCTTTGTCACCATAGTCCAAGGGATACCTCTATCCATCACACCTACACTACTCAACCGATTTCTTGGACGACGACCCTCACAGTCCACCTTTTGTTGATGCCCTCCTAGGGAGCCTCCCTTTGATGCTCCCTACTCTCACATCAGCCTAGATACCCTACACTCCTACTTCTATACGCATGTTAGAAACCCCCTGGCCAGACGATTTCAGTCTGTTGACCTTCAAGTCCACGACTACGCTCTAAATAGAGTTATAGTTCGATGCATTCTGCCGTTATCCACGAAAGACGTCGCTACCATACGACCATTTCACACCTTCCTCTTATACGCACTGTCTCATCATCTTGATATCGACATTGGACTACACATATTCCATGCGATCCTACATGCGTCCAGTGTTACCATGTTGGGACCGGGTGCATGTTGACAAGGATACGGGTTCATAATTTTTAAATTTAATTACGTGTAGCGGAAGGTTTAGCATAAATAATTTCTCAAATTATTTTAACCACGTATCTAGCATGCAACCTTATGTTGTGGAGACATGATCATACATTTAAAATTTTGCAGAAAGTAAACTAATTTACTTAATACCTTGCGTAACTCGTAGAAAGGGACGACATCCAACCGTAGCGTCCCTTGGAAGCTCCGCCTCTATTCGTGTCCACGCCGAGTTTTCTTCGGGATGACTTCGCAAAGCCACGAGTTTCATGCCGACAAGAACTACTAGATTCTCCAAAAGCACGACAAGAATACCAAGAGAGAGATGGAAAGACTAACCACCAAACGAAGAACGGAATCAAGATTCCGGGAGGAAGGAAGGAGTCGCGCCCGCTTCTTCTTCTTCTTCGGCCTCTTCTTGGTGGTGGAAGCTCACGGCAAACAAAGGAAGAGCCTCTAGGGCCGGCACCACTAGAGGAGGGAGAGGGAGAGAAGGAGAGGGAGAGAGGCTAGGCAAGAATCCTTGATCTCTTGGATTGATTTCCAAGCCTTGCCTTGGTACCTTTATATAGTAGCCTCTTAATTGCCAAGTCTCCTTTTAACGGAATAAATTTTTATAAGAAATTTATCTTATAAATTTTTCTATGAATTATTCCGTTATGCCAAGTTTTTATTATAACTTATTTATAATAAAAACAACCATGTCTCCCCTTTTATTATAGAAAGAAATTTCTTTATATAAATTTCTTTATCATGGTAAATCAATCCTTTATTAATTTTATAAAATAAACCAATCCAAGGTTCATTTTAATTTCCATGAAAAATAAATCTCTTTATATAAATTTCTTTATATAAATTTCTTTATCCATAATTTTATAAAACAAACCACGCGTGGTTTATTTTATAATTTGAACCAAACAATTTGGTTCTCCCCTTTTATTGTGGCCGGCCAAACAAAGAGGGTGGGGACCCTCTTTGGCCGGCCAAAATCAAGCCGAAACCATACGAATTAAACTCATTTAATTCGTCCAATAAGTCTTCAAAAGACTTAGCCATTTTATGCTTCCGATGCGTCTCTGAAAATTGAGATTCGACTTATCTCTCTTGATCGGAAAATCCAATTTTCAACTCGTTTTAAATCCCTCGGATTACTCGTAGTGCGTGTGACTAAATAGGATTTCGATTTATGTTGGCCGTCTATAATTAACCAATTATAGAACGATCATGAGTGGCACCTAGTAGTACATCATGATCCCCAATTAATCGAAAGATCAACGGTTGACCTCAGAAATAATTCTGAAACCCTTCAGCAGCTCTAATGAATCGTGCCTCATTCCCTTCACCATCTTATACCCACTTGGTTCAGGACACGGTCTATGTGTGTCAGTCCCCACTAGGCTGACTACGTCACACCTAGCCCAAGTAATGTCTTTCTCGTCCAACGGATTCTAATTACTCTCATGTTTCTGAGAGATTCATACTCGGAACATGTGATGCTCTGGCCAGAGGCTTCGAGTAACAATCCGACGATAGGCCTTGGGTATACATCTCCTCGCAAGGAGTGGTGAATCCTTTGTAGGTTGTTCAAACATCTTCGGGCATTTCGGCTTATACCCAATCATCTTGGGTCCACACCTCCTTGGAGATGCTTGCTTAAGATGTCAAAGTATAAGTCTTCATGACCAAGATGACTTGAACACCGCAAGTCAAAGGAACATTGCACTTAAGCTGCAGTAAGAACTTCATTGACATATCTATATGTTGATTACCATATGAAGTTTTACAGCTAGTCACTCCAATGAACTAGTTCCCTTAACTAGCATTCATGTTTATCTCCGGACATCCCAATGTCACCAACCAGTGAGAATCAGCTGATTAGAGAATAACCCATGCTAGTCTCCACAGAATTGATAGTGTCCGTATTTATCAATTCATCGACTAGGGACAATTTCAATACTTCACAATTGCACATGTAGTGATAATCACTAGTTGTGAATTCATCACAAATTCTCTCATGCTGTGAATTGTATTACGGACATTCAGTAAATGAGTTTAAGATCTCAATCAAATACACGAACATGTATACTCAAATAGTGAATATTCATTTATTAAAATAAATAATTACAATCATAAGGCGATTGCCTTAGGACACTTCTCTCATATTACTAACAAACTCCCACTTGGCCTAATGTCAATCGCTACGGTATCCAATACCACAGGCTCTAACATGACCCTCAAACTTGCTTTGAGGCAATGCATTAGTTAAAGGATCCGCTAAATTCCTTTCAGTGGGAATTTTCTCAATTTGTATATCATTCCTACTTATAATCTCTCTGATCAGATGATAGCAGCGAAGCATGTGTTTGGATCGCTGATGAGACCTTGGTTCCTTTGCTATTGCAATAGCTCCATTGTTGTCGCAATAAACCAGTATTGCTTCATCAATGGTTGGAACCTCACCAAGTTTTGAGACAAACTTCTTGATCCAGACTGCTTCCGTGGTAGAATCCGCTACGGTGTCTTGTTTGGAACTCTTCCAACTTATTGTGCCTCCATTTAATGTAAATACGTATCCAGACTAAGATTTGGAGTCATCCTTATCTGTCTGAAAACTGGCATCTGTATACCCACGTATTACCATATCTTCTTCTCCATACTTAAGGATTGTCTTGACAGCCGCCCAATGATCCATTCTTGGATCAGACTGGTATCTGCTCGTGACACTCTGAGCATACGATACATCGGGCCTAGTACATAACATAGCATACATGATAGATTCTATCTCGGATGCATAAGGAATCTTATTCATGCAAATCCTCTCGTCTTCTGTGCGCGGACACATGGACTTTGAAAGGTTGATCCCATGCCTGATGGGAAGGTAACCTTTCTTGGATTCCATCATGCTAAACCTTTTTAGCACTCGGTCTATATATGTAGACTGCGAAAGACCAAGCTACCGTTTTGATCTATCTCTATAGATTCTAATCCCAAGGATATAGGTTGTTCTCCCAGATCTTTCATGGAGAAAGTTTTGGACAACCAAATTTTAACTGACTGTAAGACTGATATATCGTTTTCTATAAGTAATATGTCATCGACATATAACACTAGGAATACGACTGCACTCCCACTAACCTTCTTGTACACACAAGGTTCGTCAGGATTTTGTGAGAAATCAAACTCTTTGATTGTCTCATCAAAACGGATGTTCCAGCTCCTGGATGCTTGCTTTAGTCCATATATGGATCGTCGAAGCTTGCATACTTTGGTTTTATCAATCGATGTGAAACCTTCAAGTTGTATCATGTATACATCCTCAAGCAGGTTTCCATTAAGGAAAGATGTTTTCACATCCATTTGCCATATCTCTTAATCATAATGAGATGCTATGGCCAGGAGCATCCGAATGGATTTAAGCATAGCTACTGGCGAATAGGTTTCGTCATAATCAATTCCTTGTTTATGACGATATTCTTTTGCCACTAATCTAGCCTTAAAGGTAACAACATTACCTTCCATGTCGGTTTTCTTCTTGAAAACCCACTTGCACCCTATGGGCTTAATCCCTTCAGGTGGGTTAACCAAGTCCCATACTTGATTTTCGTACATGGAATCTATTTCCGACTTCATGGCTTCAAGCCATTTATCCCTTTCTGAATTTTTTATAACATCTTCATAACTGATAGGTTCGTCATCGCTAATGAGTAACACGTCGTTCGATTCACTTATGAGAAATCCGTATCTCTCTGGAATATTGCGTGTCCTATCAGACCTACGAAGAAGTGGTGTTGTTTTAGGTTCAACTGATAGCTCATCATTATGAGTTATTGGTTGTGGGTCTAGACTAGGTATCTCTGTAATGTCTATTGGAGTTCCTTGAGCTTCTTGAAGTTCAATATTACTCCCACTGTTTTCTTATAAAAGAAATTCTTTTTCTAGAAATACAGCATGCCTTGAAACAAACACCTTTTGTTCCAAGGGATGATAGAATTGGTAACCTTTCGTTTCCTTAGGGTATCCAATAAATAGACATTTATCAGACTTAGCATCCAATTTGTCTGATACAGTCCACTTTACATAAGCAGGACAACCCCATATCTTTAGGTGAGATAAATGAGATTTCTTACTATTCCATGTCTCATATGGAGTAGCAGAGACTACCTTGGTCGGGACTCTGTTTAGCAAGTAAACGGCTGTCTTAAGCGCATAGCCCCAAAAGGATTTTGGAAGAGTTGCATGATTCATCATAGATTTAACCATGTCCATCAAGGTTCGGTTACGCCTCTCAGATACACCATTATGCTGTGGTGTATACGGCGGAGTCCATTGGGACAATATCCCATTGTCCCTAAGATAATCTTGAAACTCTTGACTTAAGTATTCACCACCCCGATCGGATCGAAGCATCTTAATACTTTTGCCAAGCTGTTTCTCTACTTCATTTCTGAACTCTTTGAATTTCTCAAAAGCTTCAGATTTGTGTTTCATCAAGAAAACATACCCGAATCGTGAGTGATCATCGATAAAGGTAATGATGTAGCTATAGCCTCCTTGTGCAAGAGTTGACATTGGTCCACATACATCAGTATGTATTAGGCCAAGCAATTCGCCCAGTGGATTACCTTTTCTGAAAAAGGGTAATTTGGCCATCTTGCCTTTTAAGCACGATTCACATGTATCAAATGAACCGTGTTCAAATGATTCCCGAATTCCACATCGGTGTAATTTGGTCATGCGTTTCTTACTTACATGGCCAAGACAACAATGCCACGTATAGGAGTCTATTCGATTATCTATTCGAGCACGTTTGTTGCTAACTTCGATATTGAAAACGTCACCGGATAAATCTAACGTGTAGATACCATTGCATAATGTTCCAGTCCTATAAAGAACGCCATTTAAAGTTATGTAACAACAATTGTTACTAAAAGTTAAATGATAACCCTTTTCATTCAAACATGAAATAGATACAATGTTCTTTATTAACGAAGGAACAAAATAACAATTATCCAATTCTAAGACGCGTCCAGCAGGGAGCTTTAGCAAATATGTTCCAATGGCAACAGCAGCAATCTTTGCTCCATTTCCAACTCGCAAATTCGCTTCTCCCTTGACGAGTATTCTTCTATTCCTTAGCCCCTGTATGTCATTACATATATGTGAGCTACACCCAGTATCAAGTACCCAGGTGTTTGAGGAAATAGAGTGACATTCAATAACGAAGATACCTAAAGAGGATGGGGCATCGGATGCCTTCTTCTTCAAGGACTCAAGATAAACCTTGCAGTTTCTTCGCTAGTGGCCCTCCTTGCCACAGTGATGGCAAGTGCCTTTTGGTGCCTTTTCAATCCTTGTCCTTAGTTAACTTATTGGTGTCCAAAATGGAACGCAAATTCAGAGAAGACATGATCAGGTGATTATCCTAGAAATACAAATTGAGGTTATGTGATGAGAAGAATGCATCAATATACATTAATTAAATCCTATTTATTTTTCGAATTGAATAACCCTTTTTATCAATTCGGGAGATCATAGAAACATCTCCAAATAGGTTGATATCCAACCATAGATAAGAACAACCATGGCTGTGGCCATCAAGTTATTCTTAGCTATGAAGGTAGGTAATTATACCGATTACATATCACATATATGTAACTATCACTTTATGCTATCAACTAATTGAATGTTTGCATAAATCATTGGGTTGTTAACTCATTAACAAGTATGCAACAATATACATAGCACCCAACTGCACCTCTCTTTACATCGACCTTGGCTGTGGCACAACAAATCGATACTCCAAGCTTAAGGTTGACCCATTAATCAAGAAATAGTTTTAATATGGTTGGAGCTCATTCAACCGTTTAGTCAGGCTTGGATGTGTCCAACAACCAAAACTAAGGATTGACCTCTGACTCTAACTATATAATCATAAACTAATTCCATGGTTTGAACATGTTGAGGTTCAAGCCGGGCATGGATGTGTCCATCAACCCAAACGAGAAACAAAACTCCGGTTCTAACCATATTAATGGAAGGTGCTAGCCTTAATATTTTGTAAGGGGTTTTGGGTCTCATCCTTTTCTTTCTAAGCACATTCATGACATATAATTATGTCATGTACTAACGATTTCCTTAATAAAGTATGTATGTGACTTAATTTATCAAGTCTCATTAATTGAATTAGGAACCGGATTTTCTAATTCTAATTTCATACTTTATTCAAGGAATTATTTTGGGAAACAATTTCCTAAATTGTCATAATCAATTTCGGAAATAATATGTTTAAGACTTTGATTTCTCTAAATCAAATCTTATTAAATTAAGAGACAGATTCCCTTAATTCAACCACATATTATTTTCATGAAAATCTTATTTAAGAAAACTCTATAGGAAACCATTTTCCTAATTAATTTTGGAGACAACAATATGTAAGAGCATCACCTCTTAAATCAAATAAGGAAATTATCGTTTGAGAATCACCTCAAAATTTCCAAGATTTGATTACATATTTTATTTATGGATTTATTAATTACAACAAATTATTTTTTTGGGTGGCTCCCCGAGGCTCAGATACCCAAAAAAAAGAAATTTGTTGTAAATCTAATTTGGTCCGCTCCTTGAGGCGTAACCAAATTAAACATGATAATTTTATTCAAAATAGGAAATTAAATTACAACAACTAACTTTAAATTGGACGGCTCCCCGAGGCTCAATCCAAAATAAAGAATTTTGTTAATAATTTAAAACCAATTCGAATTTAATTGTCAATTAATGATCCATAAATTTGTCTAGACTTTCTTGAAAGAAAGTGCCCAAAATTGCGAGATTTCATAATAGGTTTTCAGAATAATTGTAAGTTTCTGGTACAAAGAAAACTTACCATATTTCTAAAATTGGAAATTTCTAAAATAGGAAATTTCCAAAATTGGTATGTTTCCAAAAATGGGAAGTTTTCACAATTATCATAAAATTTCAGAACTAGGATATTTCAAAAGTTTGCGAAATTTCATGAGGATTTCCAAACTTTGAAATTCCTAAATCTAAAATTTATCATAATTGAAAGTTTCCATAATTGGAAAATTTTCCAAAATTGAGATCATGACAAAGTTTTCCGCAAAACAATTATATGATTATGATGAAACCTAACCGTTCTGATACCACTGTTGGGACGGGTGCATGTTGACATGGATACGGGTTTCGTAATTTTTAAATTTAATTACGTGCAGCGGAAGGTTAGCATAAATAATTTCTCAAATTATTTTAACCACGTATCTAGCATACAACCTTATGTTGTGGAGACATGATCATACATTTAAAAATTTTGCAGAAAGTAACTAATTTACTTAATACCTCGCGTAACTCGTAGAAAGGGACGAGATCCAACCATAGCGTCCCTTGGAAGCTCCGCCTCTATTCGCGTCCATACCGAGTTTTCTTCGGGATGACTTCGCAAAGCCACGAGTTTCGTGCCGACAAGAACTACTAGATTCTCCAAAGGCACGACAAGAATACCAAGAGAGAGATGGAAAGACTAACCACCAAAAAAACGAACGAATCAAGATTCCGGAGAAGGAAGGAGTCGCGCCCGCTTCTTCTTCTTCTCGGCCTCTTCTTGGTGGTGGAAGCTCACGGCAAACAAAGGAAGAGCCTCTAGG
>JAGFNQ010001098.1:0-52114 GCA_024364735.1 Boesenbergia rotunda
AGAGTCCCGACCAAGGTAGTCTCTACTACTCCATATGAGACGTGGAATAGTAAGAATCCTCATTTATCTCACCTAAAGATATGGGGTTGTCCTGCTTATGTAAAGCGGACTGTATCAGACAAATTGGATGCTAAGTCTGATAAATGTCTATTTATTGGATACCCTAAGGAAACGAAGGGTTACCAATTCTATCATCCCTTGGAACAAAAGGTGTTTGTTTCAAGGCATGCTGTATTTCTAGAAAAAGAATTTCTTTTACAAGAAAATAGTAGGAGTAGCATTGAACTTGAAGAAGTTCAAAAAATCTCCAATAGACATTACAGAGACACCTAGTCTAGACCCACAACCAATAACTCATAATGATGAGCTATCAGTTGAACCTAAAACAACACCACTTCTTCGTAGGTCTGATAGGACACGCAATATTCTAGAGAGATACGGATTTCTCATAAGTGAATCGAACGATGTGTTACTCATTAACGATGACCAACTTATCAGTTATGAAGATGTTCTGAAAAATTCAGAAAGGGATAAATGGCTTGAAGCCATGAAGTCGAAAATGAATTCCATGTACAAAAATCAAGTATGGGACTTAGTTAACCCACCTGAAGGGACTAAGCCCATAGGGTGCAAGTGGGTTTTCAAGAAGAAAACTGACATGGAAGGTAATGTTGTTACCTTTAAGGCTAGATTAGTGGCAAAAGGATATCGTCAGAAACAAGGAATTGATTATGACGAAACCTATTCGCCAGTAGATATGCTTAAATCCATTCGGATGCTCCTGGCCGTGGCAGCTCATTATGATTATGAGATATGACAAATGGATGTGAAAACAGCTTTCCTTAATAGAAACCTGCTTGAGGATGTATACATGATACAACCTGAAGGTTTCACATTGGTCAATAAAACCAAAGTATGCAAGCTTCGACGATCCATATATGGACTAAAGCAAGCATCCACGAGCTGGAACATCCGTTTTGATGAGACAAACAAAGAGTTTGATTTCTCACAAAATCCTGACGAACCTTGTGTGTACAAGAAGGTTAGTGGGAGTGCAGTCGTATTCCTGGTGTTATATGTCGATGACATATTACTTATAGGAAACGATATATCAGTCTTACAGTCAGTTAACATTTGGTTGTCCAAAACTTTCTCCATGAAAGACCTGGGAGAAGCAACCTATATCCTTGGGATTAAAATCTATAGAGATAGATCAAAACGATTGCTTGGTCTTTCGCAGTCTACATATATTGACCGAGTACTAGAAAGGTTTAGCATGTCATTATCCAAAAAAGGTTACCTTCCCATCAGGCATGGGATTAACCTTTCGAAGTCTATGTGTCCGCGCACAGAAGACGAGAGGATTTGCATGAATAAGATTCCTTATGCATCCGCCATAGGATCTA
Source organism: Boesenbergia rotunda (assembly GCA_024364735.1). Taxonomy (NCBI): domain Eukaryota; kingdom Viridiplantae; phylum Streptophyta; class Magnoliopsida; order Zingiberales; family Zingiberaceae; genus Boesenbergia; species Boesenbergia rotunda. The sequence goes on from JAGFNQ010001098.1 coordinate 1,407, forward strand.
TCATGTATGCTATGTTATGTACTAGGCCCGATGTATCGTATGCTTTGAGCGTCACAAGCAGATACCAGTCTGATCCAGGAATGGATCATTGGGCGGCTGTCAAGACAATCCTCAAGTACTTAAGAAGAACTAAGGATGTGTTCCTAATATATGGAGAAGTTGATATGGTAATACGTGGGTATACAGAAGCCAGTTTCCAGACAGATAAGGATGACTCCAAATCTCAGTCCGGATACGTATTTATTTTGAATGGAGGCGCAATAAGTTGGAAGAGTTCCAAGCAAGACACCGTAGCGGATTCTACCATGGAAGCGGAATATATTGCAGCTTCGGAAGCAACAAAGGAAGCAGTCTGGATCAAGAAGTTTGTCTCAGAACTTGGTGTGGTTCCAACCATTGATGAAGCAATACCGGTTTATTGCGACAACAATGGAGCTATTGCACAAGTGAAGGAACCAAGGTCTCATCAGCGATCCAAACATGTGCTTCGCCGCTATCATCTGATCAGAGAGATTATAAGTAGGAATGATATACAAATTGAGAAAATTCCCACTTAAAGGAATTTAGCAGATCCTTTAACTAAGGCCTTGCCTCAAAGCAAGTTTGAGGGTCATGTTAGAGCCTGTGGTATTGGATACCGTAGCGATTGGCATTAGGCCAAGTGGGAGTTTGTTAGTGGTATGAGAAATGTGTCCTAAGACAATCGCCTTATGATTGTAATCATTTATTTTAATAAATGAATATTCACTATTTGAGTATACATGTTTATGTATTTGATTGATATCTTAAACTCATTTACTAAATGTCCGCAATACAATTCACAGCATGAGAGAATTTGTGATGAATTCACAACTAGTGATTACCTCTACATGTGCAATTGTGAAGTATTGAAATTGTCCCTAGTCGATGAATTGATAAATACGGACACTATCAATTCTGTTAAGACTAGCATGAGTTATTCTCTAATCAGCTGATTCTCACTAGCTGGTGACATTGGGATGTCCGGAGATAAACATGAATGCTAGATAAGGAAACTAGTTCATTGGAGTGACTGGCTGTAAAACTTCATATGGTTGTCTATATATAGATATGTCAATGAAGTTCTTACTGCAGCTTAAGTGCGATGTTCCTTTGACTTGCGGTGTTCAAGTCATCTTGGTCATGGAGACTTATACTTTGACATCTTAAGCAAGCATCTCCATGGAGGTGTGGACCCAGGATGATTGGGTATAAGCCGAAGTGCCCGAAGATGTTTGAACAACCTACAAAGGATTCACCACTCCTTTCGAGGAGATGTATACCCAAGGCCTATCATCGGATTGTTACTCGAAGCCTCTGGCCAGAGCATGACATGTTCAGAGTATGAATCTCTTAAATACATGAGAGTAATTAGAATCCGTAGGATGAAAAAACGTTACTTGGGCTAGGTGAGACGTAGTCAGCCTAGTGGGGACTGACACACATAGACCATGTCCTGAACCAAGTGGGTATAAGATGGTGAAGGGAATGGGACACGATTCATTATAGCTGCTGAAGGGTTTTAGAATTGTTTCTGAGGTCAACCGTTGATCTTTCGATTAATTGGGGATCATGATGTACTACTAGGTGCCACTCATGATCGTTCTATAATTGATTAATTATAGACGGCCAACATAAATCGAAAGCCTATTTAGTCACACACATTACGAGTAATCCGAGGGATTTAAAACGAGTTGAAAATTGAATTTTTCAATCAAGAGAGATTAGGTTTGGTTAAGCCAAACGATAAGTCGAATCTGAATTTTTCATATACGCATCAAAAGCGTAAAATGACTAAGTCTTTTGAAGACTTAATAGATGAATTAAATAAGTTTAATTCATTGGGGCGTGGCTTGGATGGGCAGGCCAAAGAGGGTCTCCATCCTCTTTGCTTGGCCGACCACAACAAAGGGAGAGAACCAAGTTTTTGGTTCAATTTATAAAATAAACCAAGTGTGGTTTGTTTTATAAAATTATGGATGATATAAATTTTTATATAATAAACCAAGGTTTGGTTTATTTTTCATGGAAATTAAAATGAACCATGGATTGGTTTATTTTATTTTATAAAATCAATCAAGGATTGATTTACCAAGATAAGAAAATTTATTCCATAAGAAAAAAAGGAGACTTGGTCGGTTTTTATCATGAATTAAAATATGATAAAACTTGGCATGATGGAATAAGTCATAGAAAGTTTATTCCATAAGAAAAAAGAGATTTGGCTGTTGAGAGGCCACTATATAAAGGACCAAGGCAAGGCTTGGAATCAATCGAAGTATTCATGCTTTCTTTCTCTCCTTCTTTTCTTGGGCACAGGCTCTTCTCCTTCTTCTTCGTGAGCACAAGGAAGCACCGAGGCGACAAAGTTCTTCTTTGGGATATCTTCCTCTCCGGCCATTATCACCTTGGGATTAGGCGCAAGTCATCTTCCTCCTTCTCGCCGGAATTGTGATTCCGGCCAACCTTGGTAGTGAGTTTTTCCGATGTGATTACTTCTCTCATTGTAGCGCCCGCCTTTTTCCCACACCTCGTGGTGTGGCGAGAGAGGTGGCGTTACGCTAAACATACATGTACTTAAATAATATCTTAATGCAGCGGAATCATCATTTTTTTTCTAAACATGCTCTTAACCATACAACTAATACATGAAATATCTATACGTGCCTAAACTTGTCATTCATAAACTCATATGCATAGCATCATAACTTAACCGTTACATAACTTATTAATCATTTCATAGGTAGCATGTACTTATCCATAAATGTAGCATCATGAGTCTTAAGTCACCCATTAGTCATAACCATAAAACATAGCATAAAATTTAAGAACATTCCCACACCCAAGACATGCATTATGTATGAATATAAAATCTTTTGCCAAGTCACTGCCACACACACACATGCTTCTGCCTCCCCTGCGGCTTCCCTTAATAGCTTCTTGGTTGATCTGCGGTACAAGGAAAATAAAACTATAAGCACATAGGCTTAGTAAAACCCCTTTCCTACTCACTAAACCATACGTTGTTTCAACATAAACATATCAAACATCTGACATAACATAACTTCGAGCATAAACATAAGCATAGTCATACTTGGCATAAATGAACATACATGAACATGACTTAATATATCAAGCAACGTATACATGACATAAAGCATACCTACATGAACGTGAAACATACTTATACATGGCATAATTCTTAGCATACATGAACATAATGCATACTCATACATGACATAATTCCTAGCATACATGAACATAATGCATACTTATACATGACATAATTCTTAGCATACATGAACATAAGACATACTTATACATGAATAAAATAAAACATACTTATACATGACATAAAATATGAGCATAAACACAACATAAAATATACTTACCTTGGCGCGATGCATAATATGGATGTATGAATGAGTCTAATGCATTTACTACATAAGATGCTTAGTTTTGAAATCATAATTTTAAATGCTTAACATAAACATAACTTCATTGGGGTCCCCGGCTTGTACCACATACATACATCATAAGCGCGCATCCTAAGTAAATATGAGGTAGCTAGCCTCAACCTACTAGGGTAAGGACAGCATAGTCGGTAGTCCTAGAACCGGGGCGTTCTTAAGGTGCCCATCCCTGTTGCACAGCTTCGGTAGTGCCAGAACCGTGGACAGCATAGTCGGTAGTCCAGAACCGGGGCGTTCTTAAGGTGCCCATCCCTTGGACCCTTACTTCGGTCCGGTACAAGCCTTATACATAAAAATAAACATGCATGCTTCATCATTCATACTTGTCATTCATACTTATTTCATATCATCGTTATGCCTTCATCATTCATACTTATCATTCATACTTATCATACATACTTAAGGCATAACCATCAACTTCATTCATACTTATCATTCTTTATTCACATAATAGGACATACATGCATAATCATGGTTCTAGTCATAACCTTATCCGGGTTCATCAAGCTTGCACAATCATGATACATAATAAACATACACCTCATACATGATACATTTCATCTAGCGTACATAATCCTAGTATTCATCATAAGACATGGATGATAAGCTACATATAAACCTAACACCTACTACTAGGGTTCATAGCATTCATCATAAAACATGTATATATATATCATCATGATTCATAAATCCATTATAAGCATTTATCAATATTCATGCATCATCATATTTATCATAACCTACTTCTACATCAATTACATGTATTCATGGCATATGATCTAAATATTCATGATTAAAACATAACCTAACATCAACCATACAAAGTCATGTTATATAACACATAAACTAGGATTTTAGTCACATGGAGGCCCTTACATCATGCTTAAAAATGCACTAGCATCATGGTAACTTATAACATACATTCTTGAGACCCAAACCCAAACCAAACCCTAAGTTTGGGGTCTTGGCCGAAACTTGAAGGAGGTCTAAATTCATAGAAAATTTTCCTAGGTTAAGATTAACATCCTATACCTTGCATATCATACCATGGAAGACCAATTTAGCCCTTGATTGGATTTAACATTAAGCCTTAGCCCTAGTCCAGGACTTGGCCGAAACCTATAAGAGTAATAAACTCATAGAAAATTTATACAAATCACTACTTTCATCCATACTATATCATAACAAGACATACTAAGCATGCTTGGAGAATTGAAGATTAAACCTATGTCTAATCTTGAAAGTGGCCGAAACCCTAAGGGGTTCTTAGGGTGCCCTAAAACTTCAAACATCATGCTTTTATACTTCACCTATCATATGTGACCATTTGCAAATATAAATCAAGTCTTTAACATGATTTCTAGCCCAAGATGTGTCTTGGCCGAAACCTTCATGCCCTTTCCATGAGTTTTCCCTTTTTTTTTCTTTCCCAACATATATCATGACATATAACTTTGAATGCTATCATACCACAGGTGAGAGGGATTTACCTTCCTTGATCTTGCTTACAACTTTGGATAAAAGATAACAAGAGAACCTCCTTGTCTCTAAATTCTCCTTAGTCCTTGTATCCTTGTAGGGGGGGCCTTAGATCTTCTAAATAGAGTCCTTGGTGGAACTTTTCTCAAGGGGGAGAGCACCTTGAATTTTCGGCCAAAGCAAGGAGGAAGAAGGAATGAAGAAGAGAGGGAAGTTGTAACTTCCTTTCCCTATTTATATCATTTTGAAAAGGGGTAAATGAAGAGTCATGGTGCCTCTTCCCTTGATGACTCTTCATTTCCTACACCTTAACTAATATCCACTTCATTCCCTCATAGCACTCCCTTGCTAGGTGAATTGGTTAGTGCATGCATGGTTGTAGACTAGGTCCAAGGTTCAATCCTTGGTGCATGCACTAATTTTCTATTTTCTTTTTAATTTATTTCCTATTATTTTCGAAAATTCCTTAAAAATTCCCCCATAATTATGTTAATATTTTTCATTACAATCCATCTATTTTTATATTAAATTCTACTTAAAACCACCCATGATAATGGCACTAGAAGCCCCTATAAGGCCCCTTAGTACTTAGTTTCTCTCAATTTAAATGAGAGAACTTTGGGTTTCTAGGCTAAGGTTCGTACTGATATTTCTAGATCCTTCGGAAAATTATCTAGACATGCTTAATATTTTAAAGAAAATATTAAGAGAATTTTCCGGGTTGTTACAATCCCCCATACCTCTTGAAAGTTCGTCCTCGAACTTAGAATAGCTCCGGGTACTCACATACCACTCTGACATTCTCCAACTTCTGATCCCTCGTTTGACCGACGTCAACCACATGTGCTAGAAAACCAGTATATCCCTTATCTAACATCCTTCTTGCCTTGAGAGTCGATAAGAATTTTTGAGTCCTTTTCCTTGGCTCCCCGATAAATTCAAATGTGAAATCTGCTTCGGGTTGAAAAACCACCCTTCGTTTACGGCACTCAACAGAAGCCCCATATTTACTCAGAAAATCCATTCCCATTATAACATCGTAGTCCTGCATGTCAAGTACTATCAGATCGCAATAGAGTTCTCTTTCCGCAATTCCGACTGGCACCGCACGCAATATGTGAGTGGATGTCATTATTTCTCCCGAAGGCAGGGTTGTTAAGAACTTGCAATCTAAAACTTGTGGAGACATATCTATCTTCTTAATGTAGCATGTAGAGATGAACGAGTGCGTTGCCCCAGTATCAAATAATGCAGTAGCATACTGACTGTAAATAAGTATCTGACCTGTATCAACCGTTGAAGCATTCGCAGCATCTTCCTTAGTGATAGAGAAAACCCTGGCATCCGCCATAGTTGATGGGGCCTCCAATCCCTCCTGGTTCATCAGGATACTCTCCGGCTCTGATTGTATATAATGCAGCTTCGCGGGTGCACCCTGGTACTGCACAAGCTATTGGGAAGGTGCCGGATTCTTGTTAGGACAGTACGAGGCCATGTGCCCTTCTACTCCGCAGATGAAGCACCGGTTCGTACCTTTGCGGCATTCCCCGGGGTGCATTTTCCCGCATGTAGCACACAGGGGAAACCGGGACTGCTTATTTGCTGGGCCCCCTTGGGGGTTGTTCCATGGCTGTCGTTTACCAGTCTGGTTTCCTTTCCAATTCGCGTAGGTACTCTGAGGTTTCTGACCCCCTGAGTGTTAATCAAAAGGAAGGAACATTTAAGGAAAATGAAAGATAATGAATCGAGAATCCTGGAGTGAACTTGATTCTTACTTTCATTTATTGCCTTCCCTTGTTGACTGATATTGTTCAGGTAATGTTCGGTGAGTAGGGCACTACTGAACAGCTCCTCTGCAGTCTGCGGTCTGTTAACTCCGCCGACCACGTTCAGAGCTATTACGGGCCGCAACATTTTAACATAAGCCGAACCCTCTCCTTCTCAGTGCGAACCAGCTCAGGGCATAAGCGAGCCAAGCGATTAAATTTCTTCATGGCTTCGTTGACTGAGAGGTTGCCTTGTCGAAATTCCGTGAACTCGTCGTAGTGTTTATTGGTGACCCGCATGTTGAAGAATTCCTCGAAGAATTCCGACTTGAAATCCGCCCACGTCATCTGATTCACCAGTCTCTTGGCCTTGACCCTTTCCCACCACATTCTGGCATCTCCAGAAAGGCAGAATGACGCACATTTGATCTTTTCTTGTTCAGGCCAATCCAGCAGTTCCATTGTACTCTCTACGGTCTTGAACCACGCTTGAGCGTCCCACGGTTCACCGACCCCCGAGAAATTTTTCGGCTTCAGCCTCAGCCACTGGATCAAATAAGCCTCTTGTCGGGCTACAGTGGTCAAACTTGACGGAGGGGTTTGTATAACCGTAGGCACAACGGGTATAGCATTCTGGTTCGCCGGTGGAGTAGTAGAGTTTTCTTGTTGGTTCATCAGAGTATTAATAGTTTGCTGCTGCTCAGTGACTTGACGCTGAAGTTGAGTCACTAATTGCATTAGGTCAGGCGAAGGAGCAGTCTCGTTGAGACTGTTACTCTATCTTCTAGCCATGCTTTCCTTCATAAAGGCAAGTATGGATCATATGAGTTATTATTATACCTACCCCATATTAAATTCTAAATTATTAAATTAATATATATATATATATAAGAGGAAGTATCGTTCATGTTCACATATCTTACAATTACTTGTCATTATCTATCTTAAGACACCATTCATACTTGCATACTCTAGAAACATAACATATCATAAGAGTGCTTACTATCATAAAATATACCGAAAGGTACTTACTTGGAAGCGGCAGGAAGGAGGCTTGATGTGTGTGTAGTGAGATGGCAATGGCTCTGATACCAACCTGTAGCGCCCGCCTTTTTCCCACACCTCGTGGTGTGGCGAGAGAGGTGGCGTTACGCTAAACATACATGTACTTAAACAATATCTTAATGCAGCGGAATCATCATTTTTTTTTCTAAACATGCTCTTAACCATACAACTAATACATGAAATATCTATACGTGCCTAAACTTGTCATTCATAAACTCATATGCATAGCATCATAACTTAACCGTTCCATAACTTATTCATCATTTCATAGGTAGCATGTACTTATCCATAAATGTAGCATCATGAGTCTTAAGTCACCCATTAGTCATAACCATAAAACATAGCATAAAATTTAAGAACATTCCCACACCCAAGACATGCATTATGTATGAATATAAAATCTTTTGCCAAGTCACTGCCACACACACACATGCTTCTGCCTCCCCTGCGGCTTCCCTTAATAGCTTCTTGGTTGATCTGCGGTACAAGGAAAATAAAACTATAAGCACATAGGCTTAGTAAAACCCCTTTCCTACTCACTAAAACCATACGTTGTTTCAACATAAACATATCAAACATCTGACATAACATAACTTCGAGCATAAACATAAGCATAGTCATACTTGGCATAAATGAACATACATGAACATGACTTAATATATCAAGCAACGTATACATGACATAAAGCATACCTACATGAACGTGAAACATACTTATACATGGCATAATTCTTAGCATACATGAACATAATGCATACTCATACATGACATAATTCCTAGCATACATGAACATAATGCATACTTATACATGACATAATTCTTAGCATACAAAATAAGATACTTATACATGACATAATTCTAGCATACATGAACATAAGGCATACTTATACATGACATAAAATATGAGCATAAACACAACATAAAATATACTTACCTTGGCGCGATGCATAATATGGATGTATGAATGAGTCTAATGCATTTACTACATAAGATGCTTAGTTTTGAAATCATAATTTTAAATGCTTAACATAAACATAACTTCATTGGGGTCCCCGGCTTGTACCACATACATACATCATAAGCGCGCATCCTAAGTAAATATGAGGTAGCTAGCCTCAACCTACTAGGGTAAGGACAGCATAGTCGGTAGTCCTAGAACCGGGGCGTTCTTAAGGTGCCCATCCCTGTTGCACAGCTTCGGTAGTGCCAGAACCGTGGACAGCATAGTCGGTAGTCCAGAACCGGGGCGTTCTTAAGGTGCCCATCCCTTGGACCCTTACTTCGGTCCGGTACAAGCCTTATACATAAAAATAAACATGCATGCTTCATCATTCATACTTGTCATTCATACTTATTTCATATCATCGTTATGCCTTCATCATTCATACTTATCATTCATACTTATCATACATACTTAAGGCATAACCATCAACTTCATTCATACTTATCATTCTTTATTCACATAATAGGACATACATGCATAATCATGGTTCTAGTCATAACCTTATCCGGGTTCATCAAGCTTGCACAATCATGATACATAATAAACATACACCTCATACATGATACATTTCATCTAGCGTACATAATCCTAGTATTCATCATAAGACATGGATGATAAGCTACATATAAACCTAACACCTACTACTAGGGTTCATAGCATTCATCATAAAACATGTATATATATATATCATCATGATTCATAAATCCATTATAAGCATTTATCAATATTCATGCATCATCATATTTATCATAACCTACTTCTACATCAATTACATGTATTCATGGCATATGATCTAAATATTCATGATTAAAACATAACCTAACATCAACCATACAAAGTCATGTTATATAACACATAAACTAGGATTTTAGTCACATGGAGGCCCTTACATCATGCTTAAAAATGCACTAGCATCATGGTAACTTATAACATACATTCTTGAGACCCAAACCCAAACCAAACCCTAAGTTTGGGGTCTTGGCCGAAACTTGAAGGAGGTCTAAATTCATAGAAAATTTTCCTAGGTTAAGATTAACATCCTATACCTTGCATATCATACCATGGAAGACCAATTTAGCCCTTGATTGGATTTAACATTAAGCCTTAGCCCTAGTCCAGGACTTGGCCGAAACCTATAAGAGTAATAAACTCATAGAAAATTTATACAAATCACTACTTTCATCCATACTATATCATAACAAGACATACTAAGCATGCTTGGAAAATTGAAGATTAAACCTATGTCTAATCTTGAAAGTGGCCAAAACCCTAAGGGGTTCTTAGGGTGCCCTAAAACTTCAAACATCATGCTTTTATACTTCACCTATCATATGTAACCATTTGCAAATATAAATCAAGTCTTTAACATGATTTCTAGCCCAAGATGTGTCTTGGCCGAAACCTTCATGCCCTTTCCATGGGTTTTCCCTTTTTTTTTTCTTTCCCAACATATCATGCCAATAAGACTTAGATCATGACATATAACTTTGAAAGCTATCATACCACAGGTGAGAGGGATTTACCTTCCTTGATCTTGCTTACAACTTTGGATAAAAGATAACAAGAGAACCTCCTTGTCTCTAAATTCTCCTTAGTCCTTGTATCCTTGTAGGGGGGGCCTTAGATCTTCCAAATAGAGTCCTTGGTGGAACTTTTCTCAAGGGGGAGAGCACCTTGAATTTTCGGCCAAAGCAAGGAGGAAGAAGGAATGAAGAAGAGAGGGAAGTTGTAACTTCCTTTCCCTATTTATATCATTTTGAAAAGGGGTAAATGAAGAGTCATGGTGCCTCTTCCCTTGATGACTCTTCATTTCCTACACCTTAACTAATATCCACTTCATTCCCTCATAGCACTCCCTTGCTAGGTGAATTGGTTAGTGCATGCATGGTTGTAGACTAGGTCCAAGGTTCAATCCTTGGTGCATGCATTAATTTTCTATTTTCTTTTTAATTTATTTCCTATTATTTTCGAAAATTCCTTAAAAATTCCCCCATAATTATGTTAATATTTTTCATTACAATCCATCTATTTTTATATTAAATTCTACTTAAAACCACCCATGATAATGGCACTAGAAGGCCCTATAAGGCCCCTTAGTACTTAGTTTCTCTCAATTTAAATGAGAGAACCTTGGGTTTCTAGGCTAAGGTTCGTACTGATATTTCTAGATCCTTCGGAAAATTATCTAGACATGCTTAATATTTTAAAGAAAATATTAAGAGAATTTTTCGGGTCGTTACAATCCCCCATACCTCTTGAAAGTTCGTCCTCGAACTTAGAATAGCTCCGGGTACTCACATACCACTCTGACATTCTCCAACTTCTGATCCCTCGTTTGACCTACGTCAGCCACATGTGCTAGAAAACCAGTATATCCCTTATCTAACATCCTTCTTGCCTTGAGAGTCGATAAGAATTTCTGAGTCCTTTTCCTTGGCTCCCCGATAAATTCAAATGTGAAATCTGCTTCGGGTTGAAAAACCACCCTTCGTTTACGGCACTCAACAGAAGCCCCATATTTACTCAGAAAATTCATTCCCATTATAACATCGTAGTCCTGCATGTCAAGTACTATCAGATCGCAGTAGAGTTCTCTTTCCGCAATTTCGACTGGCACCGCACGCAATATGTGAGTGGATGTCATTATTTCTCCCGAAGGCAGGGTTGTTAAGAACTTGCAATCTAAAACTTGTGGAGACATATCTATCTTCTTAATGTAGCATGTAGAGATGAACGAGTGCGTTGCCCCAGTATCAAATAATGCAGTAGCATACTGACTGTAAATAAGTATCTGACCTGTGACAACCGTTGAAGCATTCGCAGCATCTTCCTTAGTGATAGAGAAAACCCTGGCATCCGCCATAGTTGATGGGGCCTCCAATCCCTCCTGGTTCATCAGGATACTCTCCGGCTCCGCTTGTATATAATGCAGCTTCGCGGGTGCACCCTGGTACTGCACAAGCTGTTGGGAAGGTGCCGGATTCTTGGTAGGACAGTACGAGGCCATGTGCCCTTCTACTCCGCAGATGAAGCACCGGTTCGTACCTTTGCGGCATTCCCCGGGGTGCATTTTCCCGCATGTAGCACACAGGGGAAACCGGGACTGCTTATTTGCTGGGCCCCCTTGGGGGTTGTTCCATGGCTGTCGTTTACCAGTCTGGTTTCCTTTCCAATTCGCGTTGGTACTCTGAGGTTTCTGACCCCCTGAGTGTTAATCAAAAGGAAGGAACATTTAAGGAAAATGAAAGATAATGAATCGAGAATCCCGGAGTGAACTTGATTCTTACTTTCATTTACTGCCTTCCCTTGTTGACTGATATTGTTCAGGTAATGTTCGGTGAGTAGGGCACTACTGAACAGCTCCTCTGCAGTCTGCGGTCTGTTAACTCCGCCGACCACGTTCAGAGCTATTTTGGGCCGCAACATTTTAACATAAGCCGAACCCTCTCCTTCTCAGTGCGAACCAGCTCAGGGCATAAGCGAGCCATGCGATTAAATTTCTTCATGGCTTCGTTGACTGAGAGGTTGCCTTGTCGAAATTCCGTGAACTCGTCGTAGTGTTTATTGGTGACCCGCATGTTGAAGAATTCCTCGAAGAATTCCGACTCGAAATCCGCCCACGTCATCTGATTCACCAGTCTCTTGGCCTTGACCCTTTCCCACCACATTCTGGCATCTCCAGAAAGGCAGAATGACGCACATTTGATCTTTTCTTGTTCAGGCCAATCCAGCAGTTCCATTGTACTCTCTACGGTCTTGAACCACGCTTGAGCGTCCCACGGTTCACCGACCCCCGAGAAATTTTTCGGCTTCAGCCTCAGCCACTGGATCAAATAAGCCTCTTGTCGGGCTACAGTGGTCAAACCTGACGGAGGGGTTTGTATAACCGTAGGCGCAACGGGTATAGCATTCTGGTTCGCCGGTGGAGTAGTAGAGTTTTCTTGTTGGTTCATCAGGGTATTAATAGTTTGCTGCTGCTCAGTGACTTGACGCTGAAGTTGAGTCACTAATTGCATTAGGTCAGGCGAAGGAGCAGTCTCGTTGAGTCTGTTACTCTGTCTTCTAGCCATGCTTTCCTTCATAAAGGCAAGTATGGATCATATGAGTTATTATTATACCTACCCCATATTAAATTCTAAATTATTAAATTAATATATATATATATAAGAGGAAGTATCGTTCATGTTCACATATCTTACAATTACTTGTCATTATCTATCTTAAGACACCATTCATACTTGCATACTCTAGAAACATAACATATCATAAGAGTGCTTACTATCATAAAATATACCGAAAGGTACTTACTTGGAAGCGGCAGGAAGGAGGCTTGATGTGTGTGTAGTGAGATGGCAATGGCTCTGATACCAACCTGTAGCGCCCGCCTTTTTCCCACACCTCGTGGTGTGGCGAGAGAGGTGGCGTTACGCTAAACATACATGTACTTAAACAATATCTTAATGCAGCGGAATCATCATTTTTTTTTCTAAACATGCTCTTAACCATACAACTAATACATGAAATATCTATACGTGCCTAAACTTGTCATTCATAAACTCATATGCATAGCATCATAACTTAACCGTTCCATAACTTATTCATCATTTCATAGGTAGCATGTACTTATCCATAAATGTAGCATCATGAGTCTTAAGTCACCCATTAGTCATAACCATAAAACATAGCATAAAATTTAAGAACATTCCCACACCCAAGACATGCATTATGTATGAATATAAAATCTTTTGCCAAGTCACTGCCACACACACACATGCTTCTGCCTCCCCTGCGGCTTCCCTTAATAGCTTCTTGGTTGATCTGCGGTACAAGGAAAATAAAACTATAAGCACATAGGCTTAGTAAAACCCCTTTCCTACTCACTAATACCATACGTTGTTTCAACATAAACATATCAAACATCTGACATAACATAACTTCGAGCATAAACATAAGCATAGTCATACTTGGCATAAATGAACATACATGAACATGACTTAATATATCAAGCAACGTATACATGACATAAAGCATACCTACATGAACGTGAAACATACTTATACATGGCATAATTCTTAGCATATATAAACATAATGCATACTCATACATGACATAATTCCTAGCATACATGAACATAATGCATACTTATACATGACATAATTCTTAGCATACATGAACATAAGGCATACTTATACATGACATAAAATATGAGCATAAACACAACATAAAATATACTTACCTTGGCGCGATGCATAATATGGATGTATGAATGAGTCTAATGCATTTACTACATAAGATGCTTAGTTTTGAAATCATAATTTTAAATGCTTAACATAAACATAACTTCATTGGGGTCCCCGGCTTGTACCACATACATACATCATAAGCGCGCATCCTAAGTAAATATGAGGTAGCTAGCCTCAACCTACTAGGGTAAGGACAGCATAGTCGGTAGTCCTAGAACCGGGGCGTTCTTAAGGTGCCCATCCCTGTTGCACAGCTTCGGTAGTGCCAGAACCGTGGACAACATAGTCGGTAGTCCAGAACCGGGGCGTTTTTAAGGTGCCCATCCCTTGGACCCTTACTTCGGTCCGGTACAAGCCTTATACATAAAAATAAACATGCATGCTTCATCATTCATACTTGTCATTCATACTTATTTCATATCATCGTTATGCCTTCATCATTCATACTTATCATTCATACTTATCATACATACTTAAGGCATAACCATCAACTTCATTCATACTTATCATTCTTTATTCACATAATAGGACATACATGCATAATCATGGTTCTAGTCATAACCTTATCCGGGTTCATCAAGCTTGCACAATCATGATACATAATAAACATACACCTCATACATGATACATTTCATCTAGCGTACATAATCCTAGTATTCATCATAAGACATGGATGATAAGCTACATATAAACCTAACACCTACTACTAGGGTTCATAGTATTCATCATAAAACATGTATATATATATATATATCATCATGATTCATAAATCCATTATAAGCATTTATCAATATTCATGCATCATCATATTTATCATAACCTACTTCTATATCAATTACATGTATTCATGGCATATGATCTAAATATTCATGATTAAAACATAACCTAACATCAACCATACAAAGTCATGTTATATAACACATAAACTAGGATTTTAGTCACATGGAGGCCCTTACATCATGCTTAAAAATGCACTAGCATCATGGTAACTTATAACATACATTCTTGAGACCCAAACCCAAACCAAACCCTAAGTTTGGGGTCTTGGCCGAAACTTGAAGGAGGTCTAAATTCATAGAAAATTTTCCTAGGTTAAGATTAACATCCTATACCTTGCATATCATACCATGGAAGACCAATTTAGCCCTTGATTGGATTTAACATTAAGCCTTAGCCCTAGTCCAGGACTTGGCCGAAACCTATAAGAGTAATAAACTCATAGAAAATTTATACAAATCACTACTTTCATCCATACTATATCATAACAAGACATACTAAGCATGCTTGGAGAATTGAAGATTAAACCTATGTCTAATCTTGAAAGTGGCTCAAACCCTAAGGGGTTCTTAGGGTGCCCTAAAACTTCAAACATCATGCTTTTATACTTCACCTATCATATGTAACCATTTGCAAATATAAATCAAGTCTTTAACATGATTTCTAGCCTAAGATGTGTCTTGGCCGAAATCTTCATGCCCTTTCCATGGGTTTTCCCTTTTTTTTCTTTCCCAACATATCATGCCAATAAGACTTAGATCATGACATATAACTTTGAAAGCTATCATACCACAGGTGAGAGGGATTTACCTTCCTTGATCTTGCTTACAACTTTGGATAAAAGATAACAAGAGAACCTCCTTGTCTCTAAATTCTCCTTAGTCCTTGTATCCTTGTAAGGGGGGCCTTAGATCTTCCAAATAGAGTCCTTGAATTTTCGGCCAAAGCAAGGAGGAAGAAGGAATGAAGAAGAGAGGGAAGTTGTAACTTCCTTTCCCTATTTATATCATTTTGAAAAGGGGTAAATGAAGAGTCATGGTGCCTCTTCCCTTGATGACTCTTCATTTCCTACACCTTAACTAATATCCACTTCATTCCCTCATAGCACTCCCTTGCTAGGTGAATTGGTTAGTGCATGCATGGTTGTAGACTAGGTCCAAGGTTCAATCCTTGGTGCATGCACTAATTTTCTATTTTCTTTTTAATTTATTTCCTATTATTTTCGAAAATTCCTTAAAAATTCCCCCATAATTATGTTAATATTTTTCATTACAATCCATCTATTTTTATATTAAATTCTACTTAAAACCACCCATGATAATGGCACTAGAAGCCTCTATAAGGCCCCTTAGTACTTAGTTTCTCTCAATTTAAATGAGAGAACTTTGGGTTTCTAGGCTAAGGTTCGTACTGATATTTCTAGATCCTTCGAAAAATTATCTAGACATGCTTAATATTTTAAAGAAAATATTAAGAGAATTTTTCGGGTCGTTACACTCTTGGTTTTCGTGTCGCGTTCTCGGAGAATCTAGTAGTTCTCGAGAACACGAAAATCGTGGCTTTGCGAAGTCATCCCGAAGATACTCGGCGTGGACGCGAATAGAGGCGGAGCTTCCGAGGGACGCTTACGGTTGGATATCGTCCCTTCCTTCGAGTTACGCGAGGTAATACGTAAATTAGTTTACGTTTCTGCAAAATTTTAAATATATGATCATGTCTACACAAGATAAAGTTGCATGCTTAGATATGTGGTTAAATAATTTGAGAAATTATTTATGCTAAACCTTCTACTGCACGTAATTAATTTTAAAATTACAAACCCGCATCCATGTCAACATGCACCCGGTCCCAACAAGGTCAACAGGCTTACCACTCTCATCATTGTCTAAACGTGTGTTTGTAGCCATGGGAGTGGTTACCTCTTTAGAATCACTTATGTTAAATTTTCGGAGCATCTCTTGAGTATACTTTGATTGGTGCACATGGATTCCGTCACGAGTTTGCTTGATTTCAAGTCCAAGGAAGAAAGTCAACTCTCCCACTAGACTCATTTCAAATTCACTCTCCATGTGTCCAATAAATTCATTCAAATAACCCTTATTGTTTGAGCCACAAATTATGTCATCGACATACACTTGGGCTACAAATATATTATCACCATCTCTTCGTAGAAATAGTGTAGGGTCTATTTATCCTCTTACAAAACCGTTTTCAATTAGAAATGTCGACAACCGCTCATACCAAGCTCAGGGTGCTTGTTTAAGGCCGTAGAGTGCCTTTTTAAGCTTGAACACGTGATTTGGAAATTCGAAACTCTCAAACCCCGGAGGTTGTTCGACATAGACCTCTTCTCTTATTAAACCATTTAGAATGGTCAATTTGACATCCATTTGATAGAGCTTGAAACCTCGATGTGTTGCAAATGCAAGCTTCAATCGGATGGACTCTAATCGTGCCACGAGAGCATAGGTCTCATCGTAATCAAGGCCTTCAACTTGACTATAGCCCTTGGCTACTAAGCGTGCCTTGTTTCTTACGATTTCTCCCTTATGGTTCAATTTATTTTTGAAGACTCATTTGGTTCCAATAATAGTGGTCTTCTTAGGTCTAGGGACTAAGTCCCAAACTTGACTTCTTTCGAATTGACCTAGTTCATCTTGCATGACAATGATCCAATCGGGATCATTTAATGCTTCGTCAACTTTTCTAGGTTCAATTTCGGAAATTAGGGCAACTTCATTAGCCTCATTCCTAAAGAATGATCTAGTCCTAACCCCATGGTGGATATCTCCAACAATTTGGTCTTGGGGATGGCTAGAGGCTAACCTGGTTTGCCTTGGTGTTGGTGGTGCTTCTTGAATGGTGTCACTAGACACAAGCTCAGCCTCAGGATCCGGCTGATCTATGGGTTGTCTAGGCTCACCGTCATCAGACTCATCACCACCATCTACAACATTTGGACTTCCATTCAAACCTAGTTTCCTAAGTTCGAATTGAACTCCTTCTACATCTTCTGATTGATCATTTGCTTTTGGAATTTCCTCAAAAACAACATCAGAAGACTCTTCAACTAATCTAGACTTCTTGTTGTAGACTCGGTAAGCTTTGCTAACGAGGGAGTACCCGACCAGTATCCTTTCATCAGCTTTTGCTGTAAACTTCCTAAGATGGTCCTTGGTGTTTAGAATAAACACCTTACAACCAAACACCCTAAGATGTTTAACTGTAGGTGGTTTTCCAAACCAGAGTTCATGAGGAGTCTTCCCTAGAAATCTATGTATGAGGACTCGGTTTTGCACGTAGCAAGCTGTGTTCACAGCTTCAGCCCATAAGTAGCTCGGTAAGGAGTACTCATTGAGCATGCTTCGTGCAACCTCTTGTAAGACCCGGTTCTTCCTCTCTACAACACCATTTTGTTGAGGTGTTCTAGGAGTAGAGAACTCGTGTTTATACCCTCTCTCTTGACAAAACTCTAAAAATCTTTGATTTTGAAATTTGCCTCCATAATTACTCCTAATTGTTTTAATTGTTGATGATTTTTCGTTTTCAACTCTTCTACAAAATGAAATAAAAACATCTAAGGTTTGGTCCTTATATTTTAGAAAATAGGTCCATGTATATCTAGTAAAATCATCAATGATCACAAAACAATATCTACTACCATTCAAGGATATAATAGTGCTACAATCAAACAAGTCCATGTGAAGTAAATCCAAAGCGGTAGAAGTACTTACAGTGCTTTTACCTTTATGTGTAGATTTTGTTTGCTTACCCATTTGACATGCATCACAAAGTTTGTCCTTTCCATACTTGATGCTTGGTAAGCCACGAACTAGTCCCTTATTGGCCAATTTCCAGATATTCTTCATGTTCACGTGTGCTAGTCTCCAGTGCCAAAGGGTGGACTCATCTTCTCTTGACATGAAACACTTAACAAATGCATTAGTAGCACTTTTAAAAGAAATTTGATAAATGTTATCTATCCTTGTGCCTACTAGTACCGTGTCAAATGTGTCATCTTGTCTAACTAGACATTGACTTGATTGAAAATCAATTATGTAACCCACATCACACAATTGACTGACACTTAGGAGATTAAATGTCATCCCCTCGACTAGAAGGGTATTCTTAATCCTAAGACATTCAGATATTTGAATGTCTCCTATCCCTATAACTTTAAGACTAGTATTGTTACAAAGGAAACATTACCTCTACTTTTTCTTTGAAGGGTAGTGAATAAAGATCTATCATCGGTCATATGTTTGGAGCACCCACTATCAACGAACCAAGTTGATAGATGCTCCCCCTCAATCAAGACCTACACAATACGAAAAATAGAGGATTTAGGTACCCAAATCTTGGGACCTAAAGTACCTACTATGCAAGACTTAGGCACCCATGCCTTGACCACTTTCCTTTGAACCATAGGAGTCTTAAGTGGTCTAACATCAGTCCTAGACATCAAGAAAACAAATGATGGTTCTTTAGGTCGGTAACCGATACCGACCTTGTTGTAAACAGCCCTTTGTACATTTAAAATCATATCTAAAGTCTTAGAGCTAGTTGAGAACTTCTCAAGAACACTCTTGAGTCTCTCAATCTCACACTTCAATATTTGTTTTCATCTTCTAACATTTCTACATGCAAATCATCAACATCCTCATCCCTAGAGGATTTCAATTGTTCTACTTCAACTTTCAATGATTTAATTTTTCCTTTTGACTTCTTTAACAATTCAGTTAAGCATGCAATGATTCTATAACATTTATCCAATTCGGGAGAGATTACCTCTTCATCATCCGAAGATGATGAAGCCGCATTTGAGGAGTCCGTGGATTCTGTTGGTGCAGAAAGCACCCAAGTTGAACCTGAGTTTTGATAATGGCAAAAGGGTTCAAAAGTTAAGTCTTATTTGTTATCTAACATGCTACTCAAGTGTGTAGGAAAAGTCCTAGCGAAGGACTGCTAGGCACTGGCGAAGGAATGCCAGGGTAAAAAGTCCTAGCGAAGGACTGCTATGCACTGGCGAAGGAATGCCAGGGTAAAAAGTCCTAGCGAAGGACTGCTAGGTACTGGCGAAGGAATGCCAGGGTACTGAAGCCCTAGCGAAGGACTGCTAGGCACCAGGCGAAGGACAGCTTGGGACTGAAGACCTGGCGAAGGAATGCTGGGCACCGGGCGAGGGACAGCTTGGTATCCAAGACCTGGCGAAGGACCGCCAGGCAAAAGTCCAACCGGAGGAGCCGGTTGGCATCAGGTACATTCTCCCGAGAGGAGTAGGTGAGGACGCGTTCCCCGTCGAGGGAACAGTAGGCGTCGGTTCGACCTAGGGTTCCATTTTGGAGACCCAAAGTCAGAACCAAGATAGCTAAGGCTGTATAAACTAACATATTACTGCTTTATGTTGTTTTGGACTAACCCTGGATATAGGACCGAAGGAACGAGTGTCTGCAGCTCAGAGAGCCTCAAAGGAGTGAGGCAGCAGCTGACCAGGGCGCCCGGAGTGTCCCGGGCGCCCCCAAGGTGAACACAAAACAAAGCAAAGCAAAGTGAGCTTCTGCAGTTTATGGGCGGGGCGCCCCCGTGCTCCCGGGCGCCCCCTATGCTCCCGGGCACCCCCAGTGCAAGCCTACGAACCAGAAGCTAGCGAAGCCAGGGGATAAGATTTGACCCGGTCAATGCGGGCGCCCCCGTCATGATTTGATCCCGAGTTTGAAGGGATCAGAAGCTGACCGAGTGAAAGTCGGATCGGCCGACACGTGGGGGGGCGCCCCCGACGTTCCAGGCGCCCCTAGGGCCTATAAAAGGGCCCTCAACCCCAAGATTTCGAATAACACTACTTCCAACGCTGTTACGTTCTTCTGCTCCTGCGCTTTGCTCCAGAAACCTTCCAACTCGACACACAAGCGCCGACGACGTCCCTCTGCTCCGAGAAACATTCCATACCGGACGTCGGTAATGAAGAACTGTCATTTCAATCCTGTTATACTACTACTGTAATCTTTTTGTAAGAATTATTGCGCACATATAGAATTGCCCCCAGTAAACGGTCAACGACCGTGGGCCTTGGAGTAGGAGTCAACCTAGGCTCCAAACCAAGTAAAATCACCTGTGTTCGCGATTGTTTTTATTCCGCTGCGTACTTGCTCTAGTTTTTATCCGAAAAGCGTTTAACGATATTCACCCCCCCTCTATCATTTCTCTCGATCCAACAAGTGGTATCAGAGCGGGGAAGTTCAAATTTGGTGCAACCACCAGTTTAAAAATTTTTCAGATTTGTTTAAATTTTTTTTTATTCGTTCGAAATTCTTTTAATATTTGTTTTCGTTCGAAACTCTTCTAATATTTCTTTTTCGTTTGAATTTCTTCTCGTTGATCGAGGCTGGTGCAACACCCCTCGACAAATATTTTTTTTTCTTCTTTATCCCGCACTACTAATCCAAGACCAAGTCTTGGGATACTCTTTTTTTGTGTCTAGTTTACATTTCAGATAAAATGGTCATGCAAGAAGGATTCAGCACAGCCAGACCTCCACTTTTTAGTGGAGAAGACTTTTCTTACTGGAAAAGTCGAATGGAGGTCCACCTGAAAACTCAGGTGGACATGTGGATAATCATCCAGTCCGGACTGGAGATTCCGAGAAATGCTGAAGGAGTACCTCAAAGCTACACAGAGTGGGACACCGCTCTGAAACGGAAAATTGAAGCGGATGCAAAGGCGACCCAGACCCTTCAATGCGGCTTAACAAAGGAGGAGCTGAACCGGGTGGGCCCTTTCAACAGTGCCAAGGAGCTGTGGGGAAAACTGATCGAGCTGCATGAAGGAACATCAGACACTCGGATCAGCAAGAGAGATCTGCTCCTGAACAAGCTGTATACCATCAAAATGGCCGACAACGAAACAGCAGCTCAGCTTCACGCCCGAATTCAAGAACTAATGAACGGGCTACACACCATTGGTCACATGGTAGAAAACCATGACCTAATAAGGTATGCTTTAAATGCTTTCCCGAGAAACACCTTGTGAGCATTTATGGTAGATGCATACAAGGTTTCAAGGGATCTTTCAAAAATTAAATTAGATGAATTGTTCTCTGAATTAGAGTTACATGAACAGACTAACTGCAATCTGGCCGAGAAAGGTATTGCCTTTATTGCAGGTAAAACTGGAAGGACAACTAAGAAGAAGCCTCAACCTAAACCCGAGTCTAACTCAGACTCAGACTCAGAAGACGAAGAAGGAGATCGACCTAAGCTGGTCCGACTGGCCCGAAACTACTACAAAGAATTGAAGAGCCAAACCAACAAACGGAAAGTCAGCCGAAGAAGGGATGAACCAGCTGAACCCGCAAACGAAAAGAACAAGCCCAACGTGACCTGCTACGAGTGCAAGAAGAAAGGTCACTACGAGACGGAGTGTCCAAACCTAAAGGAAACCAAGAAGAATAGAAGGAAGAAGGCACTTCAAGCAACGTGGGACGAGTCCTCCTCCGAAGAAGAAGAAGAGGTCCCACAATCGAACCTGCTCGCACTAACCGCCTCAGAAGAAGTCGAGACCGAGTCAGAATCAGATAAGGACGACGGAAGACTGACTTGTGCAGAGGACGGCGAAATTAAGGTAAGTGGATTTACTAGAAGTCAATTAAATGAATTAATATCATATCTTTCTCGAGATTTGGCGAAAGCTAAACTCCGAATCGAATCCCTCCGACAGGAAGTAAAGCTTCTGAAAGAGGGAGCTGATTCTAAATCCCTAACTGAGAAGGTTCAAGAAGGAACCTCTAATCATGTTGAAAAACTTGAGAAAGAGAATTCCTCCCTGAAAACTCAGGTTAAGGATCTTAGATCAGCTTTAGAACGATTCACTTCTGGTTCCAAGGGTCTTGACATGATTCTTGGAAAACAGAAATCCGTTCTAAATCGATCCGGACTAGGCTATAGAACCAAATCTAGACAAAGATCCTATTTTGCTGTACTGAATCAGTCCAGAAATAAAGTTCAGGCATGGGTACCTAAACTGTACCTGAACAAACCAACTGGATCAAATCAATATTGGATCCCCAAGGACAAGATTCACATCTTGCCTAACCATTACCGTGGCTTTAGTCCAGGGGGAGCCAAATTAAAAACTATATTTATTGTTAGATAGAATTTAATTCTTGATTGCAAATTGCTTGGGTGATTGTTTATTTAATTTCTGCAATTTACCATGCTTAGACATAGGAATGGTTAGTTTAAGGACTGAACAAACTTAACTGAAATTTGAACAACATAGTATTGGGTGGCGGTGAGATGATAGTACGTTAGGGAAACCAATTCTAATAAGGTCAAGTATACTTGGTCTCTTTAGACTGGTGAAACTAGCCGAAGCTACCGATCCAAGACCCAAACTATTTAGACCAGAATTTTTCGATGATTAATTTTGAAAATGACATTTCATTAAAAGGCTTTGTCAAGGAAAGGGTTGATGATCCAATAAGGCTACGGCCAAAGAAGGCCTAGTGCCTCGCCAAGACCTGGAAGCCAATTTTTGAAATTCAAATTCAAATTATTCTTTGTCAAATTCAAATCTAACATAAATTTTCAGTTACTTATAGACTTAAACTCTCTTTTCAAAATAAATTCAATTGTTTTCAAAATTAATTCAAGTTTTTCAAATTAAATCATAGTTTTTCAAAATAATTTTACTTATCAAAACCTGTCTCACAAAACCTATAAGGCTAACGTGATTGAAAACCATAGATTGAGTGAGACAGCAAAATTAAACTCAATTGTAATTGCTTTTTGTTTAATCCTGTAGTTCAGAACCCAGTCAAACCATGGTCAACGTGGTCAAACCATGGTTAACATAGTCAAACCATAGTCAAAGCAGTCAAACCATGGTCAAACCAACTAAACCATAGTCAAACAATGACAAGACATCAAATTTGTCACTTCCTATACACTCCGGGTGCCCGTGACTCCTTGGGCGCCCCCCCATAACTTTATCTTCTCTCAAGGCAAAAAGCTGCCTTTAATCCCTTGGTCAGGGCGCCCGGAACCACGCGGGCGCCCCCAACGCAGTCAATGCAGCAAAAGCTGTAAAATCTGCCTGACCAGGGCGCCCGGGCCACTCTGGGCGCCCCCAACCAGCTGCAGTTTCTGCCATGGCAGAGACCACTGTCCCGGGCGCCTGGGAGCTCCCAGGCGCCCCCAATAACCTACCTATAAAAAGGCATCCGAACCCCCTCTTCTTCCCACACCAAAAACCATCCTCCTTCCTCCCTTCCTTCCTTCCAAGAAGATCAAGTGACACTTGTGCTTCCTCAATCTCAACCATGCCTCCCCGGTATGATTTGTTTTATGCATTTAGAATTACTTTCCTAATTCCTTTTACATTTAGAATTATTTTCTTAATTCATTTCTTATAAATGCATGTCTCTCAACTTAGAAAACGTCGAGCAAACCAAGCGAACCCCGGTACCGAACCGAGTCCCGACCCTAGGTTCCCGACTCTAGAACTATGTAATAAGTTCGCTCGAACAACCTACAAGCCTATTAAAACAATCTATCTTAATAGACATTTCTTTACCCAATCATGTCCCTTAGCCATGAATGTTATAAACTTCTATCAATTAGATAATCTAGTATTCTGCACTCATACCATTAACATATCCCTATGTGCAGAATTTTATAATAACATAGTTCGACAAAACGATCTCATGTTTGTCACTACTGTTCAAGGCATACCCTTGTCGATCACTCCTACCTTGCTAAACCGATTCCTTGGACTACGACCCTCCCAGTCCACCTTTTGTTGCTATCCACCTAGGAATCCTCCATTTGATCCTCCCTACTCCCACATTACTTTAGACACACTTCACTCCTATTTCTATAGGCAAGCTAGACTCCCCGCAGATAGACGATTCCAGTCTGTTGACCTTCAGGCACAGGACTACGCCCTGTACAGAGTCCTGGTCCGCTATATCTTACCACTCTCCACTAGAGATGTCGCGACCATGCGACCTTTCCATGCCTTCCTTCTGTATGCCTTGATCCATCACCTTGACATTGACATTGGGCTACACATGTTTTATACTATTCTGCATGCATCCAGTGTTACGACCCAGGGATGAGTGCGCACTCCATTCTGCCACATCATCACCCCCCTCCTTCATCACCACGGTCGTGACATTACCATGGGTGAAATAACCGCGATGACCGATTTTGATGAGATAGGATTTAGGAACTTCTCTTTAGCTGGTCNATCGAGAGGTGGCCGATGCACGATACATTGAGATGATGTCGCTTCTCAGAGCATTGCAGCCAGGCTCCTCTGATCATCCCGGTCCCTCATCCTAGATTTGATTAGCATTGTACTAGTAACTAGTTGGACTGCCCCTACTCAGTAGGGTTGACTCATGCCTGACTTGTATGACTGTGATGACTACTTGTTTATCTTGACTACTTGATTATCAATTAGGATTGTGCTCAGTAGAATAGGTTAACTCCACTTTTGATTTTCTTACTGCTTTACTTGATTTAAAATCAGTTTCTAGAAGAATTTGAAAAACTGTTTTACTTAATTTCAAAATCAGTTTTTGTTGTCTTGCAATTTTTCGACTTAGTTTTATTTCAAAACTACCCCTTTCAAAACTAGGGCTTTTTCGAAAATGGACTTAGCCTAGGCCCTAACCCTAGAACTGCATGCACCTATAGATTTAGAAGTCAGCATTTCACAAGCACCTTAGGGTACTTTTGATTGATAACTTAGAAAGGGTTGAGATGCTTAGGTCTTTGCCTTAATTCAAGATGCTTTAAGTCAGTGCATCTGTAGTAATTGGGGCACTAAATACAACTTACACAGTAATCAAGTTAAGTGTCAAGTTTAGAAAATCTAACTTGAACAGAACACTTAACTTGACTAACCCTAGCGAAAACTACTGTTTATAACAGTTAGTAAGTAGCTAATTGGGTTAGACAGGTCCCTAAAAGAGGAAAATGAAACTGATTTGGTTTAATTCTCATCATGAATTGGTTCAGTACAGCAAAATCATGCAAGTTATTTTTCTTTATGCAATTTAATTATTCTGTTTCTGCTATATTTATTTGTATTTGATATATGGCAAAGGGGGAGAGATAGGAAAGGAGAGAGTTTAATTTTTTTTAAGAATTTCTTCAACTCTAAAAATTTCAAACTCTATCTTTTATTCAAAAAGTACTTAATTAAATTTTTCAAAAGTACTAAGTCTTCTCTAAGTACTTAAGTTTTTCAAACTTTTTTAAGTACTTCAGTCTTTCAAAACTGTTCTAAGTACTTAAGTTTTTTCAAAACTTCTCTAAGTACTTAAGTTTTTCAAAACTTTTCTAAGTACTTAAGTTTTTCAAAACTTCCCTAAGTACTTAAGTTTACCTAATCACTTAAGTTTTTCAAATTTCACTAAGTACTTTAAAACTTAAAGTTTTCAAAACTTTTTGAGTACTTTAAACTTAGGGCGTCAAAATTTTTCTTAGTACTCAAACTTAAGCTTTCAGAATCCTTCTTAAGTTTTCTAAGTATTTAAACTTAAAAATTCTACAAGTTCTCCAAAATAGACAACCAAAATTAATTTCTGTTGAAAATTATTCTAAGTAAAAATCCATCCTTAAACTTAGAATTTATTTTCAAAAACCCCACGAAGTTTTGAAAAATCTAGGGGGAGATTCCTTCCAGGGGGAGGGAACAAAATTTAATTTTTACTTACTCTGATTAACTTAACTTTTTGAACTAGGGTTGCCATAAATAAAAAAGGGGGAGATTGTTGGTGCAGAAAGCACCCAAGTCGAACCTGAGTTTTGATAATGACAAAAGGGTTCAAAAGTTAAGTCTCATTTGTTATCTAATATGTTACTCAAGTGTGCAGGAAAAGTCCTAGCGAAGGACTGCTAGGCACTGGCGAAGAAATGCCAGGGTAAAAAGTTCTAGTGAAGGACTGCTAGGCACTAGCAAAGGAATGCCAGGGGACTAACGTCCTAGCGAAGGACTGCTAGGCACTGGCGAAGGAATGTCAGGGTACTGAAGCCCTAGCGAAGGACTGCTAGGCACCAGGCGAAGGACAGCTTGAGATTGAAGCCCTAGCGAAGGACTGCTAGGCACCAGGTGAATGACAGCTTGGGACTGAAGACCTAGCGAAGGACTGCTAGGCACCGGGCGAAGGACAGCTTGGTATCCAAGACCTGGCGAAGGACCGCTAGGCAAAAGTCCAACCGGAGGAACCGGTTGACATCAGGTAAATTCTCCCGAGAGGAGTAGGTGAGGACGCGTTCCCCGTCGAGGGAACAGTAGGCGTCGGTTCGACCTAGGGCTCCATTTGGGAGGCCCAAAGTCAGAACCAAGACAGCTAAGGCTGCTAGTAATATGAGAGAAGTGTCCTAAGGCAATCGCCTTATGATTGTAATCATTTACTTTAATAAATGAATATTCACTATTTGAGTATACATGTTCGTGTATTTGATTGAGATCTTAAACTCATTTACTGAATGTCCGCAATACAATTCACAGCATGAGAGAATTTGTGATGAATTCACAACTAGTGATTATCTCTACATGTGCAATTGTGAAGTATTGAAATTGTCCCTAGTCGATGAATTGATAAATACGGACACTATCAATTCTGTTGAGACTAGCATGGGTTATTCTCTAATCAGCTGATTCTCACTGGCTGGTGACATTGGGATGTCCGGAGATAAACATGAATGCTAGTTAAGGGAACTAGTTCATTGGATTGACTAGCTGTAAGACTTCATATGATAATCTACATATAGATATGTCAATGAAGTTCTTACTACAGCTTAAGTGTGATGTTCCTTTGACTTGCGGTGTTCAAGTCATCTTGGTCATGAAGACTTATACTTTGACATCTTAAGCAAGCATCTCCAAGGAGGTGTGGACCCAGGATGGTTGGGTATAAGCCGAAGTGCCCGAAGATGTTTGAACAACCTACAAACGATTCACCACTCCTTGCGAGGAGATGTATACCCAAGGCCTATCGTCGGATTGTTACTCGAAGCCTCTGGCCAGAGCATTACATGTTCAGAGTATGAATCTCTCAGAAACATGAGAGTAACTAGAATCTGTAGGACGAGAAAAACATTGCTTGGGCTAGGTGTGACGTAGTCAGCCTAGTGGGGACTGACACACATAGACCGTGTCCTGAACCAAGTGGGTATAAGATGGTGAAGGGAATGAGGCACGATTCATTAAAGCTGCTGAAGGGTTTCAGAATAGTTTCTGAGGTCAACCGTTGATCTTTCGATTAATTGGGGATCATGATGTACTACTAGGTGCCACTCATGATCGTTCTATAATTGGTTAATTATAGACGACCAACATAAATCGAAAGCCTATTTAGTCACACGCACTACGAGTAATCCGAGGGATTTAAAACGAGTTGAAAATTGGATTTTTCGATCAAGAGAGATAAGTCGAATCTGAATTTTTCAGAGACGCATCGGAAGCATAAAATGGCTAAGTCTTTTGAAGACTTATTGAACGAATTAAATGAGTTTAATTCGTGAGATCGTGGCTTGGGTTTGACCGGCCAAAGAGGGTCCCCACCCTCTTTGTTTGGCCGGCCACAATAAGAGGGAAGAACCAAATTGTTTGGTTCAAAATTATAAAATAAACCGCGCGTGGTTTGTCTTATAAAATTATGGATAAAGAAATTTATATAAAGAAATTTATATGAAGAGATTTATTTATCATGGAAATTAAAATAAACCTTGGAATGGTTTATTTTATTTTATAAAATCAATAATGGATTGATTTACCATGATAAAGAAATTTATATAAAGAAATTTCTTTCGATAATAAAAGGGGAGACATGGTTGTTTTTATTATAAATTAAGTTATAATAAAAACTTGGCATAACGGAATAATTCATAGAAAAATTTATAAGATAAATTTCTTATGAAAAATTTATTCCGTTAAGAGGAGACTTGGCGATTAAGAGGCTACTATATAAAGGTACCAAGGCAAGGCTTGGAAATCAATCCAAGAGATCAAGGATTCTTGCCTAACCTCTCTCCCTCTCCTTCTCTCCCTCTCCCTCTTCTAGTGCCGTCGGCCCTAGAGCCCTCCCCCTTTGCCGTGAGCTTCCACCACCAAGAAGAAGCCGAAGAAGAAGAAGAAGCGGGCGCGACTCCTTCCTTCCTCCCGGAATCTTGATTCCGTTCTTCGTTTGGTGGTTAGTTTTTCATCTCTCTCTTGGTATTCTTGTCGTGCCTTTGAAGAATCTAGTAGTTCTTGTCGGCACGAAACTCGTGGCTTTGCGAAGTCATCCCGAAGAAAACCCGGCGTGGACGCGAATAGAGGCGGAGCTTCCAAGGGACGCTACGGTTGGATCTCGTCCCTTTCTACGAGTTACGCGAGGTATTAAGTAAATTAGTTTACTTTCTGCAAAATTTTAAATGTATGATCATGTCTCCACAACATAAGGTTGCATGCTAGATACGTGGTTAAAATAATTTGAGAAATTATTTATGCTAAACTTTCCGCTGCACGTAATTAAATTTTAAAATTACGAAACCGTATCCATATCAACATGCACCCGGTCCCAACAAAGGCTGTATAAACTAACATCTTATTTCTTTATGGTGTTTTGGACTAACCCTGGATGCAGGACCGAAGGAACGAGTATATGCAGCTCAGAGAGCCTCAAAGGAGTGAGGCAGCAGCTGACCAGGGCGCCCGGAGTGTCCCGGGCGCCCCCAAGGTGAACACAAAACACATGAAGCAAAGGCAGGCTTCGACAGCTCATGGGCGGGGCGCCCCGTGCTCCCGGGCGCCTCGTGCTCCCGGGCGCCCCGTGCTCCCGGGCGCCCCCATGCTCCCGGGCGCCCCCAGCGTCCCGAGCGCCCCCAGTTGAAGCTAACGAAGCAGAACCCAGCAAAGCCAACGGATAAGAGGAGACCCGGTCAACCCGGGCAACCCCAGCGTTGCAGGCGCCCCCAGCGTTGCGGGCACCCCCGTCAAAGCCTGATCCCGAGTTTTAAGGGATCAGAGCTGACCGAGACGGAAGCGGATCGGCTGACACGTGGGGGGGACGCCCCCGACGTTTCGGGCACCCTCAGGGGCTATAAAAGGGCCCTCGACCCCAAGGCTTCACACAACACTTCTTCCAACGCCAACATGCTCTTCGACTCAAAGCGCTCTGCTCCGGGAACCTTCCACTCACGACTCAAGCACCTACGACATCCATCTGCACCGAAGTATAAACTACACCGGACGTCGGTAACGAAGAGCTATTTTCTTTCAGTTTACTATACTACAATTGTACAACTCTTGTAAACTATTTTTGCGCACTTATAGAATTGCCCGCAGAAAACGGTCAACGACCATGGGCCTTAGAGTAGGAGTCGACCTAGGCTCCGAACCAAGTAAAACTACCTGTGTTCACGATTGTTTTTATTCCACTGCGTACTTGCTCTAGTTTTTATCTAAAAATCGTTTAACGATATTCACCCCCTCTCTATCGTTTCTCTCGATCCAACAGAATTCACAACTAGTGATTATCTCTATAAGTGCAATTGTGAAGTATTGAAATTGTCCCTAGTCGATGAATTGATAAATACGGACACAATCAATTCTGTTGAGACTAGCATGGGTTATTCTCTAATCAGCTGATTCTCACTGGCTGGTGACATTGAGATGTCCGGAGATAAACATGAATGCTAGTTAAGGGAACTAGTTCATTGGAGTGACTGGCTGTAAAACTTCATATGGTAGTCTACATATAGATATGTCAATGAAGTTCTTACTGCAGCTTAAGTGCGATGTTCCTTTGACTTGCGGTGTTCAAGTCATCTTGGTCATGGAGACTTATACTTTGACATCTTAAGCAAGCATCTCCAAGGAGGTGTGGACCCAGGATGATTGGGTATAAGCCGAAGTGCCCGAAGATGTTTGAACAGCCTACAAAAGATTCATCAGTCCTTGCGAGGAGATGTATACCCGAGGCCTATCATTGGATTGTTACTCAAATCCTCTGGCCAGAGAATGACATGTTTAGAGTATGAATCTCTTAAATATATGAGAGTAATTAGAATCCGTAGGACAAGAAAACGTTACTAGGGCTAGTTGTGATGTAGTAAGCCTAGTGGGGACTGACACACATAGACCATGTCCTGAACCAAGTGGGTATAAGATGGTGAAGGGAATGGGGCACGATTCATTATAGCTGCTGAAGGGTTTCAGAATTGTTTTTGAGGTCAACCGTTGATCTTTCGATTAATTGGGGATCATGATGTACTACTAGGTGCCACTCATGATCGTTCTATAATTGATTAATTATAGACGACCAACGAAAGCCTATTTAGTCACACGCACTATGAGTAATCCGAGGGATTTAAAACGAGTTGAAAATTAGATTTTCCAATCAAGAGAGATTAAGTTTGGTTGAGCCAAACGATAAGTCGAATCTGAATTTTTCAGAGACGCATCGGAAGCGTAAAATGGCTAAAGTCTTTTGAAGACTTAATAGATGAATTAAATAAGTTTAATTCATTGGGACTTGGCTTGGATGGGTCGGCCAAAGAGGGCCTCCATCCTATTTGCTTGGCCGGCCACAACAAAGGGAGAGAACCAAGTTTTTGGTTCAATTTATAAAATAAACCAAGTGTGGTTTGTTTTATAAAATTATGGATGATATAAATTTTTATATAATAAACCAAGGTTTGGTTTATTTTTCATGGAAATTAAAATGAACCATGGATTGGTTTATTTTATAAAATCAATCATGGATTGATTTACCATGATAAGGAAATTTATTCCATAGGAGAGAAGATTTTTATCATGAATTAAAATATGATTTTAGCCATGATATAAAATCAAACTTGGCATGATGGAATAAGTTATTCCATATTTGAGAGGCTTGATGGTTGAGAGGCCACTATATAAAGGACCCAAGGCAAGGCTTGGGTGATAATCATAGAGATGAAGGCATAGACTCTCTCCCTCTCTTTCTCTCCTTCTCTTCTTCCCTTCTTGTCGTGCGCCAACCAGCCCAAGAAGGAGCACCAGCCGGCCGCCCCTGCCCTTTCCCTGCCGACCACCACCTGCTACCAGAGAAGGAAGCTCCGGGCATCTCTTGGCCGGAAGAAGGTGCTGCCGGAATTGGAGTTTGCTGCAAGGATCCTTTTTGCCGCAAGCCTCTTCTTTTGCTTCGCCGGAATTTTGATTCCGGCCATCCTTTTGTGGTTAGTCTTCCGACTTCTCTCTTGGTTTTTCTTGTCGTGTTCTCGGAGAATCTAGTAGTTCTCGAGAACATGAAACTCGTGGCTTTGCGAAGTCATCCCGAAGATACTCGGCGTGGACGCGAATAGAGGCGGAGCTTCCAACGGACGCTTACGGTTGGATCTTGTCCCTTCCTTCGAGTTACGCGAAGTAATACGTAAATTAGTTTATGTTTCTGCAAAATTTCAAATATATGATCATGTCTACACAAGATAAACTTGTATGCTTAGATGTGTGGTTAAATGATTTAGAGAAATTATTTATGCTAAACCTTCTGTTGCACGTAATTAATTTTGAAATTATGAACCCGCATCCATGTCAACATGCACCCGGTCCCAACAGGTGGTCCCTGGGGCTCAATGCAATCCCTTACACCTATAGAGTCATCTCCAACGCATGTTTCATCAACAATATCTGCAATAACCATATTAGAAGTGTTAGGACCCACAACAACTACATCATCACAAAATAAAAAATAAGAAGGGTCCTGTAGATCCTCAGAATTGAATTCAAGTCTATCACAAGCTTTACTATCCATCTCCTCCAATTCCTCCACAGCTAATGCATCCTCAGCTTCATCTGAGCTAAAATCTCCTCCCTCTATATCAAGTGAAGCTTTATCAACCATTACATCTGCCTCAACAACCTCATCTGAAATATCCATGCTAATGTTAGGAGGATCCTCTCTGGGGTGCTGTGAGAAGTGTAGAGAGACTTTTGGTTCTTCCACTTGAGTTGAAAATTTTGGAAATGAATCTTGAACAGGAATTTCAGGAGGAATAGCTGCTGTAAGTGCCCTGATTTTGCTGATTTCTTCTTCTTCTTCCACCAAAATTGCAAGATCAATTGAAGAAGGACTTAGGCTTGCACTAGGGTCACTTTGAACCGGTATAAAATCAATTTCGGGCCTGTTTTGAGTTGGAAAATAGGCTGCTGGAAATTTTTCAGAAAAATTGGCACTTGGAGTGTTTAAACTTGAAATGACTTCCTCATTCCTCCAAGTTAGTTCACAATCATGCCCCTCAGGATTAGGAGTAGCTTGAAAAGGGAATTGGCATGATCCTTGGGCTTGCATTTGATTCATTTCACTAACCAATTTTCCCATGTGTCTCTCAATGTTTTGAAGTATAGAATCATACTCTTGTTGTTGTGAACTTCGTTGTTGTATGATTTGTTCCATAATCTCCCTAAGCCTTTGTTGTTGAGCCACAAGCTCACTAGAATCCTCAAAGTCTTCTTGATTGATATAAGACTCTTGTTGAACTTGAAATGTAGCATTAGGTTGCTCAAAATCATGACTAGGCTGTGAATTCTGAAAATAAGGTGGTTGGGGCTGATCAAATGGTTGATTTGGCTGTGAAAATTGCTGAAAATTGGGCTGAAACATGGTTGGAATTGCTGAGAATGGTAGCTCTGAAAATTCTGAGTTTGAGGTGGAAATTGTTGTGGTGAGGGCTGAAATTGTGGAGGTTGAAAACTCTGATTGTATGGCTGAAAACCTTGCTGACTAGGATTGTAACCTTGCTGAAAATTTTGGAATTGTGGCTGAAATTGATGTGGTGGCTGATTCAAGGATTGGTTTTGCTGAAAATTCGAATAGGGCAGCTGAAATGCTTGAGAATGCTGCTGGAAACTCTGAATAGGTTGCTGAAATTGTTGGAAAGGCTGACTTGGCTGAAAATTTTGGAATTGTGGCTGAAATTGCTGTGGTTGAGGCTAAAATTGATAATTCGGTTGCTGGAAATTTGAATAGGACTGCTGAAAACTTTGAAATGGTTGCTGTCCTTGTTGTGGGGGTTGTTGTGAATTAAAATGATTCTCCCAACCCGAATTGCAAGTAGATGAATAAATGTTGGGTCTTTGTTGGAATTCCATTTGCTTCACCAAAAAGGTTAACTCCAACAATCAACTTATGATCTCTAATTGTTCATTTGAAAATATTTTAATGTCCTCTCAATCTCAGGGTCCAAATCCACCTGCAGTCCTATCACAAAATAAACAAAATGGCAGCAACTATATATAGAAAGATAGAGCAAATAAAATGAAATCAAAGAATATAAATATTAAACACAAGCTCAAATTAAACAAACTCAACTAGTGATTCCCTGGCAACGACGCCAAAAATTTGATATGCTACAAAATAAGTGTCACGGATGAGCCTCAAATTTAGATATTTATAAGCTGAAAACCCTTGGCTAACAAAATAAAATGTAGAATAGGGGTCTCAGGTCGTATTTTTCCAAGGACTAGTTGTGGATGTTTAACTCGAGCTTGAAGGTTATTTGTCGTTTGATGTTTTGGGTTTTCTAATAAAATGGGGGTTTTTGCGATAAGAGATGAAATAACAATTCGGAACAAATGGACTTAACTAAGCAGAAATGAATTAAGGAAGTACGGAAACTAAACATAACCTATTTAACAACCGAGCAATCAAATTCAAAACTATGAAATTGGAACCTTAAGAACTAAACTTAAATTCAGGAAATTAATTGCAAAGAACAAAACTAATTGCAAGGAACGAATTGCAAGAATAATAGAAACATAGAACAAAACAATGCTTGGAATCTTGACTTGAAATGTAGTTGACATAAGCTTGAATAATTGAAGAAAGTAAATGCTTGAAACTAAAATTTATCCTAATTAAACATCAAATCAGTTTATCAACAAAATTTCCCTTTGCCGTCACACAAAGGATGAGCTATGAACCCCCTAGCTCAAAAACCAATCAAGGAAAACTCCCTGGATCAATTTGCTCTGTACTGGCCTTCCTGATCGATCAACCGACCGATCAGGTCCTCTTCTGATCGGTCACGGGACCGATCAGATGCAACTCTGTCGGGTCACCGCGATCGGTCAGTAGCTAAACCGATTCCGCCGAACTCTTCTTCTTGACGCACTGATTCGCGATCGAGCCCAAAACCTTCAGAACAGCGTCGGAGAACCCCTCCTTACGGTCCTTCAGCTTCGGTCGATGGAGATCGGTGATCAAATAGAAGCAATCAGTAGAATGGAACTCCGGCGACACCCTCACCGAGGTCCTTCAGCTGCGAAGATTGATTAGCAAACACAACCTGAAATCTCACCTCGATGATCCGAAACCTTGAAGACAATCAGATGTTGATGTTGGCCGGCGCGATCTAAGAAGAAACTGAGAAGAAAGATGAAGAAACGAAGAACAGCGATGAAAACTAAGCTACTCAGAAGAATGAAGCAGACGCGACGACAGATCTGATCGGGAGAAGTAACTGTTTTTATAGTTAGGAATGGACGGCTGAGATCGTTCTGGCTTCATCCAACGGTCGGATCTCCTCAGATCTGAACCAAAGCTTCTAGATCTCCATCAGACGGTCAGATCTGCCTCTCCTTAGCTGGGATCA
This sequence comes from Boesenbergia rotunda, assembly GCA_024364735.1. NCBI lineage: Eukaryota > Viridiplantae > Streptophyta > Magnoliopsida > Zingiberales > Zingiberaceae > Boesenbergia > Boesenbergia rotunda. Next base: position 36,857 of record JAGFNQ010001098.1, read on the forward strand.
ACCGGATCTGCAATGGATGACTCACATCTCTCTGCCCTCTTGAATGGATGGTTGAAACTCCCCCACACTTGATCCGACGGTCAAATGGACTTTGATTTGGCTCCAAACTTCAGATCTTGATCCATGGACTTGATTAACTCTATCTTGATCTTGGATTGATCAGAAGTTGACGGATGGCTCAGATCTAGCCGTTCTCTTGAATAGACGACCCATATTAATCCGTTGCTTGATCACCTTGATCCGAATCCAATTCTGACTCAAGTTTGATTCAATCCGATCTAGGTCCATGATCATTTGAAGCCTACAAAATTAGATTCACATTTTAGTGCCAAAATATCTCAAATATACAAAGATTTGAATCAAAAGCCAATATAGAAAGAATTCATGAAACCTAATGTAAATGCAAACTTAAGCATATAAAAGTAGATCAAAACATGGATTTGAGAGTCTAGATTTATCAGAAAAATGGTAGTTATCAGGTACCTCCTTGTTAAAGTAGTACGACCCACCTAAGTTGCAGGCTATCGCCAAGCACTTTGGGCAATGTATTATTGCTCTTTGCATAGTGGCTATTTTGCAGCAGGTAAAAGTGCTGGTCTGGGGAGGAGTGACTGGTTTATTGTGGTGCCAGTCATGGGGGCAATTTAGTTGTTCTTCTGTCACACTTACTTGGGGTCGATATCCTCCATCTGTCTGCCCAAGCATGAACATATAGTGGTCAGTTAGCCTAAGAGTCTGTACTGACCTTTGGAGATCCTCAGCATCTTCTTCTCCTTCTGAGATGCTAAATATTGCGTCACTTTGATCTTCTCCCTCTTGTACTGATAAGATGTCACAGTCTTCAGGAAGGTCTAGTTGATCAAAGATAGTGGCCCTTTTGATATTTTTTCGTTCATTGGGACACTCTTTTGCAAAATGTCCTTCTTGGCCGCAAAGGTAGCACTTGCATTTTTTGTTTCTGACGAGGTGCTTTCTCTTTTCAATCCTTATGTGTGATTTATGTGGCTTGCCCTTGTAAGTTTTGGAGTGTCGTATCCCATACTTCTTTTTCCCTTGCCCTTTGTAGTAGCCAGGTATTGGGATTTGGCTGCAAAATGATAAATTCTTTAGGGCCCTTTTGAAAGCTACATGTTTACATTCCTGCTTTAGGAATTTGTATGCGAATAAGATCCTTGGTATTACGCCGACGCTTAGCCCTGGATATTTTGTGTCAAAAGCTGATTTTATTATGTTGCCTAGCTCTCCAGGCATTTTGAACCAAAGTTTTTCTGAGAATTCTGGTCCAGCATAAAGTCTTCCAGTTTTTGCTACTAGCTTCAGATAGTTGTTGAGATACTGGATTAATATCTTTAACATTGTCACATGAGAGTTTTTCTAAGTCCCGATAAGCAGCATCCTGAATGGATGTGGATCCCTGAGCTGGGTATTCAGAGGAGAATACCCTCCTCATCTGGGAAAGAATATTTTGAGTTCCCTCTCTTCCTTCACCTGCGCCGATGAGAGCCTCATACTCTGTTGGATAATGCATTCGCCATTGTACCCACGTAATCTTTTCAACCTCCCCTAGAAGGTTCTCTATGTATTCAACTTTTGCCACATGGTTTTTGGTGATCGATTCCCATCGTGCGAAGGTGTCATCAAAGAGACCCAGTTGTTCTGGGATTACGAACATCGCTCCACCCTGTTGCTATGTTGATAGGAGGTTCCACATTTCATTGTTGAGTCCACTTCGAAACTTTCCTTTTGCAGGCCTTTGCTGATAAATTGGCTGTGGATTTGAAGGCCCTGGGTCTGTTCTTGCAGGCGGGTACCCTGGGGATCCCATGGTAGCATCTACAGGTGGTTTGTAGGGAGAAATCATGGTACTGCTAGTTGAATAGACCTTTTTTTTTAAGACTTGTTGTGGTGTTGAGATTTGAGAAAGTTGCTTGAGGATTGGATACTCCATGCCAGTTGCAATAAGTTGTTGAGAGCCATCCCCATCACCTTTTGTGCTTTTGGTAACAATATGACTGCTCATAAAGCAGCCTTTCTTCTTGGAAGGATTTGAGCCTTCCAATTAAAAATCTACAAACTTTCTCATACAAGTGTTCCCTTGGGCTTACTTCGGCTTCTCTGCATGCTGCCAAGTTAGGACCTATTCTTTTGATAGTGGTAAATTTTGCTCGAAAAATCCTGCTCTGACACCATAACAAAACAAGGGAGGAGAGGAGAGGAGAGAAGCGGGATCGGCTTTCTTTGAGGGATTACTAGGAACTCATAGCAAAGAAAGTCTTAGGTGGAAAAGGAAGGCGTAGTTAGGAAAAGGGGGCACAAAGCACACTTACATTAGGAAAGAGGGCACACTTCTTACAATTCCCAAGTAGAGCTCAAGGTATGCTTGAAGATGCTCTGCAAGGGCTGAAGTTCGTTGCTTATATAGAGAGGGAGAACGATGTTGGGTGCTCATTGGGCCACATCATCACATGCGTTTTCCTTCTATGATAAGAACGAATCTATAACTCAACTTATACAGTTGAGTCAAGTACAATAATTCAGTCAGTAGGGTTGAGTCACTAACTTTAAGTACAATAATTCTACCAGTAGGGCTGAGTCACTTACTTTAAGTACAATAATAATTCAGTCAGTAGGGCTGAGTCACTTACTTTAAGTACAATAATTCAGCTGACAAATATAAGTGGGTAGGGCCCATCATGTCCGCAAAGCTTAAAGGCAAAAATTCTTCATTCTGTTGACGGCATCAGTTGTTAATGCTACCGCCGTTCCCAACTGTTCATCGATTTGCTTGCTGACGGGGTACCAATCCGACCACCAGTTATCGGATGTGCTGAGGTGCTGACATTCCAGTCGTTTTGAGCGTATGGAGTAGTTGTAGTTGTCGAAGGGCTTTGAGGGCTTGTTCCGAAGCTCGCAGCTGGAGTTCATGAAGCCTTTGCCTGATTTCATCCTGTTCTTCGAAGTTGATACCTCGTTTGAGTCTGAGTCTTCGAAGTTGAATGAGATCGTGGTACTCCTCAGAGAAGCATGCAAGTCTTGGATTACCTTGGATAGTTGTGCTTCTACTTTGGGATGGGTGCTCCCTTCACATCCAGGAGAGTCAGGGGGAGTTACTCTAGCTGGTTCATTATTTATTCTGACCATTCTGAAAGGATAAGCGCTAGATAAGGCGAGATAGGGAATCTGCTAGTTGGTTGTCCTTCCCTTCAATATGCTCAAATTTTACATCCACCCCAATGCCTGTTATATAATCAGTGAGTGCAAGCCACCTGACTCGAGATGGCTTGTTGTTGGCTGTCTTCCTGAATAAGCTAATAATAGCCTGGCAGTCTGTTCGGATGATGAGACAGGCTTTATCCAGGAAGTAATTTTTTAAAGTTTTCATGGAATTTATAACCGCATAGATCTCAGCATCTATGGTTGATTTTGGGGGGTTGAATTTTCCGCTGGCATAAGCGCATATTCTTTCGGATGTTTTGGTATCGAATTTTCCTTTTCTCCATTTGCACACCCCTCCCCCACCCATCCATACACCCATCTACTTCAAGAATGATGCAGCATTCTTCTAGGGGTATTTCTAGGTCGGGTAGATTTTTAATGAGCCCCTTGATTTCTCTGATAAGGGCCCAGTCCTTGCTGTTCAGCCGCTTGTCCCCTTTTAGCGACGTTTTTGAATATAATGGACTTAGAAGCTTCCCGATATTCGAAATATAATTCCTAGCATAATTAAGAAGTCCCAGCCAGGATCGCATGCCTTTTGTTGTTTTTAGCTCCTCTTCTTTAAAATCCGCAATCTTGGTAATTATATGGGGTTGTAGGCGTATCTTGCTGTTACCAAGTATTGCACCAAGAAATTCGATCTCAGGGACCGCAATCTTCATTTTTGTTGGGCTTAGGACGAGCCCATTTTCTTGCCAGATTTGAAGCATTTTCCTTATGTGCGTCACATGCTCCTGTTCAGAGGGAGAGAAGACAAGGATGCCATCAATATATACTGCAATAAAGTCATCCGTACCTTTGAAGCAATTGTCCATTTTTCGTTGAAAAATAGCAGGAGCATTTTTTAGACCGAACGGCATAACTAGCCATTCATAGAGTCCGTCGGGTACCTAGAAAGTCGTCCATGCTATGGAGTCCGGGTGCATGGCTACTTGATGAAATTGACTTTTTAAGTCAAACTTTGAGTAGATTTTGCTGTTGCCGACCTTCTTTAGGATGGTGTTGATTCCGGGTAGGCTATACTGATCTTTGTTTGTAAGGTCATTAAGCCTTTTATAATTAAAGACCATCCTTTCTTTGCCTTTTACCTCCTTGCCGGTTGTTGGATCGATGATAGTCCCGGAGTTGACAATTATTGCCGTAGTTCTATGCCTGCTGGTGCTGGGTCGTATAACACCTATCTCCAGAAGTGCTTTGATATGCTTGGAGAATGCCTCCTTTTGTGTTGGCGTTAACTGCTTCAATGGTCTGTCTTCAATGATGAAATCGTGATTCTTGATGTCTAGCTGACAGACAATTTTGTTCTTTGCCCAATGTTGGAGGGGATTGTTACCAATGTACCCTTGGTCCTTTAGTTCTTGTAGGAGCGGTCCAAATTTTTCTCCGAACTGTTGTTGTGTTGTTCCAGCTGAGTAATTCACCATTTCCTTTATCTGGATGTATTCTTCCAAATCTAATTCTTCTAGTGCTACAGCTGTGACAGATGACAATGTACTTATAGTAGTTAAGTTTTTATAGAATGTTACCACATTGCCTTTAATCCGGAGTCCTCCATGCATAGCTCGGATGAAGTTGCATCCTATAATCATTTGGATATTATCTCTGAGAACCATGGGAAAACTGTAGGTGTAGAGTATTCGAAAAATACACTTTTGCAAAAACCGCGGGCACAAAACCACGAGCGCCGCTGGTTTTCACAAAACCAATGATCCAAGCGGGTCCCTGTTGAACAGTATGGCACATGGACGACCACCTTTGGGTGTTTTTCAAGCACACTGCTCGACATGACAAAAGAAAAAGACTCCCGCGGTTGACTTAGCCACATTAATTACAAACATGGCCGACAAGTTGGCCGACACAAACAAAAGGAACATTGGCCTTTCACGCTCTATTATTGACTCTGATAATGTACAGCCTTGGGACAGCTGGTTGTACGGAGCCGTCACTGGTTCTTGCCTGACGGACCAGCCACTCTGTCACCAATCGTCACAGCTTTTGATGCGGTCTCCTTCCATATCTTCTTCTGAACTGTAATCCAACGGAAGCATCGTCTCCTCGGCCTTCTCTGTTGGGCCGGGTTTTCTTTCTGGGCCGCGATTGAATTTGCAGGCGCCGAGATAACCTTCGGAACAGAACAAGGCCCTGGGGCCCATTTCTGCTCGGCCTGCCTCTCTCTCTCTAGGCGTCGCCCTACGTTGGAGCTCATCAGCTTTTTCCAACACCAGTAATACGAACTCTGCCATCATTGCGTTGGCGTTCATGGAAGACGCACAGAAGGCGGCAGTGGCACTAGGCTACCACTTCCCCCACCACCTTCCGAAAAGGGATGGGACATCCCGTTAATCGCCTGGTAACAGTCGGGATCTTCAAGCGGCTCTTCGTCCCATTGCAGAATTCCTTCAGTCGGTCGACAGTGTAGGCAAGCTGCAAACTCATCGGCTGCCTCACAGGAGCAGGTCATGGCTGCCTCCCATGAAGACGTTGACTCTTCTATGGAAGTCTCCCATTCGAATGACGATGTATTAGAGGAGCGCTTACATGAGTCAGTGTGATCAATGGAACTAGCACAAGTTTTACCTGATACATCGCTAGCCACTGAGCTGGTGTCGTCGTCCGTTTCCTAGTCGGATGAGGTGTGACTTTCTCCGGAAACAGAGTGCAGAGAAGTATCATTTGTTCCGGATGTTGAAGCGTGCTGGCAAGGATAGTCAAGCTCTGACTGTTCTTCTTTAGATGATGACGACGCTTCAGGTACACAACAACCCCTTACTTGTTGTTGCGGAGACGAGCCTTCGTAAGGATATTCACCGATATCCTCACTCCTTCCCTCATCGTAGTCTAGGTCCCTCCAGACCTCGATGTTCGTCGGGTCGTCGGTTCCCATACCATAATAGGAAACATACGGTTGTTTTCCAACATCCGAGCAGAAATAGTAGGATCCTTCCATTCCTACTCGATGCTCGTGACAAAGGTTCAGCAGAACGGGGCTGCGCTTGGTGTGGTTGTCGACGTCGATGGCGGTGGCTACTTCTTGACACAACGAGGCCTACCTCGGAGCCTTCACCTCAGTGTAGGCAGCTGCAGACTCATCCTCAGAGGACCGCCTGCATGAGTTAGTGTGGTCAGTGGGAGACAGCCACGACGTGCTCCTGTGAGGTAGTCGATGAGTCAGCATCTTGCCTACGCTGTCGACCGACTGAAGAAATTCCGCGATGCGACGAAGAGACGCCTGAAGATCCCGACTGTTACCAAGCGATTAACGGGATGTCCCATCCCTTTTTGGAACGTGGTGGGGGAAGTGGTAGCCTAGTGCCACTGCTGCCTTCTGTGCGTCTTCCACGAACGCCACCGCAACGACGACAGAGTCCGTACTACCGGCGTTAGAAGAAGCTGATGAGCTCCGGCATAGGGCGACACCTAGACAGAGAGAGGCAGGCTGAGCAGAAACGAGCCCCAGGGCCTTCAACTATTCCGAAGGTTATCTCAGCGCCTGCAAATCCAATCGCGGCCTAGAAAGAAAACCCGGCCCAACAGAGAAGGCCGAGGAGACAACTCTTCCGTTGGATTATTGTTCAGAAGAAGATACAGAAGGAGACCGCATCAAAAGCTATGAAGATTGGTGACGGAGTTGCTGGTCCGTCATCCAAGAACCAGCGACGACTACGTACAGCCAGTTGTCCCAAGGCTGTACATTATCAGAGTCAATAATGGAACGTGGAGGGCCATGTTTCTTTTGTTTGTGTCGGCCAACTTGTCGGCCAAGTTTGTAACGTGGCTAAGTCAGCCGCGGGAGTCTTTTTCTTTTGTCGTGTCGAACAGTGTGCCTGAAAAGCACCCAAAGGTGGTCGTCTATGTGCCGTACTATTCAACAGGGACCCGCTTGGATCCTTGGTTTTGTGAAAACCAGCAGCGCTCGTGGTTTTGAGCCCGCGGTTTTTGCAAATGTGTCTATCCCGCCACTTGTCGTTTTGTAAAGCTGGTGCTGTCCCGCCACTTGACGGATGACTTGGTAGAGAAGAAAAGCATCTCCGCATGCGACGATGGGGCCCAATAAGTGCACCCGACATGTGCTAATCTCCCTTTCTTTCTCTATATAAGTCTGCTTGTAATAGGGTTGCAAGGCAAATGTGCGTCCCTTGTGCCTTACTTTCCTCTATTTTTCCTAATAAAAACCGTCGGATCGTTGTTCCCTTGCTCCATCTCTTCTTTGATCTTTCGGCCCTAGGTGTCGGCTCCGTCCTGAGCTGAGACGATATCTCTATAGAGGGAAGTAAGGCACGAGGGACGCTCGTCTGCCTTGCAACCCTATTACAAGCAAACTTATATAGAGAAAGAAAGGGAGATCAGCACATGCCGGGTGCACTTATTGGGCCCCATCGTCGCATGCGGAGATGCTTTTCTTGTCTACCATGTCATCCATCGAGTGGCGGGACAGCGCCACCTTTACAAAACGACAAGTGGCAGGACAGATACTTATGCAAAAACTGTGGGCTCAAAACCACGATCGCCGTTGGTCTTCACAAAACCAAGGATCCAAGCAGGTCCTTGTTGAACAGTATGGCACATGGACGACCACCTTTGGGTGCTTTTCAAGCACACTATTCGACACGACAAAAGAAAAAGACTCCCGCGGCTGACTTAGCCACGTTACAAACTTGGCCGATAAGTTGGCCGACACAAACAAAAGGAATATGGGCCCTCCACGCTCCATTATTGACTCTGATAATATACAGCCTTCGGATAGTTGCCTATACGGATCTGTCGCTGGTTCTTGCTTGACGGACCAACAACTCCGTCACCAATCTTCACGGCTTTTGATGCGGTCTCCTTCCGTATCTTCTTCTGAACAGTAATCCAGCGGAAGCATCGTCTCCTCGGCCTTCTCTGTTGGGCCGGGTTTTCTTTCTGGGCCGCGATTGGATTTGTTGGCGCCGAGATAACCTTCGGAGCAGTACAAGGCCCTGGGGCCCGTTTCTGCTCGGCCTGTCTCTCTCTCTCTGGGCGTCTCCCTACGCCGGAGCTCATCAGCTTCTTCCAATGCCGGTAATACAGACTCTGCCGTCGTTGCGGTGGCGTTCGTGGAAGACGCACAGAAGACGGCAGTGGCACTAGGCTACCACTTCCCCCCACCACCTTCCGAAATGGGATGGGACATCCCGTTAATCGCCTGGTAACAGTCGGGATCTTCAGGCGGCTCTTCATCCCATCGCGAAATTCCTTCAGTCGGTCGATAGCGTAGGCAAGCTATAGACTCATCGGCTGGCTCACAGGAAACAACCATGACCTGCTCCTATGAGGTCATGAGCCAAGACCATGCAGGGGATACAAGCCCAGGGGCCTCTGTATTCTGGTCCATTGACCCTACAATAGAGGACTCTAATTCTGACGAGTTCTTTACCCAGATACAATATATGGCCTCCTTGACAACTCCTTTCTCGGATACTGATTTGGGATGATTACCCTCCTATAGATGAGGACATTATCAACCCCTTCGCCACAGAAGGTGATGAGGTTGGCTCTCAACAACTTATTACAACTGGCATGGAGTATTGATGAATGCCTACACTCAAGTGTCACGAATGAGCCTCAAATTTAAATATTTATAAGTTGAAAACTCTTAGCTCACAAAATTAGAATGTAGTATAGGGGCCTTAAGTCGTATTTTGCCAAGTACTAGTTAAGAGTGCTTAATCCAAGCTTGAATTTGACGTTTTATGTATTTTTTTGGGTTTTCAAATAAGATGGGGTTTGTTTTGCAAATATGAATGAAGTAGCAACTTGAAACAGATTGAACTCAGCTAGAGCAGAAAATGGATTAGGAAATTGCGAAAATTATATTTAACCTATTTGAAAACTAAATCAAGGAAACTAAACTTATCCCTAATTGAGAACTAAGCAATTCATTTGATACTAAGAAATTAAGAATTCCAGAACTGATAACAAAGACAGGAAATCTTAAAATATGTAGCTAAATTGTAGAAATTTGAAATTGGAACTAATCTTACTAAAGAAAACAGGATTGAATGAAGCAATAAACTGCCTGATCGGTCGACAGACCGATTAGATACAAGCCTAATCGGTCCACAGACCGATCAGATGCCTTGTTGATCGGTCAAGCAGACCGATCAAAGACAACTGAACAAAACAGAGATACAATATTCAGAAACGAAAATTGCAAAAATAGGAAACAGTATTCAGAAACTAAAATTGCAAGAACTAAACAACAGATCCATCCCTTCAATCCAAGATCCTTCTCGCCGTCACATAAGAATCGAGCTAAAAACCCTCTAGCTCGAAAATCAAATAAGAACCCAACTCCGGCGATCCATTTGCATCAACGTGGTGCGAAAATTGAAATCCTCTCCCGATCTCTTCCTCCTTGGTATGCTGGATTGCGAATCGGCTCAGAAACCCTCAGAAGCTCTCAGAGAACCCCTCCAATTGCTCTGATGACTCCGATCGATGAAGACAGCAGCGATCAAACAGGATATGATCTGAAGAAGCAGAGCCCTCGGCAAAACCCTCACCGGAGCTTGGCAGCGACAAAATTGGGTAGCTAACTTCACAGGGAATTGCTTTCTTTGATCTGAATATGGAGATGAACTTGAATCTGAAGTGGTCGCGCGATCGGAGAAGAAACGATGAAGAACAGACGAAGAATAGAAGAAAATTATGCTACTCTGCGATGACCACGAGCTGGGAGAGGGAATTCCTGTTTTAATTAATCCCATTTGAAATTGGACGGCTGTGATCATCCTCACGTAATCCAACGGTCAGATCATCTTAGTTTGAGTTCAAATCTTCCAGATCTCCATCAATGGTCAGGATCTGCTCCTCCTTAGCTTGGATCGATCAGATCTGCGATGGATGGTTCAGATCTCCCTGCCTCTTGAATGGATGGTCTAGACTTCTCCTAAGCTTGATCCAACGGTCAGATGACTTCTAATTGGGACCAAAGCTTCAGATCTTGATCTGTGGTCTTGATTAACTCTATCTTGAACTTGGATTGATCAGAAGATGACATATAGCTCAGATCTCACCGTTTCTTGATTGGACGACCCATATTAATCCAATGCTTGATCATCTTGATCCAAATCCAATTCTGGCTCAAACTCAATCCAATCTGATCTAGGTCCATGATCATTCAAAGCCTACAAAAATAGATTCAAAATTTAATGCCAAAATATCTCAATTATGAACAGATTTGCATCCAAAGCTAAAATAATAATAATTCATGAATCCCAGTGTAAATACAAGATTAAGCATATAAAAAAGGAAAAGGGATCAAAACATGGATTTGAGAGCCTAAATTGATTAACAAAATGGTAATTATCAAATCCCCCACACTTGCTCTTGGACGTCTCGCACAACTAACTAGTAAACTAATGATGTATCCCCCTAGATTAGTCTCAATCATAGTTAGAAGCAATTGAAAGGAAATTATCTAGTGTTGTCAATTCTCAAAAATCTAAACTCAATGGACTAGAAACTTGTCCTTAGTCAACAACTTAGTATACTTCATCCTTCATGACTAATTGAGATGAATTAAACACACAAATTCTCATCAAGGAAATTTAAAATGGCTCTCTTCCTAAGTTCTAAGTTTTGATGAAAATGGAGCTCACTCAAACACAATCATGGTTCTTGCACTACCATAAGCTTGCTTATGCTCTACTCTCCACCATCATTTTTGAATTGGATCAACACTTAAAAAGGTTTATTTAAACAAGTTAGGAAATATAGAATGATAAGAATGAAATAGAAGTTTAATGAACTTTGATACTAAAGAATCATGATAAAGAAAGTAAAGAAATATGACATGATAAGGAAATATGGAAAAGTAAAGAAAATGGAAGACTTGGATACTAAAAAATGTAACCTAATGCACTTTACCCTCTCATTCTGAATTATCCTGCATATTTCAGAGCCATGGTGAGTAAGGATTGGATAGTGCCTCTGATTTGGATGAAAAACAATGCTGAATTCAGTGTGCTTCTGTGCCAACCTCTGCTGATCGGTCAAGGGACCGATCAGGCTTTCTCTGATCCGATTGGTAGGCATCTGATCATTCTGGACTACTGCTGATTGGTCTGAGTGACTGATCAGACACCTCCCTGATCAGTCTGGAGACCGATCAGGCTCTGAACAGAAATTGAAAACTGCAGAATTCTGAAACTGTCTGCCTGATTTTTTTTTCTCTTCTCAATCAGTAGCTAACTCTTCCAATTCAGCTATCATCCTTGATCACTTCTTCCAATTCAGAAATCTGGTCTAGCTCTTACTTCCACTTCATGGTCTTTTCTTTTCTTTTATTTTTTTCTCTAACTGTTCTATTTTTTTTCTCTGTTTGCAGTCAAGTTCTTTTGCTTCCAGTTTTTTCTTCTTTTTTGCCATCATTTCCAACTAAACTTCCAGTGGCTAGCCGAGCTTCCTCAATTCCTTACAGATTTTTAAAGCTGTAGATAAAACTGTCAACTTCCAAGTAACCTTAAATTTTCAAAGACTTGCACCTTAAAACTTGGCAGGCTTGAAAGGATGAAACTGACACAAGACATTTGCAATCTGTATATTGTTGCTCTTTTAGCTAATGCTCTCATTTTGCGTGACTCCTTCACTTCTGATTATGCAGCCAACCCACAGATTTCATTCCCAGTTTTCTAGCATTTTCAGATTCAATTCACATCCAAATTGTGCAACTTCCCTCACTCTTGATACAAAACTCCACAAGTTAGCACCTTCTTCATTTCTTACTCCTCAATGGTAGCTGGAAATCCCAACTTAATTACTGCACAACATCACCAGTCCATAGCATTGGTTCCGATTTCTCCTCACATAGCAGTAAAGAACTAAAAGCTTCATTTGGGATTTAAACTTGACACATTTTACTTGTGAGTTACCAAATACTTCACATTGTCCTAAAAAATTTGATAGAATGCTTGCATCCTCCCCCACACTTAGACTTTTGTCCGTCTCGGGCAAAGTAACATCAAGAAACATCAAAGTACCAATGTCTATGGAAAAGATTATGATGAACATGAAGATTAGGGAAGAAAATGAAATATAGAGTAGATCAACAAACAATATTACAAAAATGATATGAGAAAGGAAACAAAATGATTCACCTCTATAAATATGGTCCAATCATAGAAATATAGTTTTGAAAGAACCTAAGCAAGTTCTAGAGTACAATCACATGTGTGTATCTCAAAAATTAGGTCAATCCTCACTAGATAAAAAGAATTCATCTCAAGTCATCAATCTAGAGTCCATAACTAAGTAGTACTCAAGTATCCAAGAATTTTCATCCATGGGCTCAAATCCTAAGTTTTAACAATCAAATTTAATTCACTTTCAAAGGACTCTAAAATGATATTAAGAAAATCTAGAGAGATACATTTATTCCAACTCATGCATGAAATAAAATGCCAAAAGGGATAAAATGGTATCTACAATGACTCTTTATTCATTCTACACTACCTAAGCATTTATTAGCAAGAACTCATTGTAAAAGAAAAATTACGTCTAGAAAACATAAAAATGATATATACAATGTAATGAGAGTGTAAGAAGGAACAACTCCCCTTCAAGTTTGGTAAAGAGCATGGAGCATCTATCTAGGTAGTGGGGTGGTTTGGTTGGTCGAGAGAGCTATCCTCACGTGATCAATATCATAGCGCATTGCTCTCTCCCTCATCAACTTCGCATAAGTATGTCCCGGCGGTCGGAGACGATTAAGGTGCAAAATCCACTCTCGGGGTGAATTGCCACAAGTCAAAGTAATCTCCACTCCTCCCACTATATGCACTTTGGAAGTTCTTCCGGGAGGTTGGAGGCTATTTAGTTGGAGCACCCACTCTAAGCGACGACACCCTGTAAAATCATGAAAAGAAAATACCTCCCGCACGCATACAGGGTAAGAAAGAAATGAAATACAAACAGTCTCTACATAGAATGTATCAAGAAAAACATCACATCAAATAAAATCAACCTTAGGTACCTCTATGAGTTTCCCTAAAAAATTAGAAGAAATACTTACCTTGTCATGCTGAAAAATACCTGAAGGTTCTACAAGAGTAGATGTAACTATAGCCTCCTTCTGGTCAGGTAAAGGCTCCACCTCAGGCTCAGGTTCTGGTGGGCATTCAACTAAAAGAGGTGATTCTTGGGTCCTTGCTCCCACCATGCAAGTCCCTACACTTTCTGGCAAATAAGCATACTCTAAATGTTCTAGCAATGGTTTCAACTCTAACTGTGACTGCTCAGTAGATATGGGTGGTCCCTGGGGCTCAGTGCAATCCCCTACACTTTCAAACCTATCCTCCGAATCTCCTGGTTGTTGGAACCCGGATGGCTAGAGAGGGGGGTGAGGTGAATATAGCCAAACACTTTGACCTTTGGCACTTATCAAATTTCTGCACTCAACCTTATCAGTAGCACAGCGGAAGAAACAATGGAAACAAAGCAGTGCAGAAAACAAAAACAGAAAATGAAGGCAAACAAACACAACTAGCAAGATCGCTAACAAGGAGGGTTCACAAGGTTCGGGGATAACTTGCCCCTACTCCTTGGCGTGTCATAAGGTGGGCGATCCCTTGATCGTCGGCAGATCAAGCCCCAGTTATCACCGAATAGAAAGCAACCTCCTTCTCGGTGGAGAAACCTCTCCACAGCATTTCAATCACAGATATAAGTTTAAGCACAATGAAACAACAAGAAAGATCTTACTTAGCACTTAGCAAAGACAAGAACACAGCAAGCTCCCTCAGAGCTCCACCTAGCGACGATCTCACGCAAGAGCCCTCTCCTCGTGTCTTCTCGCTGTTGGACTCGGAGCTTCTTGTTCCCTCCTTCAAGCGCTCAAGTAATGAATGGTTGCTTCACAGATAATAGTTGCTTGCATAAGATGATGGAACTTCAGAACACGCAAGCAAGATGTGGAGAACACAAAGGCGCAGCAAGAACTCAGTTCGCGAACTTTAGAACTCTTGCTTCAACGAAGCCTTCTTCTGCCCTTTTGTTTCTCCACTCATCACCAGGTGACAGCATCTCCTGCAGCCTCCAGCTGCTTCCCTGCCAACGCCAGCTACCACTGAGCCCTCCTTGGACTTCCTGAGCTCCCCTCAGCCAAGCTCCAGTCAGCAGCTCCAGTCTGCAGCTCCAGCCGTTGCAACCTGAGATGGAAAATGGACAAACCAGCTCCAAGGAAAGCCTCCATTGACTTCTCCTTGAGTGTTTGAATCCTTCCCTGTCACCTGCAGCTTGATCAGAGTATTAGGGTAGCATATCACTCAGTAAATCAAGAATCAGAAGTTAAGCGCAGAGAATCGGATACGTTTAGACGCGATCAGAGCGTCTGACAGTGCATTTTGAATTAAAGTGATCGGTCACTGGACCGATCAGAGAGCCTCCTGATCGGTCACCAGACCGATCAGGCTGGGTCCAGACCGATCAGGCTCCGTCCTGATCGGTCCCCAACGCTTAATTATAAATCGCGATTTCTTTGGGACTCTCCTGGATCGATTACCAGACCGATCCTAGGTTGTGGATCGATCACCCGACCGATCCACCCCTTTATCGGGCAATTTCTGAGCTTCGCAGTCCAGACCACCTGATCGATCACCGGACCGATCAGGAAACCTCCTGATCGGTCACCAGACCGATCAGGTCGTGACCAGACCGATCAGGCTCCGTCCTGATCGATCATAGAGAGGAACCTGCGATGCTGGATCGTTCTTCAGAATGATCTGCACAGTGATCCTGATCGGTCACCAGACCGATCAGGAGCAGTTCAGCAAGGGAACTCAACCTTACTGTTTGCTCCCTGATCGGTCACCAGACCGATCAGGAGCAAAGCAATGGGTGAAACACATACTCCCTGATCGGTCACCAGACCGATCAGTCATTGCTGGATCGGTCACCAGACCGATCCACGAAGGAGCACCGTGCCAACTCCCTGATCGGTCACCAGACCGATCCAGGGGCTCCAACCTAGCCCTCCAAGCTAGGGTTTTCTCCACCTAGCCCTCCAAGCTAAGGTTTTCA